>OZ010795.1:283637849-284237849 GCA_963932465.1 Maratus speciosus | reverse complement strand
GGCAGGAACTACAAGAAAGTCTTTAAAAACATCTAAATTTCGTTTTCTATAGAATATTAGGAATTACCAGCCGATTTAAAGGTTAATGTTGGCAAATTAATGATGACAGTCTCTGTTTCAACATTTTTCGAGAAGTCTATTTCACTGACACCAGAGAGGTAGTAGACTGTTAGACAAGGAGCTTGGAATTTGACATGATGGTTAATATTAAGATGTAAATGTGTTAAGATGTTTTCTAAAAAATTCAAAACTTCAAATGAATACTGAAATGAGCGTATGAAATGAGCATAAAATTCTCAAAATACTTTCTAAATTATCATTTATTTGGAATTACTTTTAGATTTTCTTATTAATTAAAATATCATTTCTGTGTATTGCACTTTTATAATGAAGTTAGGTCAAAGTGTGACTTAATTTGTATTTTTTTTAATTATTCCAAAAAGTGTACTTCCAATAAAAAATAGTCATGCAAATATCACTTGGCATATTTCAACTATTACGCCAGCAAAACCGCGGGGTTTGCTAGTAATTAATATAGATTACATGTTTAAAATAAATTACTGAAATATCGAATTTCATATTTAAGCTAAATGTACGCGGATTATTAAACACATTTTTTAAATATATATTTGTAATATAAAGTCTATAATTATAGCAAAAAAATATGTTACGTAGTAAAAATATTTATTTCTTCTGAAAATCAATAAAAGAAATAAACTTCCAGTAGATATTTTTTTGAAATAAAGAGATAACTACTCGATTAAAAGTTTTAATTGCGCCATAAAATTATGTGATCTTTCGTTAAAAGATATACAGAGATTTTTTTTAATTCATATAAAACAAAATTAAACAACAATATCATCTGATAAAAATGTAGGCTGATGAAAATTAAACACCGTCTATTGGTTAGTTCTTGACCTTAAAAATCGTAATTTTCATAGAAAAAAGAATTGTTCAGTTTCCACAAATAACAAAATTCAGGAGTTTTCTTGATTTTCATAGTTAGTGTACATCCATCGTGAAATTAACCCACTTATGTTTGATAGATTTTGGAAGATAACTTGTTGTCTATTATTACACTTAGTAATGATGAAAACATCTCCCAGACCTTTCTCTAATTTGTAGTACGTTAAGGAGCTATTTTTTTTTCTAAATCGACACATCTTCCATCTTCATATGAATCATGTGATATCATGCAAAAAAATATATTTTTGCACGAAAAACTCCCATATTTAAACTAATAAAAACATTATTATGATCTCGTATTTATAAAACTTTTCAGTATGAAAAGTCTTCAAAAATCAAGAAGAGATTGATAAACAAGTTTTTATTTATTTCATATTTTTAATTTAGGTTTTCTTTCTTTTTCTTATTTCTTATGCTTTTACTTACAGAAAATTCGATGTAAATTGAGAATTAAAAATGGAAAAAACATAAATCGTACGTGCAAAAAATACACAAATAAATAAAATATAACATTATTCCATCTTTCTGTTATACATTTTTAACACTTCTTTCTTTTTCTTTTAGATAAACTACACTTTAGATTTACAAAAATAAATTTTATTGACTTATTTTAATCCGAGGTTTTATTTATTGTCTTTGCAAAATGTTTTATTTCGAGATGGATGGTAGATTGTCCCAAAAAATTAATCATAGTTACGATGTAAATTACGTATTACAATTATTAAAACTTATCATTATTCTATCTTTATTCTTGTATTTTCTTTCCACCTCCTCTTTTGAAGTTAGAAAAACTCTTCTTCAGCTTTGCAATACTGAATTTCATTCACGTATCTCAATCCAAGAGAAGAAAGTAGACTTTATTGTATTTGCGCAAAGTTTTATTTGAAGAAGCAGAGAAAGTTGTCCAAACTAATTAGGTACGTTTACTATGCAGATTGCGTATATGTTGTGCTCTTATGTATAATATATTATTTCTAACACATTATGTTCACACTGCGTCAGTTTTAGTATTTAATGTACTGATAAAATTGTAAATTACATCAAACACAATATTTTGTGCTACAAGTTTATATCGCTTTTTTTCCGTAAATTGATGAACATTTCAACTAATTAGCCCTTGATTGACATTTTCAATGTCTATCATGTTAATATAAAAAAGTAAAATCAGTTCACGCAGTTTTCGATACATTTGTATTTTTACTAATGGTTTAACTTCCAAACGTCTTTCAAAAATGTACCACTTTTATACGTTGAGTACTCTGAGTGCATTTTCTACTACCACATACTACTAAATACTACCTTTAGGGGTTTTTTGATTTATCATGTAAAGTGTGATTAATTTTAAGCTATGAAGTATCATACGCAATTCATTTACATTTTTTCTGCATTTTTTGAAAATAAAATAGGAATAAAAAATAAGTCCAAATAGTCCAAACGACAGTAACCACGTCTCATTCACCGTCACCCTTAACCTCACCCCCTTTCAAGCAAGCTGCGACCCCTCACTCCCCGAAATGAAAAAAAAATGTTAATATAGCAGCTGCAGTTCTGAAATTGAGCATGTACACTGTAAAAAAACCACTGTAGATTTGCCTGAACAAACTCGATCACAGTGAATGTGCTGTATCTTTCTTTGGTTTCCTGACTATATTAACATGGAAAATACAGTAGTTGCGTAAAATTAACAGCACAGTGCAGTTAATTTTACGCAACTGCTGTATTTTCCATGTTAATATAGTCAGGAAACCATAGAAAGATACAGCACATTCACTGTGATCGAGTGTGTGCGCGAGATAAATAGTACTTTGTACTGTAAAAATGTCTTATATATATATATATATATATATATATATATATACAGTGTAGGCATCTAAGACATTAGGCTTCAATATTCTACATCAACCATTGCAATACAAATATATTATACACACTCGCGACAATAATTATGGAACCACCCTCGTATATATACGGATATTATCGTTAAAAAATGATGTGCCTTTAGATATTATTTATATATATATATATATATATATATATATATATATATATATTGTAAATATTTAATGGAATAAAGTGGTATTTTTTCAAAATAAGTATATACAAATACACGTATTTTTATGTATACACGAATATATATGTATCATAAGATAAAATATGAAGTACAAAGGAGGAACAAATCCACAATATATAGAAGAAAAAAATTATAAACAACATAACTCGATAAAAGCTTAGCGACATTAGCTGTGATTATGTATTCATTTACTTGAAGCTTCTAGAAGTCGGTTTATGTTTAAAATTCATAGGTTAAAATTTAATTTTTTGGGTGAAATTTATTTTTGAAAGTATACATTTTTTTCTTACTTTCCGAAGGAAAAATAATGTTAATGAATTTTTCAAAATTTTTGGATGCTTAAAGTATGCGAATCCGAAATGACAGTTCATTCCGCCAAGTCATTTTTGAGTTATATTGATTTTCCCGCATTGCAAGTTTGAAATGATTACAAATGAAGTTAGTATTATTAACTATAAGATAATCACAAAACACCAGTTTTCAATTACATTTAATAAAACCTTTGAAACCCAGTTTCAAATACCATAAAATGTGCTTAAAATATGAAATATATATTTCGGTCCTTCCTGGACCATTTTCAATTTCTTACTGATTCAGACACGCTTTCCGCTGGGCCACTCTTCGGATTCTTCTTCCTCTTTTTCCCATATTCGTAAACAAAATCTTTGAAACCAGTTTAAAATACCATAAATGGTGCTTAAAATATGAAATATATATGTCGGTCCTTCCTGGACTATTTTCGATTTCTTACTGATTCAGACTCGCTTTCCGCTGGGCCACTCTTCGGATTCTTCTTTTTCTTCTTCCCATATTCGTATCTTTTCGTAATCATCTCTCTCCAACCTTTCCAACCTTACGAAAAGATACGAATATGGGAAGAAGAGGAAGAAGAATCCGAAGAGTGGCCAGCCGAAAGCGAGTCTGAATCAGTAAGAAATTGAAAATGGTCCAGGAAGGACCGAAATATATATTTCATATTTTAAGCACCTTTTATGGTATTTGAAACTGATTTCAAAGATTTTGTTAAATGTTAGTGTTATTAGTTGAAAACTATATACATTCATAATTCCTAAACTACTCAACTGAATGACCTACCGTTTGCTATTATAATTGCTGGGCAGTTCTGGGCTCATTAAAACACACCACTTAGCTAAAGTAAATCTAACCAGACATATAAATGATGGACCCGGGGAAAAGGTCCCTGGAAGGTAAATTAATTAATTGGTAATGGGGGAGTAAAAGAACGGATGAGGAAGGAAGACTCAACACCCACTTAACCAGAGTGAATTACGGGTAGCAAGTCCTAATCACTCATTACCTGAAATATTCATAGAGTTAAACAGAAAACATATACAATTAAGTACATATTAAAATGTAATCGTTACGGGTCCGGGCTAACTTCTGAAATAAATGAATTCCCAATTATCCCAATTCAGGCGGAAGGCAACGACCTCAAACCTACCCCAAAGCACTGTGTATTTTTTTTAAGATGATGTTAGCGTATAGACCATACGCACCAGGTGTATTCCCGGTTGAGAAATGACCGACCAACAAAATTGAGAATCTAAAATTTTATCTTTGTAATCCTTACTAATTAACCAAACATTACCTGAAAAAAAAAATTCATAACATTAATAAAATTAAATACGACTTATGGTTGTAAGTAAATACCCAAAAATAACAACTAATATATTTATTACAGAAATATTTACAATTTAAAAAGGGTGTGTCATACGACACGCTCGCTCGAAAGCAAGTGGAAATAAATATGTTGATCGAATTATGAAAATACATTTTGGTTTACTATTCATAAAACTATAATTGACACTTGACTGCCATTGAGCAAACATTACACTACTTATACTACACGTATGCATACTCAAAACACATTAGGAACAAAATATAAAAAAAGGAAATATCTTATATCATTGGCAGCAGAAATACCACTCCATACTGTTACAGACAAGGGCACTTGAATATAAAGTCAGTATATAGTTACATCCTTCCGTGCAATATTATCTATGTATATTCTATGCTAGATCACGACGCTAGTGCTTTAAATAGAGTTAACGATGCGGTTAAAGCTATTACACCTAGCTGACCTGGTCTATGAGCCTCGGACCTACAGCGATCAAGGCTTGCAGAAGAGATACTATTTCGGTCGGCTCAAAGCTCGACCAACTCCGAGACGCTTAAGAGCGAGACCACATTCTTACTACGATCATGTGCAATCGAATAATTCATCTTGAGTACTCATACTTCTAATACTAATTCTTTTTTTAATACTACCTTTGTGAGGTGCTTTCTACATACATTTTTTGGATAATTAGGAGTAGGGACCAGTGGACCCGAATCAGGGTCTAGCCCCACAGACCTCCCTGAGACACGCAACCCTTTATCTTCGCTTATTCACCAAGACTTTCTTGGAGGGATGGGCGCTTTTTACCAAGATTTCCTCCTTACGTCGGAGTCTCCCTAATAGTGTATAATACTATAATAGTCCCCCTAACTCACGTGATCGTGATGTGTATTGGCTAAATTTATTACATACAATAAATTTACTCATAAATTGAATGTTGACATAAACATTCCAGTCATTGTTCCCTGCTTGTTATACTGGCAACACTCGTGTAACACACCAGAGATGTCTGTTCCTGATGCAGAACCACCTGGTTCTCTTGATTTTGTAAACAAGATTGTATTTGTCCTTACTTATTTACATATATTTAAGGGGACAGTACACTTTTAAAATTTTCAAAAATCAACTGTTTTATTTTTACATCGTTAGAAAGGTTATTGTATTCTGAATACGTTGATATGAATCTTTTAACTGTGTGATAATTATTTACTGAGATATTAGGGAAAATGTAGATATCACACCTTCATTTCCGAATTAACAGCCCTGCGACAACTGTCATGGTGGCTTGTTTACATTTTCTTTTCGCGCTTTTACATTATCGTATCTTTTGAAATATGCTAAAATACGGCAATTGTTATTGGTTAAATACCTTAAACAATAATAAGAAAGCCTTAAATTATTAACTTCAACTTCTACTTTCGCCAAATTTGTTACTTTCATGGTTTTTCACAGTTTTATTTGCTATTAAGTGCATAAATTTGAAACAAAACAGTTTTTTTCCTAGAGCAATACTTTCCTGATTTTGTAATAGTATTCTACTTCTTAGTATTTATTAGCTTTTTAATGAAAAATATGCTTCAGAACAGCGTCGAAAAGGAGTCAGTTTAATGGTAATCGCTATACAAAATACGATGATATAATTATATCCTAAGTTGCTAACTCATATTATAGAAAACTAAAAAGTAGTCAATTTGTAGTGATTTTTGTTTCAATTGACAGTTTAGAATACGGATTTATTGATATTAATATATTTTTTTAATAAACTATCCGGATTTTTGTGCAGCAAAATATGTGAATCAGATATTGAAATACGAGAATCCCTATAAAATGCCCTATATTTTACATTAAATAATTTAGTTTTATAAAAGTTGCACATTTAATTCACTTTACAATCAAAGCTAAACAAAATTTCAAGTTATATGTTTAAAATAAATTTTTTTGCAATAGTAAATGCTACACTTTTACCAATTACATCTATTTATTTTTTAAGCATGTTTCTATATTCTGCAGCATTTTACAAACAATTTTATATTTGTCATTTTAAACTAGCATCTAATTTTATTTTAAATACAGAATGCGATATCTAATTCATAGTTTTGTTTCCTTAATTATATATTTTATTTTTAAAAAATACAATTTAATCTTTAAACAGATTTTTCTTAAAATGGCATTTTTTACTCTTGCGCGCATGATATCTCCAAAACTATTTGAAGTAGAGCTTTAAAATTTTTGCCCTAAATAAATATTTATATTATCATGAAAATGAACTACGATTTTAAAGCTGTGTTCAGTATAAAAAAAAAATTATGTGATTGAAAGTATGTAAAAATTCATAGTTTTTCTAATTTTTCTAATTAAATGTTAATTACCCTTTACCGAACACAAATATCCTATTTAAATTATAGAACAGAATGTTATATTAAATTTTAGATAAAATTTATGCAAATACAATGAAATTAGCATGAGATATCGTGCGCGCAGTGAAATGTTATACATTGCAAAAATTTTAAATAGCACTTTGAAATTGACCCTTGAATTTTGTTAAATTATAATATACACAAATAAAAAAATTTTAAACATAGTTCAATATCATCTAAATATACTCTAAAACTTTTGTGGTTCTAGAGTGGTTACCTTTTTATAAAAAATTGCTACACTCATGACAAATTCCGCATGTTTTATGACCATCCCCTTAACTACATAAACATACATAGACCATAAGAACAACAATAATAATACATTTAGATTAAATTTAACACAATTATTCTAATTGGTAAATAAATCATATTAGATGTAAATTTCCAACTGGGCGAAAAAGATTCGTCCGGGATAGCTCAGATGGTAGAGCACTGGCGGCTTCAGCCAGGAGATCCCTGGTTCTAATCCTGGTCCGGATATTTTTCGCCCAGTTGGAAATTTACATCTACAGGGTGATACATAAATACTGTGACGTGATTAAAATGTCAATTTATTTTAATGTTTTTACCCATTTTTGAAATATACTATTGTTTTATTCGTGTTTCTCGTGCTTTTTTGTTCTATAATTGATATTTAAGTTGATATTATTTCACTGTTTGGAAGGAAAATTTATTGTGAAAAGACGACCGGCCAGACATCGCCCCCCCCCCCCACCCAAAGAGGGGAAGACCAATTCCTGCGATCGCCAAATAACACCGCAAACAAGTCTATCGTGCCATCAAACGTTGTAAAGAGAGCGGAGGGATCAAAGGCGTCAGCGAAGTGGAAGACCGCAAAAAACAAGAACCTCAGTGCCCTTAATATGGCCAAGAAGAAGATACAGCAAAATCCACGAAGAAACATCCAAAAATTGGACAAGGAGCATAACGTCGACCTCGAATTCATGTGATGACATGTCAAAGAAGATCTGCAACTCATCTCGTAAAACTGGCGAAAGGACGGCATCTCACGTACCAAATGAAGGCGTCAAGGCTCGAAAAGGGCAAGAAAATTAAGTCTCTGTGCCGCGGCGATGCTCTGAATCGGTGACAAGAATTTTATGGTCCAACCTTTCCGGAACCTACAGATGCAACGCAAGTTGCTACTCAAAGGGGCTCCGCTCCTCGTGAAGGTGGAAAAGGTTCTTTTTCCGAAGTCTGTGATAATATAGGTGGTGATTTCCGGATTGGAAAAGACAAAACTCTTCTTCGTCCCTAAAGGCGTCAAGATCAACGCAGAGACATATCAGAAGCTAACTTCGGAAGGTACCGTCATCCCCTGGGTCAAAAAGAAAGCGAAGAACATCGATCTGGAATTTCAGGAGGACTGACCGACTACCCACGGAGCGAAGAAGACGTTGGAGGGATGCGAGACCAATATCTCGTGATTTTGGACGAAGGGGGCAATCCAGAAGAAGCCCCTGGATTCCATGAAAAGCGCTCTGGTAAAAGCCTAGACCGAAATCACGCTGGAAATAGTCTCGGCCATCTTGAAGAATTTACAGAAGCATCTAGAAGCCTGTATCACCGCTGGAGGAAAACATTTCAAATTACCTTGATTGTTTCTTGCACAGAATTTTCTCCTCTTTTGAATGGTGAAGAAAACTAGTTGTTTTGCTCGTTCAGTGAAAAGTTATGGTCTTTTATCTGCGTCACAGTATTTATGTGTCACCCTGTAATACATGTAATTACTCAATTTTGAAAAACATACGATAACAATAATAATAGCTACGGACTTAAGTCAGTAAAATCTCGAGTGAATTCTATGTGACACGCCTTGTATCTGCGAGACACGTTATGTGCCCCAGCAATAATGTAAAAACTGACAAAAACGGAAATTAAGGTGTCAAAATTTGTTATTCTTGTTATAAATTTCAGAGTTTGGCACAATTTCTCAGTGAAGTCTGCATATAACTTAAATTAAAAGAAGACAGTCATACCAGTCGAATGACGCTTTATGTATTGTTTATTTTTTTTTATTAAAAATCTATTTTTTATTTCTTTTTATTTGGGATTAAAATGTATGAAGTTTCCTTTTTTTATTGTGCAAATCTTGCTGCACACACACAAGTAGTTTTTTAAAAGTTTTTTTCAAGGATTTTTCTTCTTCTTTTTAAAATGTTTTCATATTTTACGGATTTGTTTCTTATCTTCATTACCGCCATTGTGATTTTTAAATAGGAATATTTTTCAATGTATGTTTCAGGGAATTTACGCCGCTTCTTGTATATTACAACAACTTGTAATATATACTGACTCACCCAAAAATTATATTATGTCTTCGTTAAAAACACTTCATTGAAATTATCAAATATTTCTTACATAGCTAAAACTCCATACAAAAGGAAAAATAATCCCAGCATGCACAAAGAAAATTAAATACATTTTCCAGAAATTTGAGTCACTAAAAGTTACATTGAAATAAAAGCTCTATTTACAAGCAATCTTTTAAATTAAGACTTCTGTATCTTCAACTGTATCTTCAGTTTCCCTTTATGTGTCTTTGTCAAAAGGTTTCTTAGATTTCTTGCATTAGCGAAATGAATTTTTTGAAAGAATTGATGAAAATGCACGTGTGCATCCTATTAATTTTCTTGAGTGGAAGTAAATTTATAAATTATATCCAATGAATTCTGGAGCTGATATTCTAATCTTGTGCTTTTACTTCTCCAATCTAAATGTATTTAATTTTCTACTAAAAATATGTGCTATTTTAAATTAAAAAAATAATAAATGGCTTAAGCGAAGTATAGTTCCTTCCATTTTTTTTTTTAATAAAATGTTATTTGATTATTACTAGATAGCAGTGTCACGTAAAAGAAAACAAATAAATCAAATAGGGATGAAATATTAAGCGAAAAATAACCATTGAAATGTTATTTTTAAAAATAAAATGAAAATCTGCATTTTTATAGGGTACGTTCGCGTCTTGCTGCCACTAACAGGAACTTATACTGTTACAAAGAAGCGTTTTATGCGATTTGTTTCAACGGAAATTTTTACGAATTTTTATTGCTTATCAATAAACGATAAAGGACGTAATGACTTAAGGGGGTCTGGGACACAAAAATCTTAAGTCTTCAATTATTTTATTGGATTAAAGATTTCTCTGCCGTTTTCTGCATAAAATGACGTTTAAATCATGTTTCTATGTTAATTAGAACAGGGAACATTCATTTTTTCGCTTTGGTTTGTTTTCAAAATCTACCTTTCAAGCTATGTATGTTAAGGAAACGATTTCTTGTGAAATTGCGTTTTTCTTCATGATGGGTTTTCTCTTCATTACTCATATTTAAATTGTTATAAATCCAGAACCATTACAGATAAATCGTTCAAACTTGGAAAATGTCTTTTCCAATAGCTTTACTTTACTTTAAAATAAAAAATAATAATTACTTTTGAAAATATGATATTTTTTTTAAAGTTACACAATTTTTTTCTAATTTTTACTTTAAATATTTCTTTTTTTTATTAATATATTTTAAAATGGCTGAATCGAAATTAAAACTTATATATTTCTGTTTATTTAAATTTAAAAAAAAATGAAATTTCATAAATAATATTTCCAGTTATAACGATTTTAAACTACCCCACTTAAAAAAAATAATTAAAAAAATTAATAAATAAAAAAATGAGAAGTTTTATCATGCGATTTTGTTTACAAATGATATGGTTAACCATCACAAAAAAATTCAAAATTTCAATTCAATATATATATATATATATATATATATTTTGAAAATGTGTCCCGGACACTCTTAAAAAATAAAATAACAATATGGAATGGTTTGAAAGTGAGACCCATTCATTGTGTCTTCAGTTGATAGCCATAACAAAGTAATGGTCACTTAATGTTTCAGTAGTTCACAACTAGCATCACTAAGGTATTAATTGCGAAATAGGAATAATAAAATTTAAACTGGTGTGACGATGCCATCTGAAATTTACACAAATACCTTTAACATAAAAAGCCACTGAAGTCATCTAAATTTGACACAAATATAGTGAAATAATACATTTTAATTAAAAGATACATTACTAAGGATCTACATATAAATAGACTGAAAAGAAAACAAAATCATCCAAATAATGTAATTAAACAAAAGTTAATGCAGGAAAATAGGAGATTAATTTGTATATTTAAAAGTTGATTGTAAGTTTAGTGGACATATTCGTTCACTATAAGCCTATTAATATATTACATTTCCATTTGGTAATAATAATAAAAATAAAAATATACCTTTCAATATTCTCTTTTCAAAACTGTGCATTATTAACAGTGCATTTTAATCACAAGGTACATCACAAAGGATCTAGATATAAATACACTGAAATGAAAACAAAAGAATCCAAATAATGTAATTAAACAAAAGTTAATACAGGCAAATAGGAGATTAATTCGTATATTTAAAAGTTGACTGAAAGTTTAGTGGACATATTCGTTCACTATAAGCCTATTAAGCTAATTACATTTCCAATTGGTAATAATAATAAAAATAAAAATAGACCTTTCAATACTCTCTTTTCAAAACAGTGCATTACATAATATGTAACACCGTGTTCAGGAGAAAATAAGACCTAACTTGAATTTCCAAAGGGATTGCAATGTAAGACCTAACCACCTTTCTAACCATCCCCCCACTCCGGCAAAAACTAAAAGAAAAAATTGCCTGCCTCACATAAAACTGTATCTTTTTTAAGGCAATATTGTAACATTAATAATGCCGCATTCCACGTAAAAAGTTCAAACAATGTAATACTACATTTAAAGTATTGGTTTAGAAAATATTTTTACAAAATGCTTTCCTACATGAATGCAAATCACTTCATAAATATGCCAGAAAGTAGCCTGTATGATTTATCACAACAGGTATAAATTATCAAGAAATTTGTTTCTTTCGTTTCCAGCTTTATTAATCGATGGTTTCTTGAAACATGGTATCCTTTTCTCGGGGGAAGACTTTGTCCTTTCGGGAACTGTTGCTTAAACTTGATACAAATTTATATACATAAAAAAAAAGTCTTCAACTAGCAGATATTTGCCCGCGTCACTGGTCATACATTTTTAAACGAAACTCGAATTAAATGAACCCTTAACCGCACGCCACTGACTTCTTTATCGCAAAACCGTGCATCATTGTAGTTTACCTTGGCATATGAAACGACTTTCCATTGTTCTTACTTCTTCAAGGCAGAAGCATAATTTTCTGAACTGTTCCTTAGGCTTTTGAAAATAATTGCCAAAAGTGTCGCCACAGAAATCGAAAAAATGCTGACATTCACATGAGATTTTCAAAGGTACTCTTACGAATTTCGAATAAATTTTATTGAAAAGAGGACGAAAATCGCTGTATCAGAATAAAAGAATAACTGATTCCTTTTACTAATGGGGTCGAAATGCAAGAAAACACAAAAGTAGCATTAACAAAATATATATAACCCAAAAATGGAAAAACATGCTTCGAAGTGCTTAAGTTCCGACTTATAGGAATCCTGCGAAAACTTGTAGCCTCGACTGCAGCGGTCTCTTAAGAAATCACCACGCACACAAACACCTATATTTATTTTTAAAGGAGAAGATTTTATACAAATCTGATGAAACGTGAAAGTTTAAGAATTAAAAATGTTCTTTATTTACAGAATTTTAATACATGATTAAATTGCACACATGTAAATTTAAGACATCTAATATATAAAAACTAATGAAGAAAATAAAACAAAAAAAAAAAATTAACTTGCGACAGAAGATTGTTACTTACGAAACAAGCATTTTTTATAATCCTTATATATTGAAGAATTAGGGAGAATCGGACTTGCGCAGAACTATTACTATTATATATTTAATATATTTACATTAATAATTGTAAAAACTATAAATTGAAGAAGATTTTTTATTCTGCTTCAGATCATTTTAACGTATTATATCTCATGCAATTTTTATTAAAAATTTCTTTTCAGTTAAAAAATAAGTTTCTATATTAGATGTAAATTAACAACTGGGAGAAAAAATGTCCGGACCAGGATTCGAACCAGGGATCTCCTGGCTGAAGCCGCCAGTGCTCAGCCATCTGAGCTATCCTGGACGAATCTGGTAGAACTTTTTCACTCAGCTAACCTTAATAATTATAGCATCTGGTCTGAAACCTGGTTCAGCTCAACAGAATAAATTTCAGGTAATGGAACTCCAGAAATCGCTGTATACGAAATTACACTAGATTAATTTTAACACAATTATTCCAATTGGTAAATAATTCATATTAGATGTAAATTTCTAACTGGGCGAAAAATTTATTTCGTCCAGTCGCCATACATCTAATATGATTTATTTACCAATTGAAAACATTGTGTTAAAATTAATCTAGTGTAATTTCGTATCCAGCGATTTCTGGAGTTCCATTACCTGAGATTTATTCTGTTGAGCTTAACCAGGTGTCAGACCTAATGCTATAATCATTAAGGTTATCTTGGTGAAAAAGTTCCACCAGATTCGTCCGGGATAGCTCAAATGCCAGAGCACTGGCGGCTTCAGCCAGGAGATTCCTGGTTCGAATCCTGGTCCGGACATTTTTTCGCCCAGTTGGAAATTTACATCTATTATGATTTATTTACCAATTGGAATAATTGTGTTAAAACTAATCTAGTGTAAGTTTCTATATTTCATAATTGAGTAATTTAAATTTTGCTCATTGAATCATTTTTTATTCTGCTTCAGATAATTTTAACGTATTATATTTCATACAATTTTTATTCAAAATTTCTTTAGAGTTAAAAAATAAGTTTCTATATTTCATAATTGAGTTATCTACATTTTGCTCATTGAATCATTTTCTGCATACGTTTTCTATACAAATAAATTTCAGTCTTTGTTTTCTGTAATATTACTGACTTTTCTTAGAATTAAATTTCCACTTTCAATTTAATTCTTTTTTTTTTTTTTAGTAACATGTAACACACACAAAAGAAATAATGCATTAAACGTTATCAAAGTGTTTTGAATTTATAATCGATGCGATATATATGACATACAATAAGCAATATTATTAATATGAACAAAATATTTGAAAGAATATTGATAATAAAATATATACAGCAATTAATTCCAATGTTTTATGCTCGTTCTGATCTCAATTAAATGTTGTAATACATCTTTTTTTTTTTCATTCTTTTTAGATTCATTCGCTGCATTATTTTGAAATATTTTTTCGTGATTTCTCCATGTTAAAATGGTTTTGTTTAGTGAAGAAAATACGACAAGTAATTTCTAAGCATAGGCACTTACCAAAATTTCAAAGAAAAAATATATGCGTTGGAGTTATGGTATTAGTAATTAAAATGATTATAGCGTAAAAATATTTTCTAAGAGTGCATTCAACTTTTTAGACATCATCATCTAAACTAAGCATGAAAATTATTTTTGGATATTAATTTTGTTATTTAATTGTTTTTAATTATATACTTATTAAAAATTCACCGATTATTATTTTTTTAAATTAAAAATTACAAACTTGAATCAAATTAACACATATTACACTTACGATTATTATTCACCATAAAAATAAATAGATAAAACTATATTATAGGAAAGCGATTCCCAACCTAACAGTCGCAGAAAAATTAAGGTTTTTCACAAAAAAAATCTTTTATTTAACTGTTTAAAAAATATAACAAATACACTATTTTTCAACTGGAATAATCACGAAAGTCATTAGCTTAAACTAAAAATTCATGAGAAGACAGCCCAGGAAACACATACCTTTCGGCACACGTTCGGACCGTAGTCGGCAGGCCCCACCAGTGCCTGAGAGGTTCTGCTCTCGAAGCTGGTAGACGGGAGGTGCTGGGTTCGAACCCAATCGCGCCCGTCGGCCTAATCGTTCGGAGTTTTCGTGGTTTTCTTCGAACCTTGGATTTCCAAGCGTTAATACGGGTTAGGTTCCCTTAGAAAGACCCCCACGAAGGGCACTCCCCCTGGGCCTATATCCCTCGTGCAGATAATTGACCGTCATAAATACAACCAACCAACCGTAGACGGCAGTGTCGGATAAGTACAGCCGGTATCGTGCCAATACCGCTGGTAGTGGCAACCGGATGTCGGCCGATTGTTTACCGATAGCCCTGTTTTTGCTGGGAGTGTTTTCCTACGCGGTCAGTCGGTAATATGTTATGAACTCCTTCTGAGATATGGCAGCAGTCGCGCAGTCGTTATGGCTCTCGTGCAGGGATCGATGCGCACACTACCTGCGGTTTTAATTTCTCAGATTTTGTCGTTTGTCTAACTGTCTTCCTTTGCTTGTGATAGTGAGTGATTGTTTGCGTTTTGTTTTGAATGTTTGTAGATTTAGAGAGTTCAAAAGGTGAAAAACATTCAACCTCCATTTCTGTCAACTGTAAGTGGGAATGAGTTACTGAGTCAGAATCTAATATTTGTAATTATATTTCAGGCAACGCAAAATGGCAAAAAGACATGTCTGCAGAAGTAAATCCCGGATTATTGAAGTACGGATTTTTGTTTTCGAGCACTGGCGAGAAGCATGTACCACAGCGCGTCATTTGCTGCGAAAACTTATCCAACGCAAGCATGACACCATCAAAACTTGAAAGATAATTTTGAACAAAGCATCCTGAGTTCTTCCAAAATAAAAATAAAGTCATAATATGTCGGCCAAATCTACAATGGAAAAGCCAGTGCCAGACTAAAAGAAAAAAAAACTACCATAGCGTCCTAGCAGTTATCCTTGTTAACAGCAGAGCAGGTGCCCGCTCACACATTGGGCTAGGAACTTATTTTACTTGCGGAAAATATAATATCTAATAATTTGTTGAAAAGAGTGATTTTTTTTTTGTTCGTTTACAAATAAAATTGTTTTAGGAGTTAATTTCCTAAAATTCACAAATGTTACTGGAGTCTTAGAAATGTACTTGTAAAAGAACATTTAAAAAACCCACAACTCTCCTCAACAATTAATTAGTTAATTGAGCTATCTTACAAATCCTCTTTGAAAACATTTTTCAAGGAAAAATCCTTAATTTCGTTCTGAATGAACACACGAGTAAAATATCCAGATATATGTAAATCATGTTCGAGGTCATCTATAATGTTCAACAAGGCATACTAGCATGAATGTGCGTTTTCTACGTTGTTGATTTGAAAATCAAGTACAGAAACAAATTGCGTGTGATATAGATACCATAGTAGGTAAACAAAAGTGCACGAAATCTCATTAATTAAAAAAGGTGTGTTGTGGTAATAATTAAACGTATTTTTCATCATATATGCAATATGTGTGTTGTTTTAATTAATACGCACATCCGAATTACCAATTCTTGCTTTCGTTGATAGAGCATACTTCACACAAAAATGTGCCTTTTTCGTATCATAGGATAGCCGATAGCTTATAGGGGTCATACAACAATTTCCATACTGATATTAGATACACCTTTCATATTAGGTGGTTCGCGATTTTTTTTTTTTTTTTTATTACATAAAAGTGGGTCGGAAACGAATAAAGTTTGGGAACCGCCATTATAGAAGATGAAAAAAATTCTTTATTGGCATTATAGAATTTTTATTTTATTGAACTTGGAATAAATAAAAGGTTTATTTCAGATTTAACATACGTGTCATTTTTTCCGAAAATAAAATGTATTTCGTAAATCAATATACACAAAAGAATATAATTTGAATTTTATTTTTAGATTTTTGCCCACTTGGATAACAGATTTTTCCATAGCATTTTTCAACATTGCTTTAGTGCCTGTTGAATCCAGTAATCCTTTGTAGAATGCTTTAATTCAACACAGAGATAGCATTCGATATAATCTCGTTCTTGATATTCAGCGTGCATTTACTCATATTATGACCAAAGCACGAGTTATTTACAATTTTTTGCAAAAATTTAAAAATGATGCAACTCGACTCTAAAAAAAGTTCAATATTATTTAAGTAGGCAGTTTATGTAAAGCTCTACTAGGGTCTTAATCATTTAACAGCTATTTGGTGTGTGCGTAAGAATACTGTTAAATATTAAATAATTTGGAATAAATTCTAAATACATTTTACTAAATATCGTATCTGACTAAACGTAATTCAAATAGAAACGTGGGAATAAAACTTTTGTTCGGCCAAATAAACAGCCATAATTATATATGTATATCTATAACTCGTACAAGTTTAAACTTTTAAGTGTAACATTTTTTTTGCACACTATGCACAATATTTTCAACAGATAGATAAAATACAAACGTATATATCTTTTATGATGTATGTTTTCATTAGGCAGGTTTTGCATTCGTCTTTCTTTAATACCTGTATTTGCGAAGAAAATATTTGTTAAAAGGTTTTTACAACATATTCAACGAATATTGTTTTTCCGATAGGTGCCTGCAAAACGTTTAACACTGTTCGTACGCATCAATGTATTCAAGGGATTTTAGGTGTTTCTGTACGAATAATTTCGTAATGTAATGGTCGCTATATCTGAAGATATAATTTATTTTCATTAAATAAGGCAAATATAGCTTTACAAAAATTCTGGTTAAAGTTGCTTGAAAGTTCTTGCAGCTTACGAACCTTCTTTAAGACCAATCTAAATATAAGTTTCTTCTAATGAATATACAGCATGTAAGAAAATGTACCTAGTGGGAGACCTGCATTAAGGGACTAAACACAGCTGAATCAGGCCATGTAATATTAAGGTAAAATAAACATTTTTCAAGTTGAATAACTATGTACAGTCGTGAGAAAAAAAAGTAAACACCCCCTACTAACTCCTTAACAAATTATTCTAGAAGAAAGTTACTGGTACGGAACGATTGGAAATAAATTCTACTTTTAAATGATATAGATAAAATCTGCTTAGGGGGCCATCTACATTTTAAAACAAACCATAACTTTGTCTTATTCAATAGCAGTACACAATTCAGACAGTATAAATGAAATCTACACCCTTCAATTAGCCTAAAAACAAATATTTATGCAATTCGTACCATAAGTTTCTGAGAAATTAATTATTTTAAAACGAGCGTATTTTAAGGGGTTTATCCAAACTGAAGTTTGGAATTCGATTGCTAACCGAGAGAGCTCCCATCTTGATCTAGGCAGCTTAAGAAGTCAATGAAGTCTGCTAGATTACAGGACAGCAATTTCAAAATATATACTCACTTCTCTTATAGACGGCCCCTTAAACCATCATTTTGCCGTTTCTTAAGCATAATTTGAAAACTACTTGGAAGAAAAATGTGAAATTTTGGATTTCCGTAAAGCAGGACTTAATAAATCTAAATCCATCAAAAAAATTGTAGGTTGCAATTCATAATTTTTTCGAATATAAATTTCATAATTCATAATTCATATCATAAAACTATAAAAATTGCAAGTTCAGCGTATTTATGTTTGGGTATATTAGTATTATTGCTAAACGAAAAAATTAGCACATTAGGAGCATAATTTCAGGAGATATAAATAGAAACATGAACATGTAGTTTAACATTAGAAGCACTAAGTTTTGAATGTTTATAATTCAAAAATTTCAAAACATTCAAAACATTCAAATGACTTGAAATTTGGTGTCTAGGCATAGTTTGAACCGAAGATTTGAAATATATCGTTATAATTCGGTATCGTCATTGAAAAAAATGAAGTTTCGATTTGTTTTAATATGTAGATGGCCCCTAAGCATATTTTATATACACTATTTAAAAGTAGACCTTATTTCCAATCGTTCGGTACCAGTAACTTTCTTCAACAATAATTTGTTGAGGAGTTAGTAGGGGATGTTTACTTTTTTTTTCCACGACTGTACATTTTACCACAAAATATGTTTAAATTTGGAACAGTTAGTGTGAACATTTTATTGAAATTCCAAACACGTTTTATTTTATTACAAAATTTTTGTAATCCCAGTTTTAATTTCGCAAATTTAGATCAATTTAACTACCATATTTTTACTTTTTAGAGTGTCAATAAAGAAATAAAAATAATTGTTAACAGTGTTTCATACTTAAATGTGAATTAAACATTAGTAGTCTCTATTTTGTTCAGTTTAGTTTATATATTACATTTTATAGTCTAAACGATGTTCGTCTCCACCTACATATAGCTGCGACTCTACTGTTTTCGAAACCAAATAATCATACTTTGACCCGAACATTTTTTTTAAGAAATAGAATCAAATAAATCCCACACCGATGGAATTAATATTATTAAATAAATGTAGCAAATAGCGGGTATGGTACAATGTATTTTATTTTACTTGAAAAAAAAACCTCGAGTTTGGCAGCTACACACATAGTTTTTTTAACAATCAGTATTCCTTTTAAATTAAAAATGATGAAATATAAGAATACTTCAAAAAACGAATAAAGAACGACATTAGAAAAACAATTTTTCATTCTTATTTAGATTAATTTGTATTTTAATACGTTATATAAAATAATAGATGGGCTAAATTTATTAACACGTCTTTACAGAATTATTGTAGTTTACTGATAAACGTAATGTATCCAGCACAATTTATACGCATGGCGAATAAAGCGCCATATTTTAAAGGTTTTTGCAACAAAATTTTCTAAACTTCTGTATAACATTTTTAAAGCTTAGCTAATAAACAAACTGTTTACCACATAATTCTATTGATCTTTGTTTTTTAGATATTTAATTTTTAAATCAGGGTCTTATCCTCTGGACACCCTGTAAATAGATATAAAGTGTTTTACTTAGGGTGGTTTGTGTTTCTAGGGGTCGTAATCGGTGCAGATATGTAAAAATTTTCAGAAATTCCAACATAGGGGACAATATAATAATATGTAGCTCTGCATAATGCGTAGTATTTCATACGAAATCTACCTAAAAGAAAAGACCTTTTTATTAGACCAAAATTACAGTAAGATAAAGTGTTTATAATATGGTCTTGAGTATCTTTCTTCCCGGTCATGATGAAAAGATTAATTTGAAAATCAACAAAAAACACAAGAGTATACGTTTTGTATTTACTAGCCTAAAGTTTTATTTTTTTTTTTCAAGTTTTACTTTGTATTTTATTATTTACAGAATGTGTAGGGGAGTTTTGGTGTTTTCCACACTCAATTTATTGCAGAGCAGAAATCGCATATTCCGTCAGGTGCTACCTTTTCGGGGCACCTTGCAAATTGAAAGACTTGCAATTGCCAACTTATACTGACATCATGCGCCACTACTATTGGTTGCGAAGCGATATAGAAGAAAATCGAGATATTTATCTTCAACCAGTGGATGATATTATTAAAATGGTAGGTGAAAAAAATTCCGAACTCTGGATAAAAGCTTCCATACCAGTGGTTTCCCAACGAACAATTAACGGAAAGATTAAAAACTATTAAAATAAGTGTAGATCATTGGAAAAATCCTGTAATAAAACGGGCGTTAAAGGCAAGACGATCCGCGAAGATTTCGTACGAAATACGGAAACCTCTCTCTTTGACATTGCAGCTTGTAAGTGTAGAGACTTGAACAGTTGTAGCTACAATATCAGGCGTAAAGTCCACATCGAGAGGTGAACTTCTTGAAGGATCAAAGAACTGTTCAAAAATGTTTATCGGAAATATTCATTTAAAAACAAGGAAAATTCTTGCAAAGAAAATATCGCGGAAAATGAAAAGGGATACAATTTCAACGAGAGGAATAGTGGTTCTGCGACAAAGCCTACAACGAGTGGAGTTAGTTCCAGATTGAAGACAGATATATTGTTTGAAGATTCAAGTAGCAGGAGCTTTCAAGCAAGCAGTTCGACTGAATCTGAATTTGAACCAGGCCTTCAAAGCCAGACAATCCTAAACGCATATCCCTCTCTCACACAGCGTTCGCCGCATTTAGGACTGGTGTATCAGAGAGGGAAGTTGCATTAATAGTTTCATCCGTGCTTAAAGATGCAGGAATTGTGACAGAAAAAGATAAGAATCTCGTCATCGATCAAAACAAGGCCAGAAAAGAGAAACATAAACTTGGAAATAAGATACAGGAGGAGGAAGTTCTTGAAAGAAGGAAAATTAAAAGTATATTTGTGATGGTAAAAAGGGTAAAACGATCATGATAGAAAAAATAGGAAACAAGTGACACCGTCGAGAGAAAGGCGAGGAACATATCACCGTGTTGTTTGAACCTGGTTCGAAATATTTGGGTTACTTGATAGCTCGTTCCGGTCACGGAAAAGAAATAGCAAAATCCTTAAATAATTTTCTATGTCAAAACAAAGTGGACATTTCTGAACGGATAGCACTTGGATGTTATGGCACTGCTGTTAATACAGGAAAACGCAATGATGTCATTGCCTGTCTTAAAAAAAATTAAGAAAAGAGCTGCAACATATTATATGTATTCTTCATAGGAACGAACTTCTACTCTGACATCTACTGTCTAAACATGATGGTGGAACTACGGTACCTAAGTCTTTTGCCGGCCCAATCGGTTCTAGACTAACAGGGTCCGAAAATCTACGTGTCACTTCGTTCGAACCTATTGCTGTTTCATGGGCATTAGAAAAGGAAAAGACTGAAGATCTGAGTACAGATCAAAAATATTTATTTGATATTTGTGCAGCGGTTTCAAGCGGATAGTGTCCTCGAGGGCTGGAAAACAGAAAACCTGGACCAAATGCGCAATCGAGATGGATCACAACTGCCTGCAGAATTTTACGCTTGTATGTTAGTATTCTCCCCCCACCCGGAATTGCACTTATACTCTAAAGCGAAAGCTGGGTTCCCGGGGCGGTAATCCCTGTCACCCCTGTATGTTAGTAGTCCAAAACCTGATGAAGCGCTTAAATATCTCGCGCAGTACGTGATAAAAGTGTATGCGCAAGTGTGGTTTTCTGTAAGGAAAAGGCCAGGTTGCGCAGACGGGCCTAGACATCTGTGGCAGATTATTTAACTTTCGACGTTTCTACCAGATGAGCTAAGAGAGTCAGTCCATTTAGTCGTACAGACAAATGGATACTATGGCCATTCCGAGAATTTACTGATAGCAATGGCAACCGATGATAGCATAGATATTAGAAGAATGGCATGGAAAAGAATTAAAAAAAAAAAAAAAAAAAAAAAAAAAAAAAAAAGATAAAAACCAATCCGAGAGTTTCAGGTTCCAAAGCTGAACTTTAAAGCAACGAAATACTATGATTCCATCGAGTGGGCAGCCACCGAAATCAGCAAGCCTCCTATAACAAAAACTCTTTCATTAGAAGAAATTGAAGAAATAATAATTTCGGGACCCATGTTGGATAAAGCATTAATCTGCTTTCCAAGTCACTCCCAGGAAGTGTAAAGAGTTGTTCAAATTCTTCCAGAAGCTGCATCAAAGGTATGTGGGAGTGAAGGAAGAGAAGCCTTCATTAGAGCAAAACTGCAAGCGCAGAAAAAGATGCCAAAATTCATTTCTAAGAAGGACTTCGTAACCTAAAAAGGTATGCACTTTGAATATATAATATTCTGTGGGTAGGAGGGCGGGTGGAACTCGCGGTACAGCTACCTCCTCGCAGTGAGTTCTGGGTTGTTTCGCGTTGGTACCGAACGCAAAACAAGCTAAAAGCTGAACATTTTAAAAGCACGTAGCACAAAAATAGAGCATAATCAGAGCATATTTAAACATTTGGCACATTAAATATGCCTTTTCAAGTAAATACAATCAAAATAAAATTAATTTAACATTTTTAAAATTTTTGCTAAAAAAGTTCAAAAATCAGCATTTTAGCAAAATTTCAATTCAAAAGCGGCAAATATAGGAATTGTCCTAAAAATTTGAAATTTTTTGTGTGAACTTAGTGTCACTAGTGGTCACTTTTCCACACTACCCATCATCGAAAACAACAACAGCACTAAACTTTACAAACAGTTTAGTGCAAAAACAATATTTTATGCGTTAATCGCGCATTTTATTCATCTTTTAATCGAATGGCTTCGCAGACCGCTCACAGTTGTAATGTGGCAATTTTCTGTCACAACAGTTAATCGTTAAATGAACTTTTTGAGATGAATTGTCATATATAAAATGCATTATCACATTTAGGACTATGAATGTCTCATTTAGGTTTTAGCTGCTATAAATGCGACAAAAATGACCTAAATGCGACAATCCTATATTGTGGTTTTATACTATAGATAATTATTCAATTTCTATAAAACAAGTTAGTTTTGAACTAAATGTACAGTATTCAGTAATTTGTTGCATTATAAAATATACATTTATATAATAAAATCCCTAATATACCCTAAATGCGATAAAACTACGGGGAATCGTATATCATTGAGGCAGACTGACATTACCTATTAAATATTGCAGTTTCTGACAAAATTTTACATAAGGAATTTACAAATTTGACTTACGTAAAATTCAATTTACGCAAAACATTAGGCAACGCATTACTTACGTAAGTCGGGGGATGCCTGTATCTAATTTAGGCGATGCAGATTTATTCAAAGGCGCATCATTGTTACGTAAAGGATTTCGATATATTTTGGTTAGCGTGCATTATGCATTTTCAATTTTCCTTTCGTAATATGGCTTTTATTTTATTAGTTTAAAGTTCAAATTATGGAAAATAAAGTGACTTAAATATATTGTAAAAAAATTAAAAATCTCATTTTTATAGTTTTAGAAATAGCACTCCCTGTGATATAGGTAACTTGAGGAAACAGTTTTAGAAATTGAAATCGTGTTATCTTTTATCGCCACGTTACATTAGACGAAGATAACGGATTAAACAAACACACATTTTATTTCCAGTTACCATAAACACAGACTTTCCTTAAATTTACACTATTTCTCGGTCATCATTTCTCAGATTCTTTTCTTATAACAAATTCTCTGTAGGGATTTCCGTGTCTTTATTTAAAAATATCTTTATATTTGTCATAAGCTTTAATTTAAAATACACTCTTCTTAAATTATTTTAAAATTTTATTAGAAATATTAAAAAATGAAATTATTTTACAAATTGTATATTATAATATAGAATTGTTTAGAAAGGTAAAAGGAGATGTATATCTCTACGAATTTAGCAGAAATTTGTAACGGCAACCAAATTACAGTGGTTTCATTCAACGGGTACTTGAAGGTAATATTAAGGGGAATCACGACTCTTAAAATTGAAAAAAAAAGAAGAAGAAAAAAAGATCATTTTCAATATTTAATATCTTAAAATGTATATAATTTTAAAACATAATTTTTCAGAGATGAAATATATTTATATGTTCTTTTATTTCGTGTATATAAAAAATTACAAGATGCAGAATTAGCATTTATAGGGGATGGAAACTGTGAGATATTCGACGAGCAGAAAATTAGTATAACTGCTTACGCGCAGGATTACAAAATAAAAATTTCAACTAGAATGGAAATTTTGTTGTCGAGTTATTTTTCAGATTATAATAATTAACCTGAACCTAAATGAATTTCTATTTAAAGCATTTTATATTTAGAATACAATGTTGTATTTAGCTAATACAAAATTTTGAAAATTTCAACAGTATAATCACCTAAAAACATATTCTTCTGAACAATAAAAAGAAAATTTTCGGTTCAGTTTGTACATAATAACTTGAAACATATGTTTTGAAAATTTCATAAAAAAATATTCAGAATATTTTGAGATACACTACGTGTTATGCCAAAAAAAAGTCATTTAAAGAAAAATAACTTCAAAGTTTCGGAAACGTCGTTTCAGTTATTGAGAGGGTATAATTCTAAAAACCATAACTTCTGTACTAATTGGAATTTCAAGGAAACAGTCACATAAAAATTTTCAGAAAAGATAGGAGTTTAACAAAGAAAAATATTAAAATTCGGACAATTTTTTAAATACGGAGGCTTTTTGATCCGGTGTTGCCGATTGATGAAAACTAATATTTATTATTTTTATTTATGAGGGTGATTAAGGTTTCTCAATGGAAAAAGCACTTTCTATTTTAACTGTCAAAATTTTAGCGGCTTGAAACCACGGACAGTTCGTTTTCCTTCAGCTAATTATGAATGCATTTCAACGATTATACAAAGATTAGATTCCTTTTAAACGAAATGACGGTACTTTTTTCAAAACAGTAAATTCGTCGATGTAACGTCGGTTCGTTGTTATGTTCGCGCCGGTTCAATTATTCCTGATACCTCTGTAATATCCAATGCCGTTCCTACAGTCTGTTCACAAATGTGTTTTTAAGCACGATAGATTTCACTGGGATTATTGTGGGATTTCCATGGCAGGAGACTTTCGTGCTACCGACTCCTGTAAGAAATCACGACACGCTCGCCTCCGGGCATGGCACTGTGTGAAATCCGGCGTGATTCACTAAGCGAAACATTGACCGGCCGTGTCTTTGTGGCTCAGCGCTTACTCGTAATGTTAATGTCCGTTTGCGGGCCTTAGTCGTATCATTTTTAGGCTCAGAAAAAACACGTGAAGTTCTTGGCACCTAGTCCATTTTTTTAGATACAAGACTTCCTTTAAACCTGGGCAGAGCTGGGCTGATTAGAGCTTTCAGTCCAGTGATGTGGATTTGGTTAGTGAAGCATGGTAGGAAAAAAGCCATACAAAATCGTTGCGTCTGACTATTTAAATGGCTTAATTAAAGTTATTTCCAGCAGAAGGCACTGTTGTTCTGCTAGGAGGAACTTGATTGATTGTCCTGACTCAGAATGTCAGAACTAGACTTGGTCTATCCGGGTGCATGCTAACCACAAACGGCTGAAAATTTTGAAAGCTCAGCTATTTAATATTAAAGATCGTCCGAAAATGATATTTGAAAGTAATAAGATGTGCTGCTAGAAAAGAAAGTTACCAAGGTCAACAAGTTTTAAGCATCAGAATTAGAGTTAAAAAGAATGTTATTTGGGGCTTTCAATTTAAAAATTTTTAATTTGAATTTTAAATTTAAGTTTTAAAAAGGAGTTAAACATTATTCTTTCATGTATTTAAGTAATACTTTCGAAATTCGGGAATTCATATTGCCTAATAAAGAACTTTTTCTGTCTGTTCAATTCTTATAATATGTAAAATTCTTTTAGGCAAAGCATATCCTTACGTCACTCTCTGCTAATCATTATATTACTACAAGATAAAGATTATCCTCAATTTAAAAAATGTAAATGTGCATAGTGTTTTCAGGAAAATTGAAATTCATGTTGAAATTCGACAATTTATTAATGCAGGACAGAGAATAGAAAAAAAAAACATCAATATTAAGTCCTTATTTAAATAAATTTATTTATTGCAATATTTTTTATTGTTGTTTTACGGGCGTTGACCATAATTATTCTTTTTTTAGCGCATAGTTGTATATATTTAAAGAGGCTAATCTCAATTGATACCTGGCCTTTTTAAGATGAGTAGATTATCTAAATTAAACGATTTCAAAAGGTTTTAAATTTATAAAGACCTTTTAAATGACATTTTAAATTTTAAGACATTTTAAACATTTTTAGACTATTTAAATGACAAATTAAACAAAGTTATAGACATTTTCAATGCACTAAGAACAAACAATTAAAATATTAATCAACTAACAGATTAAACGTGTATA
Source organism: Maratus speciosus (assembly GCA_963932465.1). Classification (NCBI taxonomy): domain Eukaryota; kingdom Metazoa; phylum Arthropoda; class Arachnida; order Araneae; family Salticidae; genus Maratus; species Maratus speciosus. The sequence goes on along the minus strand of OZ010795.1, from coordinate 284,211,178 downwards.
TTTAAATTAACAATTTTAAGTAGATTAATAATTGAATTGCATATCATAAATTTAAAACAACACATACTGATATATTATATACCGAGCTATTATGTTCATTAATACCCCAAATTTAATTATTACCTATTTTTCCTTCTGTTTCTGAAAAATATAATTTTTATGAAATAATCACGACTCAAAAATCATGTAAAACAAACGATTTGTGTGCATTGCTACATTTACAATGGCCTGGTTTACGTAAGGAAAATTAATGCATCATAAATAAATGAATCCTACAAAAGAATTAAAAAATATTTGAATAATTCATTTCAAAACTTACTCAATTACTTATTATAAACTAAAAGCATTTGAATAAATTACTTCAGAACGGAATCATTTAGTCATCGCGAATTAATATTTAAAATATATATAAATAATGGTGATTCCTATAATTTTAAACATCTGGAGCATGCTTCATGAAAATAACAACATGTCTTACAAAATTAGATGCAATGCTTCAGTTGTCTTAAAAATATTATAATTATAATATTTGCTTAATATGAAGTTTTTAAAATTGCATATATACTTATTATTTATAATCGGTTATTTTAAAAATATAATTACCACATGATAGTATTATGTCTTTTGCAATATATCTTTTTAATAAATTTAACATTAAGTATTGCATTATTTTAAACTAATTTATTCTCTATTTTAACCATTTTAAATGACATAAGAACAAACAAATTTAATAAAGCAAATTCCATAAACATGGTTGTATATCTTCCAAATTCAAAAATATTTTCATGTCAACATAATTATTTCTTCCGAAACAATTGAAATGTTTTCATATAAGCAATTTTGTTTTAAGATATTAAATTGATTTTTAGTATTTCGTACTTAATTAATTTTGAAAAGTTTGGTGAATCTACATGACATATTTAAATGTTTGCTATTTTTCGATCTAATAATATTCTGTAAGTACTGAAAAAAACTCCTGGGTTTTAATGAAAATTTTTATTACTAAAAAGGATATTTTTTTTTCAATATAAACTGCTAAATAAAAAAAAAAAACATGTTAAATGTTCTTTTATCCAATAGAAATTTCTAAGAACATACATGATTATTCCACAATTTACATTATTAATGAAAAAAAAATCTTAAAAAAAGCAACGCTTGTAATGGAAGAAGTTGAATTTATAATGAAAAAAAAAACTTCACTTGGAAGCATATATTGAAAAACACATCAGTCCAGATACTTAATAATAAATATAAAGTATTAAAATGTAGTGACAAAAATATAATATCAAGGTATGAAATTGAACACTTTTGAGATTGGAAAACTTTAAAAAATCGGAATTTTAATGATACAAAAAATGTGAGAAAATTTATTTAAAAAAAAAATTACATAAAATATAAAATAGTTTTATAAAATAAATTACCAATAATAATTAATTAATCAAAAATTTAACAGCTGAAAATTTTTATGAGTCACATCATTTTTATTTTCTATTAAGTGTAGGAACTCTTATATTATTAATTATTTGTGTTCTTTAATCGATTTAAGTTAACTAAATATCTGCATTGCAAATATTTAAACAATAAATTAGTCCTCGTTTACACAAATTAATTAACGTTAAGGAATTTCCTAAAACTAATATTTATGCATTTGATCAAAATTATCTGCAAATATTTTACTTCCTGAGATATTGCAACCTATATTTTAATGATTTTTTCATGAAAATTCTGAAGTCGAATTTAAAGTGCATGATACAAAAACAGAATTTATTTCATTTCCCACAAGGTAAAAAATTGTTAAAGTTTTTATTTCATTTTAGAAATATTTTTTTATATGCTAATATGGTGATTATTGTTTTTTTTTAATTCATAATATCAATAGATTACTAAAAAAATCATTTTGATGTAAAATAAAAAAAAATAATATTTATAACATTTCTCCTCTTATGAAAATAAGATTATAAGTCGCTTAGCGGTTTAAAAAGACTTATTAATTTGAAAGTACGAAAAAATGCAAATGTGTAAAATTAAGTTAATGAGTAGATTCTCTTAAAAATAGATTCTGCTGGGTTTTTTTTAGTTTGGTTATAATAAAGAAGTGTACTTCGTTAAAATATTTACATTTACAAAGCTTATCTGATGCGGATGAAAACGCATTAAAAAAAAAAAAAAAAAAAAAAAAAAAAAAAAAAAAAAAAAAAAAAAAAAAAAAAAGTGGGTTCAGATTGGAGAAGGCATATTTTCGACAGGATAAATTAATAAAAACAGTGATTCTATTAAGGGGTCTCAGGAGCCTTACTTTGTCATTGATGGTGCCATTTAGCATCGTATGATATATAATTTTATTTCTCATTCTGTATAAAACAGACATACATAAAATTTTTACGACTAACATGCTAATATCTGTTCTGTGTATCATAGTTATTTCAATGTTCTATAACTATTATTTTACACTTTCAAAAATTTTTAATTTTGAGGAAAGTAAAATATATATATATATATATATATATATATATATATATATTGACTTGCACTCATTGCGCGCAACATTTCTCAAGAACTAATAAAGCAATTTTAAAAAACTTGAAAAATGTATCAACTCTGATGCAAGGAACAACTTATACCTCAAATTTATTAATATAATTGCATTGATTATTTAAAATTAGCTTTTTGTTTTAACAAAAACTATTTTTTTTAATTTTATAATTTAAATTTATATTTAAAGAAAATAAATTTTTCATTGCCTAAAACTGAAGTATACGTTCAAAGTACATTAGTTTTACATCATTATCAATATTATTTAGTACTGTAGAACCAATAGTTTCGCTACAATCTTGCGCGCAGCTGATGCAGGTAAAAAAGTAATTATTATTTTTTTTAATCAAAAGTAAACATAAAAATATAGTGAACTATCTTTTGTAGAATATTGTAATAATTATGCTACTTAGAATAGATATTTAGACATGAGTGGTAAAACTTTTATGCATTTGAGTTTTATAGGGAAGCAGAAATAAAATTAAATGTGACATGATGCTAAAATGTCTCTTGAGACCCTTAAAATTATGTGTATTGTAATGTTTTCTGCCTCTCTGCTCTTCTTCCCCTCAAAGTTTATGTGTATTTCGAAATATCATATAGGTTATATTTATAGTAGTATCATGAATGGCAGAAATAATTATTCAAATCCGAGTGATCGTTTTTTATTCAAAGTTCTAACCACATAAGGAAACTTCATAAAATTATTTCTTCTTATTATTATTCAGTATTATGTAAAACAAAATATTTTGACGAAGAAAATGACAAAGTATCCTGATCAGAATCCAAAAAAATTTTAAATATTTTCCAGTAGGGATATAGAATGCGAGAGAACATAATAACATATATGGCGGATAAAGAAATTTAAGTAAAATATTTAAAACCCAGGAATATCAAATAAAATTACAAAAAATAAAAATAATAATAAGTAAAGAGCAAATAGTAAATAGTAACAATAAATATGTTGAGATTTACGTCACAGATGAATTTTTAAAAATATGCTTATTTTACATAATGAATTTAAAATTAAATATGGAAAACTGAACTCCATACACACACAAACACACGCACACACACACACACATATGTATATATATATACAGGTTGGTTTAAAAGATCATGTCCATACGACACGTGTGGATTTGTCAAGTCCTGGGAAGCAAGAATTATATAGGAACAGAAGTTCAGCATAACGGGTCAGAAACACGACCGTGATGGTGAAGTTGCATCGTGAACGTGAAGCAAAGAAAAGATTACAAGAAAAGCAAAAATACGCTTATTTTTTTAAAAAAAACTTAATCAAAGTACGAAATACAAATGAAAAATGTTACAATTAATGACAATTGCTCAAAATGTGCCCATTAGCCGTGATGCAAGCTTCATATCGTCGTCGCTGGAAAACATGCATAGAATCGCGAACACGATCCAATTGGCCAGGAGTCTCCAGGACAAGTGCCGCCGCTTCAGCGATCGGTGCCATGAGGTCAATGGCTGATGGGACGGGTGTCTCGTACACCAGAGACTTAAGATATCCCCAGATGTAGAAATCCAGGGAGTTAGGTGTGGCAATTGCGGTGGCCACGGTAAGGGACCAATTGGAACATATTTCCGATTCCATTCGGCGCCGATGTGAAGCATGCATGATGGCTAATGGGGCACATTTTGAGCACTTGTTACAAGCTGTAACATTTTTCATTTTAATTTTATACCTCGAGTATATTTCTTAAGTTTTTTGTAAAATAAAAGTAAGTCTTTTTACACCGTTTGTTGTCTTTACTTTGCGTCACTTTCACGATGCAATTGCACCGTCACAATCGCGTTTCCGGCCACAACTACCTATGTAATTCTTGCTCTTCCTGACCTGACATGCCCACACGTGCCATTTGGATATTACCTTTTGAACCCCCCTGTATATATATATTCCCGTTCATCCTACGTCATAATGTCATATATCCTATTTGTTGCAAATTTTGTCTAGTTTCTGAATTTTGTAATGCTTTTCCCCTTAAACAATAAGAAATTTAAGTTAAAAACAAGTATTTTGGGTGTAAGTTAAAAATTCGGATTCAGCGACCCAAAAAACTTAAAGTAAACCTTATAGAGAAAGTTCGGAGGGAAGATGGGAGGGCGAATGTAAACGTGTGAGTGGTTAAGTGGAATTGCGCAACTTAGTTCAGGCAGCACCGAGCGCATGTTCCGAGGCAGATCCCTCCTTCCCCTTCATCCTAAGTCATAATGTCATACATCTAATTTGTTGCAAATTTTGTCTACTTTCTGAATTTCTAGATACTTTTCCCTAAAACAATAAAAAAAAATGATTTTTTTAATAAAAACCTTTTTTGGGGGCATTTTACAAAAAGTTGGGCGGGTTGCCGGGGAAATTTTGGTGGGAAGTTAAAAATTCGGAATCAGCGACCCAAAAAAACATACAGTAAGTGTTTCTCCAGAACTACCATGAATTTTGCTAGGTAGAGCCCTAATACGGTCTCTATTGTCTGGGCTATTATAACTAAATCAAAATTTATTTATAAATGAGTAAGTAATTTAATTTACATTAAATTAAGTCATAAATAAGTGTATTAATTATCAGTGGAAGAATAACATAACGAAACATTAGATATCCAAACATCAGGAATATAGATTTTGTGTTGTTTTCGTCTCATGATCATATTCCATTTGTCAAATGCAGCATTGAAGGCACTGAACCCATTTTTCTCCATGTTTATCACTAGAAAAACGCTTCAAGCAGATAGAGCACTCTGCATCATTGTCGCCATCATTATCACTTGTATTGCACCATATGGAATGTCAACAGAAGAGTCACGTTCGTCATCACAACCGCTGGATAGGTGACAATTGTATATTTTACATGGTTGATTCTTCCCCTTTCCCTTAAGAATGATGGGTGCCGTAAGTTCTCTTTTTTTACGGCTGAGCATTTCTTCATCGCATGGGAAATATTTCAATTTGTTTTTATGTGGAGATCTAGAGCTCATTGCCGGTGAACCTCATCGGGTGGAAGTTTCTGATATGATTACTGTTATACCACTGATATCTTTAGGGTTGATGGCAATAACAACTTGACGGTTTGATGATGGTTGATAAGGCACGCTCGTAGACTTTATTAAAATGTTTTGCGGTTTGTACGTTCTCAGCATTTCTATCAGGATGGTTTGACACCGAATTTTCTACTACTTTATCATAAAACGTTTTAAAGGAATCATAAACGTGAAACCGAGAAGTTATAATTTTGCTGTTGAATGGGTAGGCAAACACGCGATTGTAACACCATTCTCCTGTGCAAAGCTTTATCCCACTTCATCCGTGGCACAACTGCAACGATCGATAGAGGTAATATATATATATTTTTTTTTTTCCTTTTATTAAAAATAAAAGTATTTTAAAAAGTATTTTAAAAGGTTTTTTTATGTAAAAAGATTATTTTCGTTTTGAATTTTACTGTAAACCTTTTTCATTTTATTGTATTTTAGTTTATTATACGTATTACTTTATTTTATATTCAACTTTATTTACATTTTGAATTTTATTTTAAAATTTTCCATCTTTCTTTTCTTTTATTATGCTTATTATTTTATTTTATATTAAACTTTCTTTTCATTTTGAAATAATTGTAAAAAAAAAAAAAAAGGTTTCCTATTTTAGTCCCCGGGACGAAAATAAGAACTGCAAGGTTGAATAAATTAGGACCACGCTATTTCCCAATATGGCGGTGCACCAGTTCCCATAAGATGACCTGAGCGTCTTAAAACTCACTGTGTGCTATTGTCGGCAACTTACCTACGCCAAATACATGCATTGAATAAGAAATAAATGCTTACAGTACACTAAATAATGTTCTACAAACTACGTAATAAGAGTGCAGTTCTTCTAAAAGTAGGAAATCTGGCGTCTTTAATATATGTACGCATCATTCCGAACGAAACTTTCACTTCTGATCCCTTTTACCCTCCGTTCCCCGTGCCTTGCGTGATAAGTGGCGTGATAAGTGAGAAGTAAATGAGGACGAAATTACGAAAGGGGATAAAATTAGGGCTCTATACCCTATTTTTTCTTATAGAATTTTTGAGAATAAAATTTCTAAACATAGCTCTATTGATAAATGAAACAATTTAAACTATAACTTTTTCCACCAATTTTAAACACAAATTAATTATTATTTGATAAAATTACTGTGAAGAAGTTAGTGTTATTTGGTGTTATTTATGACGGCCGATTATCTCCACGAGGTATATAGATTATTGACCATAGGGAAGTGCACTGCGTGGGGGGTATATCTAAGAGAATCTCTCTCGAATTTATGTAAGGTTTCCGAAGGTTTGAAGAAAACCACCGAAAACCCCGACCGCTTAGGCCGACGGGCTCGATTGTGTTCGAACCCAGCACCTCTCCTCTACATGCTTTCCAGGCAGAGCCTGTCAGCTACTGGAAGGGCTAATGTGAAAAAGACATTCATTTGAATAATGTTTAAATGTTTCGTACACAGAAAACAATTTTGCCACTGGCTTCTAGAAAATAAATTGTTGCTCTAGAAAATTTTTTTTCAATGTCATGCTTATAAATTCTAGCTCCCTTTGCTAGAGATTTCTATTTATCCCTATAAAAATTTCAAGAGCGTTTACCTATATTATCGTGGTCAAACTTATCTTAAAATCTTTGCAAATAAATGCGAACAGAAGAAGTGAGTTTTAGTAACTATAATTTTAGATTATGAATTAATTCTATAAATAAAAATATAGATTCTCGCAATTCAAACGATTCAAAATATAATGTATCATTTAATTTCCTAGAAAATATAAATTGAAAATTCTCGACCATTCCGTCAATTCAGTTTATTTGTTTAACTTATTCACATAACTCGGAAATCTATATTTCTAGTTTAGAAATTTTTAAAATGACGACCTGTTCATTCTAGATGAAGGCGAATTATTTTTTCTTTTAACTACTGAAAACTTTTTGTAACGAGATCTTATTGCGAAATGTATGTCATCAATATTACTATATAATACTAAAGGCCAGGAATAGTTATATATTATCTTTAAATAAGTATCTACGGACGTTGATTTTTTTTCCCCTTTAATATTTATTTTTCATTTATAAATATGTGAAAGGACAAAACATAAAACTTCTTAAATACAAAATTATATTTACATTTCAAAATTTAAAATTAAAACTCACAACTTCTTTTTCTAAGTTTTACAATTAATACCAAGATCTTATTTTAACTTGTTAGCTTGGATCCTAGACCCAACTTTTAGTCTACAAATACGTAAGATTTTTAAGCTAACAACTGAGGAATAAAAGCAACTTTCCTTCTTTGTCGGTCGGTGCAAAACTCAGTCGAACTTACTAGGACTTCACGACCCTGGATGAATTCTAAGCATTTAAAATTTCTCAACCTCCCTTTTTGATAGATGTAAAATATGCTGAGAATAATTCAAATTACTCATTCGAATAGGAAAATAATCGAAAAACCCGTTGTCTATTTTCAGATCAATTGTCTGCCTAATCTGAAACACCGGCAGGGATTTTTCGAGTGATGACCTCGCCGCTCAAATGAGAATATTCTCCCAAACTATGATGAGTAAAAACGTTGGATTCTCAGTCCACTTGTTAATCACTTCAAAAAAGATTTATGAGTAACATAAAAAAAAAGCAGATCCCAAAAAGGGACATGTGCGATCATTATTTTCAAAACCGTCACTTGTCGCGTTTATTTGCTTGTTCAGCTCCGGCTAAACATTGTAGCAATTTTTATTTTAAAATTTTAAAAAGTGTACCGGTAAGCAGACTATGTTCTATACACTAGGTTCCTTACTCTTAAGCTATCAACTCAAATAGTCTATTTAGATATTTTGCCCATGATTTTTTACGTCTTCTTATTTTCCCTTTTCTCTGTTTCTACGTATTAAAAAATATATTTTTAAATATTATTAATTTGTTATAACCATATGAAACATTAAATATTCTGCAGTATAAAACAGTCCATAATTTGTATTTATTTTAGAAATTTATTTAATAAAAATCTATATATATATATATATATTTCTAAATTAAAATAAATGAGAAATAACAGAACAAAAAATAAACGAAAAACAGCTCTCAAAGATAATACAATTTATTAGCTAATGCAGGTAATTTCTTTTAAGCCTCTTGTGATTTGATAAATCTTATTACGTGCTGTGAAAGTAAAATCAATTACTAACAATGTCTTTTTTCGTGGAATGAATAAGTTTTTTTTCTATTGATGTATGAAACATGTCCATAAATTTAGTGATTTCAGAAATATTTTAAAGGAATTTGTTTATTTTTACAAAAATAATAAAACTATTATTGCAGAGCGCATATTCACGAAACTTGAAAATTAATATAATTTTTTCTCATAATCAACAGTAGAATGAAATTTATTCATTAGAGAAAATTAACGTAAAAATTAAAAATGTAAATGTATATAATAATATTGTAACAATCGATCACAGTTAGTAATAAAATTTAGAAAATGAATTAAAATATGATTTTTAAAAATTTTTAATACACTTTTCTGTATTTCAAAAGTATTAGCTCATTTTAGGCCAAGCATAGAAATTTTATCCAATGTGTTATTATTTTCACTGAAATATGCTTAAATTGCATTTATTAACCCACAAAAAAAGTTTCATGCGTGTAAAATAATATTTTATTTAATAAATAAAATGGTGCGTATACATTGCATTCGTCCATTGACCAAATCAATGAAAGAATCATTAAGTTGCAAAATTGTATTATAATCGAATTTTTCTATTTTTTATGCAAATTTTCGAAATATTTTGGATGCAAATTTGGAAAATATTTGGACGTGGCATTTGAGGGACAAATAAATCACACTAAAATTGCAATAAAACTCTGAAAACTTGCATAAAAAGTGGATTTTAGATTTTTGCCTATTTTTCATGCATTCGGTCAATGCTGCGTTAACGCACCACTACATTTAAGTAAAAAAAAAAAAAAAATATGACATTTGTTTTATTTTTACTTTTTTGCATAACTTGTAACTTTTATCAGTTATAAAAACATATGATTAATCTCAAGTGGAATAATTATACATTTTTAAAAAGTCGAATTTGTCAATAACAGTTTCAAGTTAAAAAACTAGCGTATTTTAAAAATTTCTCAACAGAAAGTGTTTACTCCAATTGAATTACTAATATTTTATAATATCTTCAGAACCCTTAAAATAGCAGATAAATAAAATTAGCGAACAATATACGTCACAGTGTTAAACTTAAAAATATTTATTGAAATGGTGCGTTTACGCATCTTTGTCCGAAAATGGGTTAAGAAATGTACAGTCGTGGGGGAAAAAAAAGTAAACACCCCCTAGTAACTCCTCAACAAATTATAGTAGAAGAAAGTTACTGGTACCGAAAATTGGAAATAAAGTCTACTTTTAAATGATGTGTATAAAATTTCCTTAGTGGGCCATCTACATATTAAAACGAACCATAACTTTGTTTTTTTCAATAGCAGTACACAATTCTGACAGCAAAAATGAACTATACACCCTTCAATTAGTCTAAAAACAAATTTTTATGCAATTCGTACCATAAGTTTCCGAGAAATTTATTATTTCAAAACGAGCGTATTTTACGGACTGTATACAAATTGAAGTTCGGTACCCGATTGTTAACCGATAGAGATTTCTTCTTGATCAATACACCTTAAGCAGTCAATTAAGCCTGTTAGGCTACAGAATAGCATAAGAAATTTCAAAATATTTAGTCACTTCTGTCATACGGCCCATCATCATTAAACCATCATTTTGCCGTTTTTTAAGTATAATTTGAAAACTACTTGGATGAAAAATGTGAGATTTTGGATTTCCATAAAGCAGGACTTAATAAATCTGAATCCATCAAAAAAATTGTAGGTTGCAATTCATAATTTTTTTTAATATTAATTTCATAATTCATATCGGAAAATTACAAAAAAAAATACAAATTCAACGTATTTATGTTTGGGTATATTAGTATTATTTATATACAAAAAATGAAACATTAGGATAATAATTTCAGAAGTTAAAAATAAAAATATGAAAATGTAATTTAACATGACAAGCACTAAATTTTGAATGTTTATACTTCAAAAACTTATCGTTCAAATGACTTGAAATTTCGTGTTTTGGCATTGTTTGAACCAAAGATTTGAAATATCTGGTTAAAATTGGGCATTTCTATTGAAAAAAAAAAATGAAGTTTGGATTCTTTTTAATATGTAGATGGTTCCCGAAGAAAATTTTATATACGTCATTTAAAAGTAGACTTTATTTCCAATCGTTCGGCACCAGTAACTTTCATCTACAATAATTTGTTGAGGAGTTAGTAGGGGGAGTTTACTTTTTTTTTTCACGACTGTACAAATTATTGCCCTTGCCAAACCTAAAAAAAAATAATAAAGCTAGATTATCTAAAATTCAAATATTGTTATTTGTTGCAGCAGTAAATTAATATGTTACGCAAATTAAACCTTTATCTAATACAGAAATAAATTTGGAACATATCTCTGCGTAAAGAAATTCTACTTGCATAAAAGACACTAAACGTTTAATATTATATATATATTTTTTAATTTCTCAGCTTTATTTACGTGTTATATTTTTTAACATTTTTGTATATTTTAATTCTTCTTCAATCCAAATATAAAACTGAGTTAATTACTAACATTTCACATTTGTTAGTCCACTTCTCTGTAAAACATCGTAAATTTTTAATAATTAAAATTCTAGAAATGAAAGCATTTGAAACTTTCTCTATAAGTAAACTAGTAAGTTTAGTAGTAAACTATAGTAGTTTTCTGTAATATTTTTTTCAGTATCGGAAAAATGCTACTTTCTATTAAATATCTTATATTACATATCTTGCTTTCCAAGATTTTTTTTTTTTTTTTTTTTTTTTTTTTTTAATCAAGCATTTTAAAATGGGTTTAAATTTGCATTTAATTTACTGACAACTAAACAAAAATAATGTATTTCTAAGTCATGATCACTTCCTTAATTATTTGAATTAATTCTGATTATTACTTTTTTTAATATTTTTACCTTAAATATCAATAATTCGATTTTTATAAAAAAAATTTACAGATAATACATATCATTACCTATCATTTAAATACCAAACACAACGCAGAGAATTTCTTCGTAGTCTCTGATTGTAAAATGAAAAATTAATTTTACTTCAGAATGTCATTTTTAAAGCAATACTTTCATTTAAAAAAGTTTTTCCAATTTTAATGCTATGTTTGTTTTTCTATAATAAAAAGTAACATTTTACACCTTTCAGCAAAATATATTTTCAGCGAAAATTAATTCCATTAAAATTTAGAATTTATTAGAAATTACATTAAAGTAAACGCATACGAGTTGAAGGATACATTTATCAGATTTTTTTAACAAGTGGATTTAGTACGGTAAACTTTTGTTTAACAACCATTCCCGTTAGAAATATATTAAATATAATTATTAAAATTTTTATAATTATTAAGTATCAAAATGTGGTTTGGTATTTAGTTTGGTGGGTGGATATACTACGGTAAACTTTTGTTAAACAACCATTCCCGTTAGAAATATATAAAATATAATTATTGAAATTTTTATAATTATTAATTATCAAAATGTGGTTTGGTATTGTGGATTTTAGAAAATTTATGACGTCTTATAAAAATCACGAAAAAAAAAAAAAGAGTCGTTTCTGAAATTTACGCAAATAGCATGTTCTTCTTCGAATAAATTTTCTTCTTAAGAATATTAAAATTAATTTTAGATAGAGACATTGATTAAATATAGTAAATAACCACTGTATATATTAATACACTATAATCTAATTCTGGATGTATAAGCATAGTATACTTTTTTTTACCAACATATTTACGTATATTTCACATTCTAATAATAATTATTATTATGTACCTATTTGTGCGACATTCGATTTCTTTTTTGATGTATTCAGTTGCATTAATGTTGCGTAAATGTTACTAATCACAGAAATATCTTTAAATTCACTTTTGATCGTTGATTTCACGACTAAACATGTCAAAGGTAACTATGAAAAATATTTAAGTTTGGAGGTTTATTACGGTAATACTGCTTAGAAATGAATGAAAAATTATTAAAATCGATGCACTAGCATGTATATTCCGTTTTTATTAAATGCTAATGTACAGTTTACAAATTTTTACCTGACTACCAAGAAGGGTTATGTGTTTCCCGGGTATCTGGGTATGTGGATTTCTTTATACCCTTGAAACATCCTAACGGCTGGACGGATTTTAATGAATGAGGTCTCTGTCAATTCGTCTTAAATGCCCAATGGTTATAGGCTAGGCTTTGTTTTTATAAATTTAAAATGGCGGTGGTAAAATGCAAAATGGTGGTAGAGACGAAAACAAAAATTTACGCACCCTAATGAGTGCTATATCACTGGATAGGTCTTTCAAAATGAAGACGATTTTTCATTGACTGTTTTACAGTCAGAAGCTCCGTTTAAATATTACAAAACCTGGAAGTTGTGTAGGTAGGATCTGTAGCTTTACTGCAACTTTAACCTTCATGGACATCTATAGGTCTCATCAAACCAGTGTTTATAGATGGGAACTAACAATTAAACACGACTTAAAAGTCATCAATAGAAGTAAAAAAATAATAGGTAAAAAATATAAAAAATAGTGTCACATTGTTGAGAAATAATTAATTAGTTCGGTTTTTACACAGTCGGGCTTTTTGATTTTTTAAATTTAATTGTTACTAATTATTTAAATATAAAATATGGTTAAAAACAAATAAGATTGGTACAAAATACCAATATCAATAGCGTGTTCTTCTTCGAATAAATTTTCTTCTTAAGAATATTAAAATTAATTTTAGATAGAGACATTGATTAAATATAGTAAATAACCACTGTATATATTAATACACTATAATCTAATTCAGGATGTATAAGCATAGTCTACTTTTTTTTACCAACATATTTACGTATATTTCACATTCTAATAATAATTATTATTATGTACCTATTTGTACGACATTCGATTTCTTTTTTGATGTATTCAGTTGCATTAATATTGCGTAAATGTTACTAATCACAGAAATATCTTTAAATTCACTTTTGATCTTTGAATTCACGACTAAACATGTCAAAGTTAACTATGAAAAATATTTAAGTTTGGAGGTTTATTACGGTAATACTGCTTAGAAATGAATGACAAATTATTAAAATCGATGCCTAGCATGTATATTCCGTTTTTATTAAATGCTGATGTACAGTTTACAAATTTTTACCCGACTACCAAGAAGGGTTATGTGTTTCACGGGTAACTGGGTATGTGGATTTCTTTATACCCTTGAAACATCCTAACGGCTGGACGGATTTTAATGAATGAGGTCTCTGTCAATTCGTCTTAAATGCCCAATGGTTATAGGCTAGGCTTTTTTTTATAAATTTAAAATGGCGGTGGTAAAATGTAAAATGGTGGTAGAGACGAAAATAAAAAAATACGCACCCTATTGAGTGCCATATCACTGGATAGGTCTTTTAAAATGAAGACGATTTTTCATTGACTGTTTTACAGTCAGAAGCTCCGTTTAAATATTACACAACCTAGAATTTGTGTAGGTAGGATCTGTAGCTTTACTGCAACTCTAACCTTCATGGACATCTATAGGTCTCATCAAACCAGTGTTTATAGATAGGAACTAACAATTAAACATGACTTAAAAGTCATCAATAGAAGTAAAAAAAAAAAAAAAAAAATAGGTAAAAAAAAATAAAAAATAGTGTCACATTGTTGAGAAATAATTAATTAGTTCGGTTTTTACACAGTCGGGCTTTTTGATTTTTTAAATTTAATTGTTACTAATTATTTAAATATAAAATATGGTTAAAAACAAATAAGATTGGTACAAAATACCAATATCAATATGATAAAAATAGCTACATACAATCATAATAATTTTCAAACTGCATTTATTTCAACATCCAAAAAATCTGAGTATTACTTTAAGAAAAAATTCTTGAATTATATCCTTCACACGAAAGGCTATTTTAAAGATTTCTAATTGAATGTGTTGTAAAAATTTGTAAAAAGAAAAAAAAAACCCACAATTTTAGCGGTTTAAATGTAGGATGCGAATATCCTTTGGTATAATTTTCAGATAATCTGATATGTCATTCATATCAAGAGTGTCTACAAATTAGTTGGGCAAAAAGAATGACTTATTGAAAGGAATTGACAGGTAAAAAAATTAAGTACATATTGTCGTAAGATTGACAAATACTTGAAGATTACCATTATTGCAAATGTTCGATGTGACTTAAATTCGTGACTCTACAAATGTCTCATCGATAAACCATGTCTTGCCATATGTTTGTCTGCATATTTCCGTCGATCAAATTTATTGCAGTGCAGGTTATTGATTGTATTCAAGAATTGATGCAGGAAGTTTCGTCTTGTACACTTGATTATTTACAAAACTCCACACACCAAAATCATGCTGTGAAAGATATTGTGATCGTGGTGGACATTGAATAACACCTCTCCTCGCTTAGTGATAGCGTCAGTTATGACACCTAATGCCATCTACGAATAAACATCTGCAATATTACTACTAATCTGACTTTCAACTAGTTAATTTCATTTAATATTTCGGAAGTTCTTAACTTAAGAAATTGCCCAAGTAATTTTAAACACCCTATATACAATGGTTATCCTGTATTATTGTACTCAGATATGGTAGAATTCACATAAAAAAGAACCAAATATATTTCAACATATTTTCAACTTATTTCTTTAAAATATTTTTGCTTGGTTTCCTTACATTTGTTTTTTCTTTTTTATAAACTCATCTGAAAACAAATCCCTGTAGAATTTCGTTGTAAAATATTTCTTCCTATGTAATCAGAAAGAAAACGGTGCAACGTAAAAGTAATCCATACTTTTAGAAGATATAAATACATTAATTTTGACATATCTTTCTAGGATGGTAAACTCGAAAGTTTGCATTTTCTAATGAATTTTAGCAGCTGTCAAAATCTTTAAAAGATAAATTCTTCTGTTCTTCACGTTTAATAATTTTTTAGAGAAAAAATATGTAATCATATTTACATATCATGAGTTGTTAATTTTTTTAAATTGTATAATTCATATTTATTCCAATTTTTTTACAAAGATATAGAGATTTTTTAAGGTTTAATTTTTGAGAGAAAAATCATTCATCTATAATAATAAAGAAAGAAGTTTGTGTGTGAGTGAGTGAGTGTGTCGACAGTGTTCTGAAGAAACCACTGCACGTAGAGCTACAAAATTTGGGTAAAAGGTACGTCTATATATGAAATTTTGCACCTCAAAGCCCGATTTTCGATTTTTTGATTAGATTTAATTTTTTATGCGATTTTTAGCGTTTTTTTTTTTATGTTTCGAGGCGATTTTTCCATTTAAGTGAGAAGAATATGGTTTCTTTCTTTTAACCCAATGTAGTAAATTTTGTTCTCTTTTCAAAAAACTTTATTCGAATTCGTGCAGTGATTTTTGAATTTTTAGCGAATTTTTTATGCAATTATTGAACAGCCTTTAATGCATTTAATAAGGAGGTTACCGTAGAGGGACACAGTTCTGTCGCCAAACGCCGCCAAGTTTATCGCCAACTTGGCGGTATATCGCCAAATTTGGCGACCAAATTGAGTCGCCAAAAGTGACGCCAACTTGGCGATATCTCTACTATTTCGCCAAATTCCCATAGACTTCCATTGTAAACCAATATGGAATACTTGCTTACAGAAAATGAACAAATTGAAATATTTTAATGCAACAAAAACTAATATTAACTTAAGGGATTATATTAATTATATTTAAGGAAATCCAAGTAAATTAAATTGTGAATAAAAGTAACATGATACAATGCTTAGATTATTGTATTTTATTGATATTTTGGACGAAAGGGTTGCCAGTGGTCATTTTGGTGAAAATTATAGTTGATAAATGAATTGAAATGGCTTTATCCGTTAGAAAATAATGTAAACATCTCGCAAATTAAAAGAAAATAACTGTTATTTGTTTAATTAAAAAAAAAGAATCAAAAACCTTTTTAATGCAAGATAAAATTTATAAAAGGAAAATATTAAATTAAATATGAAAGGAATGTTTATAAAACTTAAAAAATAAATTAGTATGAAAGAAGCAATTGATACATTATTTGGCGATTTTTCGCTTCGCCAGGTTAATAAAAATGTGCCTGAAAAACCTTGAAGAAATAAAATTTAAGTAACAGTCTTTTAATCTTTCTTTATTTTTTTATTCAATTTAATTATCATTTTTATGTAATTTTCCCATTGTATGTCTTACAGGAGAAAGGCGTTATTTGTGAGTTACATGCTAATTAATTATTACCTTGTTCGCCAAACAATGCAATTTTAAGCCACAAAGGCAGAAGCGTGAAATAAGCCAGGCGAAGTTCGCAGTAATTTTTTTTTAAGTATAGGAGAACATTTCGGAGTAAATCTTTATATTCAAATGTAAATTATATAAAAATGAGTTAAAATTATAACTATGTAGTCAAGTATTTAAATTTTAATGTAAAAATGTGCCATATACACACATATTTTACAATCTTCAATAATCAAACCACCACCAAATGACATAATTACTATATTATTGAAAGTTTTGTTCGCACAGGTGTCATATACGCTCCATGATACAAAATGGGCTCCAAAATGGCGTTATTTTGCCTGACATGGTAACTCGGCTATTGTTGTTTATTTATTAATAAGTTGTTTATTTACTTTTATTTTCTTTTTTACAGTTATATAAACTGTTTTGTTCTATAGACATTAATTGAACTTTTTATTATTTATTGCTATTTCCTCTTAAAATAATAAAAATAATTTAAATATATATGTGTAACTGGTATTCAAAAACGATGTTTTCAACAAATTGGCGTGGAAAAAAAATCGCGCCAAAGCCGGTACTTATCTGTGCCTAATGGTTATTTACATTATTGTGATTACTTAGTATCAGGCAACAGATTGAAGAGTATTTGGTATATTTTTGATATATGGGCTTTGCCGAGTTAGAGAAAATGGCCTTGGCGAGTGAAGTGAATTTTACGTATATTTATTGGCAAACTATTTATTTTTCATATACATATAAGCATTTTTTTTCAATATTTATTTTATTTATTTATATAAAGAAGAGACATTTATCTACCTTTAAATACGAACAGAAATAATTTGTGGTTCTACCTGATTATCCCGCAGACCAAAAAAAAAAAAAAAAATATCGCCAAAGTATAAGATTAAATGCCAATAATGGATGATCGTAAATGTCAAATTTACTTGACATTAAACACTTTACACATGTTTGTTACGTCATCAAGTGATTTTTAATTCGATATTTACGTTTCTTCGCGATCTGCTGCAATTTTTTGACATTCCATTTTTGACCTATAATACTAAAGTAATTTCTACCTTCATTTCAATAAAGTTTATTCGGATTTCGTATAACAATTTTCGAATTTTTCGGGTATTTTGTATGTGATTTTCAGTGTATTTTAGCGATTTTCTACCAATTTTCCAAATTAGTGAAAGACGTTGATAGAATTTGAATCAACTTTCAATTTTCGAGCGCAATATATAATTTTTCTTTCTCTTTTCGAAATTTGTGCAGCGATTTAAAATTTTTTCGCAATATCTTACTGTGATTTTGAGAGGTTTTTCTCGATGAGTGCAGTTTTTTTATGTACCCTGGCAACGCCGGGCAAGTTAGCTAGTCTATAATAATAAAGAAAGAAGTTTGTGCGTGAGTGAGTGAGTGAGTGTGTCGACGGTGTTCTGAAGAGACCGCTGCACGTACAGTTACAAAATCTGGGGAAAAGGTACGTCTATATATCAAGTTTTGCACTAAGAAGCCCGATTTTCGATTTTTTGATTAGATTTTTTTTATTTAATTTTTTATGCGATTTTTAGCACTTTTTTAAGTTTTGAGGCGATTTTTTCCATATAAGTGAGAAGAATATGGTTTCTTTCTTTTAACCCAATATAGTAAATTTTGTTCCATTTTCAAAAAAAGTTTATTCGGAATTCGTGCAGCGATTTTTGAATTTTTAGCGAATTTTGTATGCAATTATTGAACAGCATTTAATGCATTTCCATACCTATAAGGAGGTTACCGTACAGGGACACAGTTCTGTCGCCAAATGCCGCCAAGTTTGTCGCCAACTTGGCGGTATATCGCCAAATTTGGCGACCGAAATGAGTCACCAAAAGTGACGCAAACTTGGCGATATATCTAATATTCGCCAAATTCCCATAGACTTCTATTGTAAACCAACATGGATTACTTGCTTACAGAACATCAACAAATTGAGATAGTTTAATGCAACAAAAACTAATATTAACTTAAGGGATTATATTAATTCAATTTTTCCACATTAGGAAAAAGAATACAGTTTCTTTCTTTTAACCCAATATAGTAAATTTTGTTCTCTTTTCAAAAAAGTTTATCCGGAATTCGTACAGCGATTTTTGAATTTTTAGCGAATTTTTTATGCGATTATTGAACAGCATGTAATGAATCTCCATACCTATAAGGAGGGTTACCGTAGGGCGGATCCAGTTCTGTCGCCAAATAACGCCATGTATGTAGCCAACTTGGCGATATATCGCCAAATTTGGCGACCAAAATTAGTCGCCAAAAGTGACTCCAACTTGACGATATCTTTAATATTTCGCCAAATTCCCATAAACTTCCACTGTAAAACAATAGAACTTACTTGCTTACAGAAAATCAACAAATTGAGATATCTAATGCAACAAAATCTAATATTAACTTAAGGGATTATGTTAATTATATTTAAGGGAGTCCAAGTAAATTAATTATGAATAAAAGTAATATGATCTAATGCTTAGCATGTTTTCCAAAACATAAATTTTAAGAGAGCCCACAGGTCAAATGAATTAGATTTGAAACTTTTATCCAATTACAGTAAATTTTGACTTTCGTGATTTTTGAACTTTTTGTGATTTTAAATGCGCTTTTTACGTTTCTTTGCGATCTGCTGCAATTTTTTGACATTCCATTTTTGACCTAAAGTACATTCTGCCGTCATTTCAATAAAGTTTATTCGGATTTCGTATAGCAATTTTCGAATTTTTCGGGAATTTTGTGTGTGATTTTTAGTGTATTTTAGCGATTTGCTACTGTTTTTCCACAGTAGTGAAAGGAATCAACTTGCAATCTTCGAACATAATATATATATATATTTTTCTCTTTTCAGAATTTGAGAAGCGATTTAAAAATTTTTGGCGATATCTTATTGTGATTTTCAGAGCTTTTTCGTAATTCCTGCTGTTTTTGACGTACCCGAACAACGCCGGGCAAGTTCGCTTGTTGTAAAATATTATTATAAAAATGCAAATGAGCAGTATGATATTTTACAAAGAGCACACACGAACTACCAATTGGTAATAGCATTTAACCAAATTGTATGTAATTTCAAAGACAATTATTGAAAAAATCATAAACCCATTTATAGAAAGCATACAATGCATTATTTTACTGTGTATCGTACTATACAATGTCTTATCATGTATTTGTGGATCCATTTTAATATTATTAAACCCTCATTCAAAAATTCCATACTTAGAAACTTATCATCAAAAATAGGAAATACTTACTCCTTGATAATCATATGTATTATAAATTATAATGTACATTTTAAGAATATTTTATTCCTGTAATAGAAAACTGATATCTATTCTTTAATGTAATATTCACATTCTAATAAACCTTTTCTCCACATTAAAGAACATTTAAGGGTCTAATGAGTTTAAATGTCCTACAAGTTCAAGTTCTGACCAAGCAGGGAGGCCTAAGTAATGGCTTGAGCTCAACAAGCCCTGCCTGGCTAATTATGTTTACAAAGACTCTTGTTAATTTAAAGATAAAAAAAAAGATATAACAATATTAATTTCACATAGCAACCCAGTTGTCTGAGCGTGCTACTATACAATACGAGGTATGAATCTCTCTATTCTAAAAAAAGTAACTACCGCTGTCACCGCCGCCGCCGGTTTTGAATTTTTTGTGACAGGAGGTCTTTCTTCGTTAATATTAAGAAAAATAATGCATACAAAAATATGAAAATCGGTAGTATAATACAGAAATGTTTGATAAGCACGCTGATGCAGACAGTTTTCAAATCGAAGAATTATTTTAAGAGATATTTAATGCTAAATTTGGACAAAATCGTTCCACTAAAAAAGTTTTATAGGAGCAAAAACTATTCACAGGAATTTAATCATTTTTAGATCATTTTATACGTTTGAAGTTCCCGGTGTACAGACTGTTTTTCTTTTTTTAATTGACTAATTCTTTGAGGCTTTATTTCTATTTTAAATTCAAATTTTCAGCATTTCTAGAGATAATTTTTACAGATTTTAGAAAGTGATATTAATTTAAACTGTTGACAACTGTATAAACAGTGGAAACAATAATGTTTGCTTCAAAAAAAAAAAAATATTTATACTTGTAAATAAATTAAAAATTTATTTACACGTGACTATTATAAACAGAAAAAAACATTTGGAATTAGAATTAAATAATTATGTACAAAAGGCAGGAACTTATTAAAAATTACGTCATAAATATTATAATTACACGTGAATTTTAAGAGAGAAAGGAATTTGTAAAATAATAAATTTATTAACATGCGTTAGAAGTCTTAAATAGGAGAAATTATGTCATATTTACGTCACATTACAGTTATTACATAAAATGAATAAAAAATAATATTGCAAAACGGTTTAAATTCAGAAATTGCGCTAAACATTTATTTGATATTTTGAGCGGATACTTTTCAACTATTTTTGTTAGGAAAGCGCAAATAATATTTCATTTCTAACACAAGTATTTTCACATGAATATTAAAAAGAGAAAGAATAGTTTGGTCAAAATTACGTCAGATTAAAAACGATTAATTTAAAAAGTCTTATTTAAAAGAACTTTCTTTTCGCTTTGTTAAAAAATACCGGGAGACAAAGACTCTGTTTACTTAATTCCTTTTATATTAGCTTATTTTGAAATGTTGTTACACGTGTCTACGTCAAAGACGAAAACAGCGATTGACATATGTATTTTCGGTACTACTTAGTTATCCCGTCGACCAAAAATCTATCCTTCGCCAAATTATAAGATTAAATGCCAATAATGGTTGATCGTAAATGTCATATTAACATGACTTTATGCAAGTTACACGTGTCTACGTCATCAAGTTATTTTTATTTCGACGTTTTATTTGTATTTTTATTAATGTTGCACTAATTTATTTGTTCTTTCGTTATTTAAAATAAAAATTATGTCAATTTGTATAATTGGCGAGTGCTTTGGCGATTTATATAATTTGGCGAAATTGGTCGACGGGTTCATCAAGTAGTACCGCAGCGGATTTGGCCTTAAAATTCCCCAGCCAAAGAGAAATGAATAGAAATCCGTTTATAGGGAGACCGTCACTGTTTTTTAAATTATCATTCAATCTTCCAAAATCTTTTTAAAGCCGATCAAATTAGCGTACTTTTAGAGTCTGCGGTGTCTGAACGCGGTATGACGAGCGTAGCTCGTAGGGGGCAGAGCCCCCTAATTATATAAGAAATAATAAAAAAAAGGAAACGCTAGTAATTAGAAAATTGCACATTCCACATATCCATGTGAATTTTTACAACACTACCTCTAACGTAAAATATTTACATAATGACTACTGGTTATGAATATTTTGAAGCACATAATACCATTAACAATAAAACAGAGAATATTTAAAAAACAACGTAGGATTATGATGATTTATGCAACAAAACTTAGGGTAAAAAAGGGCATAGGGGAAAAATGGAGACATAAATGGTAATTATTAAAGTATACGTACTAGAAATAGACAAGATATAACAATTATCTTAATTAAACCGTCAATAGTCGCGCGTTGGTCTTTTCTCCGCCCGAAATTCGTTATCTTCATGTAACGCATCTCCTGTTAAAGTTACAATAGCCAAATTCCGTGTAGTTGACCTTATGTGTTCACACTCTTTTGTAGTAAAACTGCAAGTCATTCCTGCTATTTCTTAGCATTTTATCGCAATCTTAAGTTTCAATCGGTTTAAATGACCGCGTTGCGACCACTTGCGTTAGCTGATTTTCCCCCCTCCTGTTCATTCATTCCCATTTCCGCGATATCTGCGGGGGAAAGTTTCTTCAAAGTGCAGACCCTCTGCCTCTTCTTATTTCGTCTTTTTTTCTTTCTGCTATTTTACCCGTTCATAGAGTACTTTTTTTTACTTTTAGAATGTCACTTAAAATTGTTTTATTATATTAGTTGTGAAGTCAGTTCGCACGAAAAACGGATTTTTTTTTTTTAATTGCCAAATATTGCGGGAATAAATTTTCAAATTGATAATCGTTTAAATATGGAAATAAAAGGAAATTCATCATCATTATTCGACAGAACTTGCTTTCAATTTACTACCGGAACATACAAATAAATAAAAGAAAACAGACAATAACACTGCCAAACCATTAAAAAAGAGAGAAGATAATTTTGTGGGAATCAGAAAAAATTGCCGAATCTCCAAAATCTGAAAAGTATCGTTTTTGTACAACAAAACAAATTCAAAAAATAAAACAATTTTTCCCAGAAATTTAGTATGTATATTTGCGAAGAACATACATATAATTTATTTTTATAAAAAGAAAATAATGCGAATTTTATAATGCAGATTAGAAATAAAAATCTTGTTTTGATTAATTCAGTGAATGTTTATACTACAATTTAAAAAAAAAAATGTTAAGTAATTTTCTAAAATTTATCTATTTTTAAATTTTCATACTGTAAGTAAAAATACATTTTTTTTAACAATCCCACAGAAAATGTTTATTATTATTATTATTATTATTATTATTATTATTATTATTATTATTATTAATTGAAATCCATTAGAGGCTTGGGCACGGTATCTAACAAATTTAAATTTGTTGTCCTTCATCAATTGTTCAAACTATTTTTTCAGAATAATGTTTTCAGACTACGAGAGAAAGTTCATTTAAATTAAATTATTGCTGCATATTTATAATTTCGGAGAAAATTTTCTGATTGTTTTTATTATTTTAATGAATGTTATAATAAAACAATAAATTGTAACATTAAAAGCTTATTTTGAAATGTACAATTGAATATTTATTTTAATTAAATAGTAGCTGTAAAATACATCCATTTATCTTCGGTTGGCGGTTAGTGCTAGAAAAGTTTTAAATGAATTGAAATGTATATACGTACGTGGATATATACATATTTTTTTAATTAATTGCGAAATACATGAAAATGAACCTTTCAGTGATTCTATTAATTAAAATAATTTATCCATTTTAGTATATAATTCTACAATGGCAAATGTGTTTAAATTAAATATATATTTTCAATAACTTATTTTCTTTATATATATATATATATATATATATATATAAATTATTTACTTTATATAAGCGAAGTTCGTATCCAGAGTTTTTATCCAAGAGCGCTGCTCCCACCCGGAAATAAGTAGAAAAACTACAAATCGTACATTTTCATTTGAAAAAATGGATTTAATTACAAAATCTCGAGAACACCCCCACTCCTCTTCCCCCTCATACACACACAGACACCCCACAATATAAATAAATAAATAAAACGTAGTTACAACATTTACATTTATAATTTCGAAGTTGAGTATTCTTTATGTTTTTCATTATATATATATATATATATATAACTATACATTTTTAATAATATTTGGTTTATGTGCTGTTTGTGATTTCATAATTATTGGTCATTTTCATTACTTTTCAATGGTATTATTGTACAGAAAGTATATATATATATATATATATATATATTGTCATTAATTGGTTATTGCATCAAAGTTGATGATTTTTCGCATGTTTTAAATGGATTAATCGTCCGCAATATGCTGGTGAATTAGTGGTATTGTATTTAATTTTGTGTTGCATGTCATAGGTTCCATTTTCATTTTGTGTAATGTCATTTTGTGTAATGTATTGATGCTAAATTTATTAATTTTATTTTATTAAATGGATATAGATGATGAATTGTAATTATATAATGGTTACATATATATATGTATATATAAGTATTCTAAGGAAGAAATATTAGAATTGAATATTTATAATACTTATTAATATCATGTCCGGAGTCCCGAAATATACAACAAGTTATTTAATTTACATAAATAATGATGTAATATTATCAACTTCAATTGGACCCTAGTGTCGGAGTATCATAAAAATCTACCTAACTGTGATTCTGTAATTCAAAAAAAAAAAAAAAAAAAAAAAAAGCCCTATCAGGAATTCAGATTCAGATTCGTAAATGTTTTCCTATTAATTATTGATTCATAGTAACATCAGATATTCAATCAAATTCTTTACTATTTACTTTTAAATATATTACGGAAACGAAGAAAGAGTTATTAAAAACATTTATCTAGATGCCAACTGAATATATACTTAAACGAAATAAATAATTGCTGTAGAAGGGTGTAAAATAAATAATTGCTATAATCTTTTAAAGTTCAGTCAATTTTTTCACCCTACGTTCTCCGTTTTCCATCATCTGATAACTCTGGCAAGCTTCCCTTACGTTTTCGGCCTACTGGTAACGGCGGCAAATGGACCGAACGCGACTACTAACATTCTAAAATAAGTCGCGACTACTCTCTGGTTAAAGTATTAATATGGATATTAACAATAGCAAAGTTTTTATCTTCACCGTGCATGGTGGCAGGGCGACTATGTACATAATGTCAGTAGTAATAATGTTTTTTTTTGTGTTAAAACGATAAGATAAATGGCTTGGAATAATATTTAAAAAATATATATGTTGCATTCTAGCAACATTGGATTGGCTTTATCGTTGAAAATGTCGTACTGTCTGTCACGATAGTAGTTGTGGATCACATGCAGCGATAATGGCGTAAAAGATGTGGTCAGAACAGATAATTCAAAAATGTTATGTTAGTTGAACCAATTGCTGAAATGCAGTTGTCGAGTGAAAACAATGGAATGCATCGTTCCGTGAAGTTTCCCCAAAAGAAATTGAAACAATTCATAATATCAGCTAAGCACTTTATTAGAACATCTTATAAAAGTGCAGTTTCCACCAAGATAGCCATCGCTCCGTAGGAGTAATTAGGTTTAAACAAAGTTCCAGATAATCGAATAACAGGACGGAGACCAGGGGATGGATGAAAACTGGAAATACGACTCAAATCTGCTGAAACACAGCGAGTATCAACTTTTTGTTTATCACGTGTAAGGATACAAATATGACGTAGGTCACGCTCTCAAACAATGAATAATTAAGAATGCCACGTCATATAAAGAGTGCGAACAGAGCTAGCGGATGAGTTTGAAGAGAGAGGGATAACACCAGAAATGCGCGGGAAAGTAAAAATGGAAGCTAAAAGAATAATCTGTAAGAAAAAAGCGCGGGAATGGAACATCTAATTTAAGAATACTAAAAGCGTAATATTAAACAATTAAGACAAGTGAGACATTAAATTAAAGGGAATTTAACAGAGTTCACGATAGAGATTATTTAAGGCTAAGGATTTAGTGAAAATAAAGTAGTAATTTAGAATAAGATAAGGAAATCGCGGAATTAGATCTAATAATGTAACATATATACCGTTAGTCTGCAAGATCTAACGGTGGCACGTTATTTTGAAACATATATTGACTGTGTTCTATTAATCTAACACAGTCAACTATTTTTTGTAGCAGAGTTGGGTATTTTCTTACATATGAGAACCATGCAGACAGTGATATTGTACATGGTTTTCCTAGTTGGAAATGCGGTGTAAGAGTACAGTCCAACATATAATGCAGCGATGTGCCCAGTTGACCACATGTGCACTGTCGGGATGGCGCCTTATCAAACTTGAACAGATAAGATGGAAATGGGCCGTGGTTCGTTGAAAATATGTAAATGTTCCGATGATGTAATAGAAGTGATTCTGATACCTTTGGGAGGAGAGTATGTGTGTAACGTCCCGTAGGTGCGTAGTCCCATTCTTGCTGCCATTTTTGTAGCATAGTTGTTTTGACGTTTTTCTTGAGAAAAGATGGTGGAAAGGTGAAGAATCTACTGTGAATCGTCATGGAAACTGGTTGCTAAGTTGCTTGATTTGCTAGGTAGTCGGCTAACTCGTTTCCGAAAACCCCGGTGTGACCATGTACCCATTGAAAGTAAAAATATTTCGAAGAGGATTACAGTGCATGTATGATAATAGCGACCAGGTAATTAGTGGTGAAGATATTTTCTAAGGCCTGAAGGCTTGAAATGCTATCCGAATAGAAAGTAAAATTATTAAAGGTGTAACTATTGCCCAATGGACAGCGTCCTCAATCGCCAGAAGTTCTGCTTAAAATACTGTGTTCTCTACGCCTAATTTCACCTGTGTCGTGTGAATGACTCCATTGTCCCGTAATACGCAGAAGGCATTGGCCGTCCCCTGCTCAGTCTTGGATCCATCCGTATGAATTGCGACTTCTGTCTGATGTGAGTCATTCGCCCATTTGAAGTAAGTGTGAAAGGGAATTGTGTACATTTAACTTATTTTTGGTTGATAGTTGAAGGGATTGTGGTCATCAACACGGATTCCAAGCCGGAGAATTCTTCCTGAAGCGGCTATTCCTTCAAGCTGTAGATCCAAGAGTGGGATACCCGTTAACACGCATAAAGCTGCTGTTGAGGATTTTCTATAAGCCCCTGAAATCAGAACAAGACACTGTGCTTGTATTGACGAAATTAGTCTTAGTCCATAGGATTTTTGCAAGCGAAGTTACCAGACGGCTGAGGCGTATGTTACACTTTACCAAAATGTTGGAATACCATATTTTAAGAATAGATTTTGATACTCCTCCTTGTTGTGAGGCAAATTTTAGAAGATTAGGGGAGATGATATTGATTTCAGTGCGCTTATTTCGTAATTGTGCCAAAAAAGAAAGCGTGTTGTCTAATGTTAAGCCCAGATAGGTTAACGTTTTGTCCTGCTTCAGCGTGCGATTGATGAGTGTGAAAATAGGTGCTCTTTTCAGATGTTTTGGTCGCCATAAGTTACGGACCTGGCATTTTGTAGAAGAGATCTGCATATGATGGTGAGCTGAACATTCTTCAACTATCTTCAGTACTTGGTTTCAGCATTCTTCTAATAGCTTCCGTGTGCGGCCCTAGCGATTACCAGAAGGTCATCAGCATAGGCCACTACCACAAAGCCCCGTCTCCTTAGTTCACGAAGGAGGCTATTCATAAAAACCCTCCATAGGAAGGGACCGAGACAGGATCCCTGTGGACAGCCCTTGTTGAACCAGTGTACTTTGTTAGAGAGCCAGTTGGGAAATGCTCCCCGGAGTGAGAGAAAAGAACTTACTGTATTTGTATAAGGTAAGTCTAGATCTAGATTTTTCAATTCGTGAACTGTAACCATCCATGGCAGATTGTCGAAGGCATTTTTAAAATCAAGGGATAGTAGTGAGGTCTAGCAGTTATCTTGCATATTTAGTTCAGTTTGGCAAAACAGGTCTTGAAGTGCTGATTCAGTGGATTTCCCTTCAACAAAGCCAAGCTGTGATTGATGAAGGTCTGTTGAATTTCTCAAAGAATATAGTATCCTTTTTAAAATTAATTTCTTATATATTTTCCTTAAATGTCCTACAAGAGGAAACCAGTAACTCCAATTTAATAGTTTAGATAAACAAAAGTATTGATACTAAGATTCTTTTTGACACCATAAAATTGTGTGCCTTTGTATTACTACATTTTTTTAATTGTTTCATGTTTTCCCATAAGATTAAAAGAACAAAATGAAATCTGCTATTCCTTGCCTGGTAGAGAATTTTTGTATGTGACAACGTAAGGATTTCACTTCTTTTTTACATAAATATTTATTTAGAACTTTTGTCAAAGTTATTAATTGAAATTTTAAATATTGAGTCATCCGGAATGTTCCGCGGTTTTTCAAAGCAAAACGCCGTTTCGTCTTTTATATTTTATTACTGCTGATAAGGAGTGATCTTGAATGACACAGATATGTACACTGGGCCTTTTCTCTTTGCTCTGCATAATTCTCGTCTGTGTTGTGCCTTAATTTTTGTTTTAGTTCAGTGCTAAAATGGAGTCCCGAAAAATTTACTTTCGTCACGTTATTCTCTGTTATTTCAAGAAAAAATAAAATGCTAGTCAGAATGCTTGTAAAATTTGTGTTGTTACGGACAAAGTAATGCTTAAAATGATTATGTTTGAAAGTGTTTTAAGGAACTTAAGCACGAAAATTTTATCTCGAAGAGGATTCCCGCTGTGGATGACCATCGTCAACGTTAAAGGAGAAACCTCTTAAAAGAAGCTATCAAATTATCCTACACTGTACTTTTTGGAATACGTAATCTGTGTGATAGCTCTTGAAATCTGTGACGTGGAATTTCAGCGATAGAATCTTTCAAGTGGTCCTCCTTTACAGATGATGATCGTCCAATGCCGCATCATCTTTGAGCCTGATATTTCTGCATTTAAATTTCCAAATTATTTTCGAACTGTGTCATCTGAAATAGCACGTTTTTCATATATAGTACAAATTTTACGAGCAGTTTGATGAGCATTTATACCTTTCTTGAAATAACTGAGAATAATATGGCGAAAATTATCTTTCTGATTCTCTATTCTTAAAACAGCACTGAAATTAAAATTATGCCACAACAGAAGCAAAAATTATGCAGCACAAGCAGAAAAGACATATCTGTCTCCTTCAAACTCACTCCTTACAAACGGTAGTAAAATTATTAGACGAAACCGCGCTTCACTTTGAAAAACCGCAGAACTTTTCAGATGATTCAATTGTTATATAATTTTTATGGTTATTTATTTACAATATTATGTATTTTGAATTTTAAACAAGCAGAAGGGAGCGCCATTAGTGGATCCGTGTCTGCTGAGAAAAGTAAGCCTGCTTCGGGCTCGACAGAAGTCTAGTGTGAGTTATTACGCCATAAACTGGCCATTGGCTAATCCGATTTCTAACTTCAAGAAAGGTAGTTCGTGGAGATATTTTAATAAACGTATTAAAAACAACAAAATCAGAGTGAGATACATACACAAAAAAAAAAAAGAATGCTAAAGATCAAAATATTTCGGTCAGTAGAATTACATACTTGTGGCTTATTGATAATTCGAATACTCGATTAATTATTATCTGAATTTGAATTTTTTTTTTTTTTTTTTTCAAACACAATAAAATAAATTCTTGAAAAAGAAACATCCAATTATTTTTTAAAAAAACATCAATTTAATAACATAAATTCTTATAAATAATTTAAAAAATACTATATGTAGAGATTTAATGGCTGAAAAAGTGAAAAGCATACAACTTTAAAAATGAAAATTAGAAATTGAAATGCAATTTCGATGTTTATATCATTTGTATTTTAAATTTTCAAGATTTACCATTAAATTTATTTCTGGAATCCATTCGCTAAAGGAGAAAAACATTAGAAAAATTTACTTTAATATACTTTAAATGTGTTTCATATAAAAGAAGGATACAACGTTAATTTATTAGACTGCTTGAAAAAAGTAATCGTTGTGCAGTTACATTTGTTGATCAAAGATGTTTGAAAATATATTTAATATATTTAAGAGACTGCCCTCACTTCATACTACAAAAGGAGAAAATAAAGAAATAGTTAAAATTATGAGATAATTAAAATAAACTATTAAGAATATAATGCATTTCTAAACATTTTGTATTTTGATAAACTGTTCCAAAGAATAAGGATAAAAATGCAGATGAAGTTTTTCATGCTGTTTTTATCACTTTTCAACGCGGTTGAAAAGTGTTTATGAATTCAGTTTACCTAGCTTTCTGTCTGTCCGTGCTCTAAATCTTGTAAACATAGTTGCATCGTGTAAACATTGCAATCAAATTTATATGTGTTACTGCGGTTTTTTACGGCATGCTCTGTATTGAAAATGAAGTGTGGAGAATTTTCGGTTCATTTAACTTTATGGCACATGGAGAAAAATCGTTTGCGGTTTGCTTTGATGATATTACGCTATTTTATACATATTAAAATTTATGTACATCATAAAGGCGTACCACAATTCTCTTACTGAAAATCTCGAGCGATAGAATTTATCTTTCATTTACAGCGACACAAAAAAGTATTTCACTATCGTACTGTCGGTGGAGAATAACGGCTGGAAGTACGTTTTCAGTTGCGATACGCGTTTTAAAATTTATGTATTTCTTTCCATATTTGCCGTGTTTATAAATCCTGTAGATCATATACTGGGCTACAGATCCCAAACAGATCTCAAGTACATATCCGTTTATTTACGAGAATTGCTGTATTGGAATTTTAATCTGCGCCATGCGTTCGTTTAAGCACACTTTTAGCACAGTATGTAGTACATACAGATCTAACTAATCTAAAGATCATAAACAGGGCTGCACAAAAAATACGAATATTTTTTTACTATTCATGATAATTGGAGAAATTAAATTAAAAGAAAAAAATTCATTATATAAATTGTTTTTAAGGCATCTATCATCTTAATAAAGTGTAACATTTTGTCACAGTATTCTGAATATTCTGGTAAGTGTTTCATAATCTGCTCTTTAAGCTTTATTTTTTATTCTTGATTATATTGTTTTTGGTTTATGCCCCAAATAATTCATGTGACACATACTATTAAAATGATATATATTTTTTATTATTATCATTGCTTAAATAGACAGTTATAGATGTCTAAGTTTTTTAACACAAGTTTATCAATAAAAACCGAACATATTTGGACACAATGTTATTTATACTTTTTTTACAATTTTAATTATGTAGCTATTTCGTTAAAATTGAATTCACTAACAGTTTCATTGATATTTACTTTTAGTTTACGTTTAGTTACAAAGATAATTGCGGTATAGATATTTAGTTTTTCAGAAAAAAAATTATCAATTTATGAGAACAAATGCATTATGTAACAAACATTATGTACAGCAATACGACCTATCTTGATATATTGTTTCAATATTAAAGAAAAAGAACACACGAAATCGTATTTCTATAATATCCAGTATACTGGCGAAATGAGACAAGAATAAGGTTATAAAGCAGCAAAATTTAGTAGACATACAATTCATCATATCGCTTGTAGTACTTGCTAAATTGAGAATAATTAATTATACCAGTATCACGGATTCTATTTGAATTCATCTCTCCAGTAAAGCGTCATTTAATATTGATGTAACTATTCAATCATTTATTTATACAGAAGTGTTAAGATTCTAACACTGTAGTTAAATCATTTTGCATTTAAAAAGCAGAATAAAATGTTTTAATTCATTAAAACATTTCATTTTTGCGAATTTAATGAACTGCTGTGGAGTATTTTATTTCATTCGAAAAATATTTCGACTATAACATTATACGATATCCTTGGTATCAAAGACTCCTTTATATGCACATATGGATTCTAATTTTATTAAGAAAATTTTAAACTGTATAAATTATAGTGCATGTAATATATAGATTTACTCTTTTAATATTCACATTAAATAAGAATTATCTTTTATATTCAATTTTGCTGAAAATGTTTCCTTGAAATACCTTTGCACAAAGTTTGACTACACGCATATACATTATTTATACGCAAAATATTCCATAATTTTTGTTAATTTGGCAACATTCTTATACACATTATTGCATTAAAAAAATAAAAATTTGTGTGAATGAAATTTCAGAGCTGAGAGCTAAGACCCTTTTTCGTTTATTATTTTTAGGTAGCTTTCTTTACAAAAAAGCTACCTATTGCAGCCGTTCGGAGGAAAGCGATTTCAAAAAATTTTGGTATATTTTCATCGATCATGACCCCCAGACCCCGAAACCACCCTCCGTTCAAAATTGATATATATATATATATATATATATATATATATATATATATATATATATATATATATATATATATATATATATATATCTGACCTATGTCACACTGTAACTCCCGTAATTATGAACCGATTTCGATGTAATTCGGTGTGTACATAGTACATACCAATGTCTCGACCGAGTTCGTTGGCCAGCTTCATCCGCCGTTTTGTTTCAACATGGCGGCCATTTAAAAATTTTAAAAAATTTTAAAACTTGAAATGTGGTACCAAAAAATTAAAAATGGAAAAATATTTTTTTCTTATGTATTTGACCTTTATACAAAGATTCCGGAGCAGTTTTTGTTTCGTCTATATCTTAAAAAATGGCTGAGTTATAGCATTTTGAATTTCTAGCGTGGCTGACATTTTGAAACGTCCTGAACTTTGTCACGCGATAAAAGGCGCAGTTATGAACCGATTTGGATGTAACTTCGTTTATACATAGTACATACCAATGTCTCGACCGGGTTCGTTGGCCAGCTTCACTCGCCATCTTGTTTAAAAATGGCGGCCATTTAAATTTTTAAGAAAAATTTAAATTTGAAATGTGGTACCAAAAATTGAAAATTGAAAAAATATTTTCTTCTTATGTGTTTGACCTTGATAAAAAGATTCGGGAGCAGTTTTTGTTTCGTCTATATCTTAAGAAATGGCTGAGTTATAGCATTTTGAATTTCTAGCGTGGCTGACATTTTGAAACGTCCTGATTTTACTCACGTAATAACAGGCGTATTTATGAACCGACTTGGATGTACCTTGGTGTGTACATAGTACATACAAATATCTCGACCGAGTTCGTTGGCCAGCTTCATCCGCCGTTTTGTTTCAAAATGGCGGCCATTTAAAATTTTTAAAAAATTTTAAAACTTGAAATGTGGTACCAAAAAATTAAAAAAAGAAAAATATTTTTCTCTTATGTATTTGACCTTTATACAAAGAATCCGGAGCAGTTTTTGTTTCGTCTATATCTTAAAAAATGGCGGAGTTATAGCATTTTGAATTTCTAGCGTGGCTGACATTTTGAAACGTCCTCAATTTAGTCATGCGATAAAAGGCGTATTTATGAACCGATTTGGATGTAACTTCGTTTATACATAGTACATACCAATGTCTCGACCGGGTTCATTGGTCAGCTTCATCCGCCATCTTGTTTAAATATGGTGGCCATTTAAATTTGAAATGTGGTACCAAAAAATTAAAAATTGAAAAAATATTTTCTTCTTATGTGTTTGACCTTGATAAAAAGATTCGGGAGCAGTTTTTGTTTCGTCTATATCTTAAGAAATGGCTGAGTTATAGCATTTTGAATTTCTAGCGTGGCTGACATTTTGAAACGTCCTGATTTTACTCACGTAATAACAGGCGTATTTATGAACCGACTTGGATGTACCTTGGTGTGTACATAGTACATACAAATATCTCGACCGAGTTCGTTGGCCGGCTTCATCCGCCATCTTGTTTCAAAATGGCGGCCATTTAAAAAAAAAAAAAAAAAAAATTAAATGAGTAACCAAAAAATTGGAAAGTGGAAAGATTTTTTTTGTATGTGTTTGACCTTAATACAAAGATTCCGGAACAGTTTTTCTTTCGTCTATATCTTAAGAAATGGCTGAGTTATAGCATTTTGAATTTCTAGCGTGGCTGACATTTTGAAACGTCCTGAACTTTGTCACGCGATAAAAGGCGCAGTTATGAACCGATTTGGATGTAACATCGTTTATACATAGTACATACCAATGTCTCGACCGGGTTCGTTGGCCAGCTTCACTCGCCATCTTGTTTAAAAATGGCGGCCATTTAAATTTTTAAGAAAAATTTAAATTTGAAATGTGGTACCAAAAATTGAAAATTGAAAAAAATATTTTCTTCTTATGTGTTTGACCTTGATAAAAAGATTCGGGAGCAGTTTTTGTTTCGTCTATATCTTAAGAAATGGCTGAGTTATAGCATTTTGAATTTCTAGCGTGGCTGACATTTTGAAACGTCCTGATTTTACTCACGTAATAACAGGCGTATTTATGAACCGACTTGGATGTAATTCGGTGTGTACATAGTACATACAAATATCTCGACCGAGTTCGTTGGCCAGCTTCATCCGCCGTTTTGTTTCAAAATGGCGGCCATTTAAAATTTTTAAAAAATATTAAAACTTGAAATGTGGTACCAAAAAATTAAAAAAAGAAAAATATTTTTCTCTTATGTATTTGACCTTTATACAAAGAATCCGGAGCAGTTTTTGTTTCGTCTATATCTTAAAAAATGGCGGAGTTATAGCATTTTGAATTTCTAGCGTGGCTGACATTTTGAAACGTCCTCAATTTAGTCATGCGATAAAAGGCGTATTTATGAACCGATTTGGATGTAACTTCGTTTATACATAGTACATACCAATGTCTCGACCGGGTTCATTGGTCAGCTTCATCCGCCATCTTGTTTAAATATGGTGGCCATTTAAATTTGAAATGTGGTACCAAAAAATTAAAAATTGAAAAAATATTTTCTTCTTATGTGTTTGACCTTGATAAAAAGATTCGGGAGCAGTTTTTGTTTCGTCTATATCTTAAGAAATGGCTGAGTTATAGCATTTTGAATTTCTAGCGTGGCTGACATTTTGAAACGTCCTGATTTTACTCACGTAATAACAGGCGTATTTATGAACCGACTTGGATGTACCTTGGTGTGTACATAGTACATACAAATATCTCGACCGAGTTCGTTGGCCGGCTTCATCCGCCATCTTGTTTCAAAATGGCGGCCATTTAAAAAAAAAAAATAAAAAAATTTAAATGAGTAACCAAAAAATTGGAAAGTGGAAAGATTTTTTTTGTATGTGTTTGACCTTAATACAAAGATTCCGGAACAGTTTTTCTTTCGTCTATATCTTAAGAAATGGCTGAGTTATAGCATTTTGAATTTCGAGCGTGGCTGACATTTTGAAACGTCCTGATTTTTGTCACGCGATAACAGGCGTATTTATGAACCGATTTGGATGTAATTTGGTCTGTACATAGTACATACCAATGTCTCGACCAAGTTCGTTGGCCAGCTTCATTCGCCATCTTGTTTCAAAAGGGTTGCCATTTAAAAAAAATTAAATTTAAAATTTAAAATGAGGTATTAAAAAATTGGAAAATGAAAAAGATTTTTTTTATGTGTTTGGCCTTGATACAAAGATTCCGGAGCAGTTTTTGTTTCTGAAAATTCGTTCTTTTGTTTATATATTAAAAAAATGGTTGAATTATAGCACTTTGAATTTCTAGAATGGCTAACATTTTGAAACGATCTTGTATTTGTCACGCGCTAACACACGTATTCGCCTATTTCGATGTAAGAAGGCATGTGGATAGTATACATGAATACCTCGACCAAGTTCGCTGGCCAGATTCATCAGCCATCTTGTTTCAAAATGGCGGCCATTAAATTAAAAAAATTATATATATTTAAAGAAGTGAGGTGCAAAAAAATTAGAAATTGAAAAAGGTTTCTTTTTTAAGTATTTGACCTTGATATAAGGATTCAGGAGCATTTTTTGTTTGTCTTTACCATAAAAAATGGCTCAGATATAGCAGTTTCCATTTCTATTGTGGGTGACATTTTGAAAAATCTGATTTTTTGCATGCGACAGCACTCGTATATATCAACCGATTCCGATGTGAGTGAACATGTGCACAGCAATTACTAAGGTCTCAACCAAGTTCACTGCTTAGCCTCATCCACCATGTTGTCTTAAAATGACAGGCACTTTAAGAAATTGCCGAATTTGGCAGCCAAATATAAGTTACTTTAAAGTAAAGCAGCTTGGATAAAGCTGACTAATTTCGCGAAATTCTCATTCATTATATTGATAAAAATTAGTATTGAATCTCCTATATTCGATTTCCACTAAATTGAGCTTCGTGTGTTTGAATGATATAATTTGGATTTTTTTAAAGATTTTTAAAGATTTTTTTAAGGATTATGAAAGCTACCTCTTCCTCCCGGCACTGGCCGGAAGGACTTTTTAGTATTGTAGACGTTTTGTGGAAAATACATTAATACTATATTAATTGGTTTGCTGTCATGTGTACTACATTTTTTTATTAGCATATTTGTCGAAGATTTCCTTTTTTTACTTTCTCCAGATCCAATATTCTCTTACGTAAAAAAAGAGCAATACAATCAGTTGATAAATTTAGCAACCATTTTATTGAACACAGCTTAGAAATTCAGAATTAATATTCGTAAAAAAAATGTCGATGTTACATCAGAATTTATTAAAGGAATATTTTTTTAGCACATTACATTTTCAAAATGTGTTCACCAATTTTATATTGGTTTCTAATTATGATATTTTTATTTACAACCATGACATCAAAAAACGCAATAATTAGAAGAAAATGTTTTTAACAGATTGTCGTCTTTGACTTTAAATTAAACATATATTTATTTAAGTTTCAATATTCAGCTTAATAAAATACACCTAAAATTTTTGTGCATAGTAAAAATTTTTAATTTTTAAAAATTGCCTCTAAAAAGAAAATAGTTTACTCTAACATTGAAAAGAATTTCTTCATTTCTATTCCACAATAATA
Source organism: Maratus speciosus (assembly GCA_963932465.1). NCBI lineage: Eukaryota > Metazoa > Arthropoda > Arachnida > Araneae > Salticidae > Maratus > Maratus speciosus. Next base: position 284,174,019 of record OZ010795.1, on the reverse strand, counting down.
ATTCTTATATTTTGTGAGATAACTTAAATTTGAAGAAATTCCTAGAATTCAAGTACAAATAAATCAGATTTATTTTTCACTGAAAGCTCTCACAGAAAGTTCAAGTAAAAAAGCCTTTTGTTGAAATTCAGATTTCGTCTTACATAGTTATTCTCAAAGTCTGAATAGAAAAGTAATTTTACTTTTAAATAAATAAAAAAAAGTTGCTACTGAAAGCATAATATAAAAGGACAAGAATTTTCTTTCTAATTTAATAAAGATATGAACGCATATTTTTTCATTGTTTGAGACACTAATAACTTTAAAATATATTTTTTAATTCAAAAACAAGTATTACGTAAAGCAATTTAAAAAAGGCACTTTTACGTCCAATTTTATTGAACTCGTTTATTGTTTGACTGGATAATTATAAATATTTACTAATATACTATAAATTATTATTAATTTTAATATTTTATGAATTTAGAAACATATTCTTAAAATGCAATTGTTTTTCAGTGATAAAGAAACAAAACTATGTTATATATATATTTTTAAATTATACCTGGAAAAACTATACCTGTTTTGCTGCCACTGATTTTCAAAAACGATTCCGACCTGATTTTATAACGGGGTAATCAGTTTTCACAACGCAGACTATATATATATTTGGTATGCTTACATTTCTTAAGTAAACATTTCCATACTTTTTTTTTTTTTTAGAAAACAAAGCACTATAGATTAACAGCATTAGCTTAAACATAAAAATTAATATTAAATTTTGACTATTAAATGTATAAATTCAATTGGGAAAATGTTTAAATGAGAATTTACAGGCATTTTCTGGTGTCATATTCAGAATTTTTGACTCTCTATAAATGTTCACTGGAAGCAATTTCTCATAACACATACAGATCTTATAGCGTTTCGTGTTGCACAGTAACTTGTTGTAAAATAGAGACACATTTTCTTGAAATAAGGAATGTAAAGAAGGTACCCGAAGTATGTCAGTCAGAAGTTAGTCGATTTAGTTTTTTTTAAATAGTTAACATATTTCCTTAGTCGTTAACCAATGTATTTTTTTGTTTTTGTTTTTGTAGGAGTTCTATTTAATTCGTCATTCTAATAAACACATTTTTTTTTACTAATATATACAAATGTCTCATAGTATCACAAGGGACAATTCATAAATGCACAATAAATAGAAGTGAGCGTATCGTTTCTATATTTAACAGTAAAAAATGGCATCCTACCAGTATAAGAGCGGAAGTAAATTCTCTTTCTGTTCTCCTATTTATTGTTACTTATTCAAGAAGAACATACAGTAAAATATTTTATGATCTCTGTAGTCAAATTTGTATAAATTTCATAATTAAATATTGCTCACAACCATGGTATTTACATTGGGAAAGGTTAGATAAAATTATATTATTTTGATGCTAAATTATTAAAGCATTAAAGTGGTCATAGTCATAATGCGCATTAAAAAGTTATAATTTCTTCTTTCAGAAATGTTTCGTATGTATTGAGTCTGTAAATTCTGGGTAGACATATGTTTACTGTTCACATATTTCTGTAGAAGGCAGATTATATTACAAATAGGTAAACTAGAAAAAAAAACACTTTAAATGCATTCGTAACTCTAAAAAATAAATTTGAATATGTTCTATAACTCAATAAGTATATTCTCCGAAAAAAACAAAAACGGAAATTGGTAGCAAATATGGAATTTAAATAATAAATATAAAGGGAAGTTTTTTGCATAATAAAACGTCGCTTTTGAAATGGTAAATTTTTTATATGTGTTCTGTTTATAGGCAACAACGAAAAATATCATTTTAAAGATAATAGATTTTTTTTTTCAAAATATTTTTGAATCAGAATCAGTTTCTATTTAAAATGTTAGAAAATGTTAAAAAACTAAATTTTTAATATGAAATCTCAAGAAGTTATTATTAAAAGGCATGTCTATAATTTGGTAGCGTTGATAGTATTGTTTGAAAGTGTTAAAAAACATGAATTATTGTGCTTATTGTGATATATATATATATTCATTTTTACATTTGATTATTAATGTTCAAATTACTACTAAAAACTATAGACTCTCAGATCTAAATTAATAATTATCTGTGCAACAAAAGAAAAATATATCGCATTTATCTTATTATAATGTCCTACGTCGAAAACATGTAATATGTTAGCAAACACTCTTCCAATACTGGAATAACAATAGAAAAAAAAACATGTGGAACTCAGATTAAGGACATATTATGACACTTGGGTGACTTTAAATTTTGTAATAATCTTATCGAGTATTAATTGTCAACAAATCTTGTGATTCTTCTTCTACAGGTAACTGAAAATATGCTGTGTTAATATCAATTTTTGTAAAATGCAAATCACCATCTGACGTAGCGAAACCTTTTATATCCTAGATAAAAGACTAGGTAAAAAGTATTTTTCAACATTTAAAAAATTATATAATTTTACTTTAACGTTGCATCTTAACCGAATTTTCTCATTACGAATATCCATAGGAACTGCAAGAGTTGCCCACGAGGCTAACGAGAAAGACAGGCTACCGCGCTGGGTCCGATTCTTCTTTTTTTACAGACCGCTGGAGTCATGTGATGCTCTTTTCGCACACCTTCATTGGTGCATTCGAGCATCACCGGACTCCAGCGGTCTGTAAAAAAAGAAGAATCGGACCCACCACGGTAGCCTGTCTTTTTCGTTAGCCTCGGTTGCCCACCTGTTGGTATCAACAGATTCAATAATATCTTCATCCGGTAATCTTTTTGATTCTTCATTTACTGCAAACGTTTTTCACTAGTATGCAATACTGTTGATGTTGCTGTTTCTGACGGCAGATAATCTACACTAGGGATATAGGCCCGAGGTTGGATATCCCTGGTAGGGATTTTTCTAAGGGATTCTAACCTGTATTTACGCAAGGCAAGCACGTAATGATTAAGATTCTGTCCTAGCTTTGCAAAATAGGATGTAGCATCTTTTTAAAGGTACAATTATTTATATAAATCTTTTGCCTCATCAACCATATTAGTAAACAAATCAGAAAAATCATTTCATAATGCTTGTAATTTGCCAGAAAAAATGTACAATTTTATTTACCTAGATATATTTTAAATTACGGGGGAAAATATCGAATTCACATACCCAATCCCTTCCAAATGATAATGCGAAATTATCTTCTTTTTCTAATTATAATTTTACATTTTTAGTTTTATCTTAGTGAGAGACATTAACACTAACATATTCAACATGTTTAATAAAATCACCTGTTGCAGTTCTTAACTGAACATCTGTGGGAAAAAAAAAATATTAGGAAAAATACTGCAAAACCACTTAATATGCACTGCTGAAATTCCGTAACCAGTGTCTAACTCAATTTTCGCTCTTCTTTTATTTTCCGTTAAATCAGACATTATTATGGCAGTTACACCTTAATGAAAATTCCCAGATTAAACTTCAATTGTATTTAATACATTCATTTGCTTCCGAGAATTATTACTTTCACTTTTATAAACTTTAATTAAGTATCCTCGCTTTTTTACATACATTGCAAATTGTTATAATGATATAACTACATTTATTCGCTAAATGTGATTCATTTCTACATCTATAAAATTTAAATTTACTTTTTTTTTTTTTTTTTTTTTTTTTTTTTTTTTTTTTTTTACAATTTGCATGATTTACACGGTTGTTGATATTTGTTTCTGAGAATTGTTTTGGAATTTCTTTGCTTGTACATTTTTAGTTCATACAAATTTATTAACATTCGGTGTTTCAGTTCTAAAATTTCAATTTCAAGATTTTGTAGAAACACAGTTTTTTTCAACTACTTTCTAAGAATTTAAATCTCGACTTGAGTTATTAATTTATTTTTATTATTGTAATTTTTCAACCCTCGGAGAAACTGTTCTAACCCATTTTCGTTTAATGTGTCACCAGAAAATGTGAAATACTTCGTAGTATTTTTTTATCTAGCAGAAAATTATTTAATGGTTTCATTGTCAAATTTTAAACATTTAAGAAATTAAATCATTTAAAAAAATTTATTTGGAGCGGGGCTTAAGTGTTTAAACAGGCATCAACAATTTATGAGTATTTCAAGAATTTCAAAGGTTTGGGGAATAGTAAATCACCATAATAAATTTCAAAGCTTTGCTAATTTAAAGAAATAACAGCAATTTTTTCTCTGCTCTTTTACAGAAAGCAATATCAACGACTTTTAGAGTCTATAACCATAAGCTCCAATTGATTCACAAAATTCTTATAAACAAGATTCTTTATTAATCTCTGAAAAAAAACCTCAAACTTACAGCCGCGGAAATTCTGTAAGTAGAAATATATATATATATATATTATTTGTAGAAATCAAAACTTATTAGGCAATAAAATCTAAAGAATGCTGCAGAACATACTGAAATCAGAAACACAGCCATTTATCACTTTTCAAAAAAATTCCGACCGATGATATGAGCCGAAATATGTATATATATATATATATATATATATATTTGTCGTTGTTTTGCTCGTCGCCATTTATACTATTATAATAATTACACTGATAAAGAAGAAAATTTTTCTTGGAAAATTTTAAAAGATTTGTGTAACCATACCCTTGTGAATTTAGGAAATATTCGCATAAAGGTGAAGTTGGTTTCCGTTTCAGATATCTGTGTTTAAATATATCTCATTATGTTATGTTATTGCCTTTTAAAATACTTTGTTTCTACAGTCTAATGTCCCTGAAAGTGAACAAATATCTGCTACTTACAATACATATATGCGCCAATAAGATGTGTTTCGTCCATGTAAAAAATGCAGCACAGTAGCGCCACCTGTTGGGCGATTTACACCAACACATAATTCATATGAAGGACTATTTTAACTTTTTGTACAATTTTCAGGGGAAGGAGAAAGCAATATATATATATATATATATAGATCGAATAATACAGGGTTCATACACATATATTTAAATAAAAATCAAGGACATTTAAAGACTTCCAGGGACCGAAATTTAAAGAAAAATGTAAGGACCTACAAATTAAACAAACTTATAATGCATTTTTTAATAAAGAGTTTCATTTTTGTAAATACAAGCTTTAAACATTCAAATGGCCGGGAAAGTGAGGTAGGATTTAAGCGTGTGGCAATAAAAATTTAGAAAATATTAAAATAACAAATACAGCAAACGAAAAAACTAGTCAGATGTGCCAATCCCAAAACTTTCTTCTATCTCATACATGTTAATACTATAAAATTCATTATCAGAGTGCTAACATTAAACGATAATCTGTGCCCATCATGAGGATTTTAAAGATATGAAATTCCGTGCATAAGTTCTTGATATATGACTGTTGCTAAAATAGTGCAAATCCTGCAAATTGGATCATAGCAGCGCCACTTGTTGGGTGATTTACACCAAAATCTAATCAGGAACAACTTGTTTCAACGTCTCACTTTGAAGTTTGGTGACATTTCGTGCATTTGTTCTTGAGATAGAGCTATTGCGGAAATCATGAAAAATTCAGCATAGCAGGCGTCATCTGTTTGGCGATCTACACCAAAACATAATCAGTCCCTATATTTACAAAGGTATACTTGAATCTGATGTTTGATGGCTTCCATTCAAAAACGTTGTGCATAATTTCTTAGGAAATAACAAAGCTACAAATTACAAGTGTAAATATGTTCTAAATATGGTAAACAATTTTAAAAAGCTAAATTGTCACGTGTCATTAAAGGTTCATTTCTTGCACTCTGGCATTGACTTTTCTCCAGATAATATGGGAGCAATTAGCTACGAGCGTGGTAAATGATTTAACCAACAAACCTCTGGTATTGAATCTCGTCATCGATCGCAATGGAATGCAGCAATTTTTCTCGATTACTGTTGGTTCATCAAGAGAAAGGATACTGAACATAAATATAAATGCAAAAATAGGTACTAATATACTCAAATTAATACACTCAAATTTTGTTCAGCAGCAGAAAATGTGTTGAAAAAATGTAAAAATTATGTATAAACAGTCTGCAAGTATACTGATGGTAAATTTAACATTTATGTATCATTATTATACATTATTGTACCATCTCATAAACTGAGATATATCGTAATAACCTATAAATGCATACCCTTCGTAAAAAAAAAAAAAAAAAAAAAAAAAAAAAAAAAAAAAAAAAAAAAAGAGAGAATCAAGTAAAAAATTCTAATATCTTTTTTAGGTACTGTAGAGTGTATATAATTGGAATATTACCTTAAAATTTAAGAAAAAAATAAAAAAGTTAATTTTTGTTTATCAGTGTTTTTTTATTAAAATAACAACAGAAAATAGATGAGATAGTACTTATATTACGAATATAGTAAACACACTACGAACATATTAAACATACATTGAATGACAAAACAAACACAAACATAATCATAATTTAAAATATTATGAGACGTTTTACAACCTTATGGAAAGACGTTCATTCTTTGGTGACGTAGAAATAATTGTGGTTCAAACCTGAGCAAAAAAAAAAAAACTACATTATCATTATCAGAAGACGTAATTTATACAGTTATTGAAACAAACATTTAATGTTTAACTTTTTCTTTTGAAACATTTATTACGGTGAATATTTCCTATAAAAAAAGCTAATTTATGTCGGAATTATATTTTTTATACATTTACAGAGATTAGTTTTGCGTCACAAGAAATTTCCTAATATGTATCATATATTTCGAAATCTAATAAGTAAAAGAGTAAAATTAGTTTTTTAAATATCACTCTTTAATACACATGCATGTTTACCTTAACAATCAGACCTCATTAATTTTTGTACTCCGTATATTCCAAAAGAAATTCAGTGTTAAACCAATAATTTGGCATAAACATGGTTATGGAAACATACAGCTATTTTACACGTAGAAGAAAGCAAGAATTAGTAAATTTATTTGTCAAAGATATATTTTTGGATTTGTTTCTTTTTTAAAGTTATGACAGCAGTAGAAAATAGCATCTATAATTTAACATATTCAGGATTGCATTCAATTATTTATTTAATTATTTGCAATGCGTAATCATAATTTAATATTAAATTTTTAATTGGCTAAAGCATATTTTTTTTTAATTAGCACAGACATTATTCTTTTAACTAGATTTTATACTATATGATTTTGTAAGTTTTTTGGATATTGTATTTGCCCTGTTTTGGAGAGTGTGGTTCGATTTCATTTCATTGTTGTGGTAAATCATATATAGTTGTAATCATGAAAAAAGTATTTGGCGAACTATTATATGCGGCCGGGTTACGCGAACGAATACCATAAACATAATTTAATTAATTTTTTTAACTATTAAATTGTCGTAATTGCATTGGAAACATATGTATAGATATTTTTTACAATACTACCATATCCGTGAAGAAAAGATTCGATTAAAAAAAAACCTTTACGTACAAAATCAAGTTAAGTTAAATAAAAGAGAGTAAAAAAAAAAAATGAAAAAAAATGAAAGTTTATTCCAGTGCGTCTCATAAATATAAAGTCACGGATATTTTTGAGATAACATTTTAATAATTCAGTGCTCAAAAATATATTTATGCATATAACAAAAAACATGTACCAAATAAACATCTTGCGGTAAATTCAATTAGAATTAAATAATTCCAACTCGAAAATTGATAGATGTAAACAGATTTGCTCTCTTATAAATATAAAGATATTTTACTTTATTTTGAATTAGTGGCCAAAAATAAGTCGATTTTTATTAATGATAGCAAATATTCTATCTGGCATGCTGTTTATTAAGTTATGAAAATATTCAGGCTTTAATTGAGACCACATTCGTTCGATTTCTTTTTTCAACTCAAAGACGTTTGGAAACAGTCTTTCAGATGCATATACACTGCGAATGGCCGAAAGATTCTCAGCTGTATTTAAATGAGGGCTACGTGCGTGCCACACCAAGACATGAACATTGTTATCAGAATATCATTTTTTGTGAGTCTTAATATGTGAATATGTGCCTTATCCTGTTGGTACAAGTAATTCCGACCACTAAGAGTTTCAGCAAATGGCAACAAGTGACTATCGAGAACTCTTTATACGTATGGCTATCTTCCAGAAAAACAATATCTGTAGTACCATTAAAAGAGAAGACACACCAAACCATCACAGAACCTTCTCCTTTCTGCCTACTGATGAGAGTTCGTGGTTCACGTCTTAAATCTTGCCAGTAGGTATTCCAAAAATATCGGCCATCCAAGTTACGTCTCTTTACATCTGAAAAAATGAATTTCATCCATTTGTTTTTCAAGCGCATATGATCTTTAGCCCATAGTAGCCTCCGTTCTTTGTGCCCTTTTTCAGCAAAGGAAATCTGCGCATTTGCCAGCACACAATATTTTTGCTTCCTTTTATACGAATATGTACTGTGTCCTTTGAGACCATAGCATCAACTTGTTGAGAACCTTGCCTGGGTGACATTATTTGTGACGAAACAAGTCACCTGATCTTGCTATCGAGTCTTTCACTAATCATTCTATGTCTGCTAATTCGTTTTCTCGAACTTAAGTTTTATGTTTTTGATAAAACTTTATAAACTATTGCTATGTTTCTTTAAGTTTTTTTTTTTTTTTTTACATATTTGAGAAACAGTTAATTCAATAGCTTTAAATCCACATACAGTGGTGGTCAAAATTATAAGGACGAGGCAAAAATCGCCAAATCTTGGCTACATTTGGCCGGAAACCTATGCAAATTTAATGGATGGAAACTAAAAGAAAAATGAAGAATATTTTTATAAGTTTTTATGGAAATATGTGGAAAATTTATATGAATAAAATGTATTATGGATTAAGCCATCTGATATGGACAAAATTATAAGAACAACTGTATTTTTGTGTTCTAAAAAATAAAAGTTGCATGTTTTTTGCTCTGCACACGGAACTCAGCGACGATATAAATGCGTAGTAAGCGTTTGGAATCGTCATATTCTGTTTTTCAGTCATGCCGCTAGGTACAAAGCTTTCGGAGTTTGAGAAAGGGAAAGTGAATGCATTTAAATATTCAGGACTTTCTGAACTCCAAATTGCGACAAAGCTTAATATATCAAGATCGGTTATTTTCAATTATCTTAAAAATACCGGTAAATATGGACGGCAAAGATATACAGGTAGGATATCTTCTGTTTCTGCACGGGAAAAAAGAATGATAATTAGGCGAGCTTGCTCCAAAAACAAATGTCAACAGAAATAGGACGTGAATTGAACTTAGAATCAGTGCTCGAACTGTTCGACGTGTTTTACAAAAAGAAGAAAAGGTTCGCTATGGTAAACATATGTCACGACCGCTCTTACAAAAGTTCATAAGAGACTGAGGATGGAGTTTGCCAAAAAAAATGCATTACTATGGGAAAAAAGTGGGATGATGTTGTCTTTCCAGATCAGAAAAAGTTTAATTTGGATGGACCAGATGGTTTTCGCTACTTCTGGTATGATCTCCGTAGAGAAAAAGAAATTTTCTCAAAGCGTGCATTTGGATGTGGCTCAGTAATTGTCTGGGGAGGTTTCGCAACTTGTGGAACGCATCCAATAGTTTTTGTGCAGGGTAGAATGAATTCTGAGAGTTATGTAGATGTATTGGGCGATAATCTTTTACCGGAAGCACCGTTAATAACGAATGGAGACTATTTCTTCCAGCAGGACAATGTCTCCTCACATTTTTCCCAAACTTCAAAATCGTGCTTTGATGATAATTTCGTGAAACTACTTCATTGGCTAGCCAGAAGCCCTGATCTGAATCCAATGGAAAATATGTGGGGTATTCTGGCACACGAAGTATACAAATATGGTATACAATATGAAAACAAGCAAGAGCTCATGTCCTCCATCGAAAAAGACTGGTCAAAAATTTCCAAGAACGTTCTTAAGGAACTGTCAAACTCCATGACGTCAAGACTGATCAAAATGATTGAGAAGAAGGGAGAGATTATTAATCATTAGTGTGTTTCAGGCAAAAACATTAACTGTCCTTATAATTTTGTCCAATTTTTACAATGGCATATTTTGTTAATTATGGCAAAACATTCATATTTTGCATTTTCCAATGTTTTGCATTCTACAATGATTTCTAGCATAAAAAAGCGTTTTATGCATAAATTTCACTTTATTTAGTTAAGAAAAAAAATTTCTGTGCAATTTTCAATTGTCCTTATAATTCTGACCACCACTGTATTTCTTATATCTCATGTTTAGAAGTTTCGATGTTCCGCGGCATTTTTGCAATTGTCAAACAACAAGTCAAAAATCTTTGCTCGTTTAGTTAAATTAAACCATATTTCAACGCGTGTGCTTTATGCACGGGCGCATACGAAAAAAAAATGCATATGAAGAAGTTTCTTATTTGTCTTTCTACTGATGAGACAGCGAACATTCATTATTATTATTATTATTCGAGCCAAAATTATTTTATTTATATTCAAACCCTGATAAGAGATTCATTTCATTGTTCTTAATATGAAGTAAAAAAAGAAATTATACTGAATTAATGAAATCTAATTTAAAAAACATTCGTGTATTTATATTTATGAGACGTGCTGTATTTCTAAAAATTATTTCTTAAGAAAAGAAGTTTTATTCCATTGTTATAGTGAGTTTAACAATTCTGCCAGAAACAGCACTATTACAAATGGTGTTGTATTTTTAATGTAACAGTATATTCCAATTAATTATTAAATTCAAAACATTATATTATAAACGTAATAAAAATGAAATTATGATAGGGAAAAACCATATATTAAAATATATCAAATATTTCAATAGCTGAAACAAAGCTATTTCAATCAACTGATAATGCGTTTTGAAAAAAAAAACAAATGCTGAGATTAATGAAATTCGTATTAATGCATTTAATCAGTATTCACTGGAGGCCAACAGGCATAACTTATCGCAGATTTTATACAATTTTGATCATTACGTGACTAGATTTTAGCATTTAAAAACTCATGCTAAAGTAAAGAATAAGTATACAGATTGCAAAATTATGTAAATTCACTTGAAACGAAGTTAAATGGATACTTGCCAAACTTTGAATAACGAAAATGATATAAAAAGTGAACGATTGTGATTTATGATATCGTGATATTATTGTGCGAGATCAGAATTTTTTTTATATTTTTAAAAAGAAAAATGCTCATTAATCATTGAATATGTTTTTAGAATGACAATGTGTTACTTATTATGTTAAAAAATAAAAGTATTTATTATTTTTAACAGATAGTATATACATTTACGGAATTATATTCTAAAATATTTTTTAGCGATAGGCAATAATTAAATAATATCGTACTAAGTGGTTTTAAGATTATATTTGTTGAAAGGGTTGATCTCTTTTTAGAATCTCTCTTTTTATTATCCTTTTTTATCACTGTTTCATTTGAATGCGCTTGTTTGTTTATAAATGCTTTTAACATTTCATAGCAAGATTGCATAATGATTTTAATGCTTAATGTTTTTAAAGAAAATGACGCACGCGTCAGAATAGGAATGTTTCTTATACCCTCAATAAAAGAATCGAATGAAAATGCTAATGCTTAATAGATTTTTTCTTTTATTTATTATCATTGTTATCTCATTATTATTATGTTTTATTTTTTATTTATTTACAGACATAAGATGCTTTTCATAAAAATTATTTTGTTTCATTTCAACAGAAATGTACTTTCCAGTAATTCCAGACAACAGTCAATGGATTTTATTTTGTATATTGATCTTTCATTTCGAAATTTTACAGCATTCCCCATATTATAACTAAAGGCTAAATTCACAATGACGGCCTCAATACAATTTTGGTTATCAACAGTTTTTGTTATACAGGGTGTATTAATTTAATGTATGCTAAAGTGGTATACACACCAGCTACGCTTTAAAATTTTTGGATCAATTCGTTAAAAAATAATCACGAAATATTTTAAGAAAAAAAAATCGATAACATTCGTGAACAAAAACATTACAATAATAAATAAACAGAAAAGAAAAAAAAAAAAACAGTATCCAGTTGCATTGATGAGTTGAACTTGTGTACATTCGAGAAAAAAAAAAGTGGATGGAGCTGATTTGTGTTGCACTTCATCTAATAGAATTATGCTAATTTCATTGACTTAACGGCGTGTATTATTTTTAGACGCTATAGAACGGTGCAATATGCATCACTGCAGAACTTGCTTTCAGCTTTATTACATTCGATGTTTAACCCTAGCTTTGCATATATGCAAATAACCGTGTTTTGAATTTAACAGATTTTTTATTTCGTATATACCTAATTCATACCAGAAAATTAAAATAGCAATATTTGCTTTAATTAATAAGAGACATATTTTTTTCTTGACCAGTAAGGCTTCTTACTATTTTATCTATATACTCCCACTTTTGTTTAAAAGAGTTTTTCTATTTTTTATAATCTTTACTTTGTTAAAATTCGTATAGTAGTATTATACTACAGTTAGACTTTTTATCCCAATGGATCATTCATTATAAGGCAATCATCAATAGACAGGGCGTAAAGTTGCTGACAAATCGGAAGCCTTTCAAAGTTCAAACACTGTTAAGCAACATAATTATATAAAGCAAAATTAACCTTTGAAACCTTCCGGTGTAAAATCAGATTATCTGAACTATGAATTTTCTAGAATGTATCCTATCATGGGAATTAAAGAGTTAAAGGTTAAGTTTTATAAAATAAAAAGATGATATAAAATAAGATATTTAGAAATATAGTATTAAAAATTTACTAATTTGCAATATTTTAGAGTAAAACAGCCACACGACAGTAGTTTTTACTTCTATTGCAGATGTGCAATATAAGAAAAGATTGACGTATTACATGAAAAATGTATCTCTGATTTTTTGCATTATTTTTCCTGTGTAATAAACCTTTCAGAGAATCATATATAATTTTTCAGAAAAAAAATTAAAAATCGCGCATTTAAGGGTTAATATTTGCCGGTCATCGAAGAAAGAATCTTTTGAGTTTACTTTGACTGTGATTTTTTTTTATTATTATTCAGCATCATATATGTAAGTAGCATGGCAAAAATTAGGAAGTCTGTCAAACAAAATTTTCTATATTGATTATGTTTGGATAATATACTTTAAAATATTAGAGGTTTTCATATTTTGTAAAAGAAATTTATGTAAAATGAACTTATGCTTAAAACATTTCTACAACATTACCAACTACATCTTTCTAATCTCAATAATTCTTTTCCTTAGAAAACTTCGTAATCGATATTTCAACAGTTAAAAAAAGTCTTCAATTATACTGTTTGTGTATAGCTACAGAAATATTTCTCAGTAGTTATACTTTAATGACTAGTAAGTAAATTTTTTATGCCTAGAGCATTCAGCAAAATACTATGTTGGATCAATTAAATACATGAAAGTTTATCTTCTGGTATTCCTTACATTTTTCCAGCAAACAAAGGAAAATAAGAAAATATAATTTGATTCTCGCCTGATTCGTTTCTTCTTTATGTATTTATTTATTTATTACTTTTTTCTTTTCATGTAAAAATTATGTAGTGAAATTTAACTCAAACTAAAAAACATCTGTAAAAAGTTAATATTGTCTTTTAAAATGTAAAATAAATTTTATCTTTTCCAAGTAAATTTAATGCAATGAACGAGTAAAACCTCTTAATTGTATTTTTAAACATTGGAATATATCTGTCTTATTTTTAATTTCATTACCGACGCTGATGTTTGTTTTAGTAGAAAATATTATTTATTTTCTATTAAAAGTGGGTTTTTCGTTTATTGTTCATGCAAATTCAATAGAATGAAAAATAAATATAAGAAAGAATCAAGAACAGACTCTAAATAAATAGAATTCAAAATCTAAATGTTTTTTAACTTTGTTGCTTAATTAACAAATCATCTAATTTAGGTGACATTATTAGTGACACAATATTTTTCAATTGTTTTCATTTCTTTTACCTATTTCTTATTATTTGTCTTATATTCTAGCAATTTGTTTACTGTCAGAAAAGCTGAAGTTTAATAAAATATTTATTATTATTTTTATATATTATTTTTCGGCATGTAGTTTTTATAATTAATCTTTATTTTATGTATGATATTTTTTTATATATTTGGAAAGGAAAAAGCAAACAAAGAAACGGTTAAACATTAATGCAACAAAAAAATGTTGCATGTATTTTAACATCTGGATTAACATGTACTACTAATAATAAAATATATCTTTAAATCACTGGGTCCCCTATTTGTTAATCCACAGAAGTAATCAACAAATAAAAAAAAAATAATAATAAAAGTTAAACTGTTAATGGAAATTAACTCAAAGTCTGCATACGGGCGATTTATTGTAATTATTTTGACTTTCAAATTAAATAATATGAATACGTATTATAAAATATGTCTAAGGAAGAGAATAAAAATACATACAAAGTAAACTCTTTTCAAATGAAAAAATTAGAGACGTTTAATACCGATCACACGACAAGTTTGACGAAATGAGAATTAGCGATTTATCATATTTAGGTACATTTAAATATGCAATTATTTTAATTTATTTTCTAAAGTACGAATTTTCAATTAATTAAAATTAGATTGTTAAAACATTGAGAAATCAATATCTCTAAATGAACTATCTATATTATAAAGGACAAACATATCTGTGCGTAACGCATACGTCATTCTGCGAATGACAACACTTTGAAATTTGAAATGAAATTTCGCTTTTGCAATTTTCGCTACTGCAAATTTTTAAACTTCTAAACATCCCACATTTTAAATGTTTACACCGTCGTATGCAGAGAAAAATGCACTTTTAATACAATTTGTTTGAAAGCTGTATCTCAATTTATTTCTGAGATATTAATTTTTTTTATAGTTTTTAATACCAATTTTCTAATCGTGGCAACTGAAGTACTTCATTTCTATCAAAAGTGGATTAGTTATTTTTATTGATTATATTCTTACTGATGCCATTTTCTCATTGCAATTAAAAATATCATTTTTAAAAATTTGAACAGAAAATGACGTTATGCTTTAAAAAAGACACAATTTCCCGCCTGATGCTCTTATATTTCACTATTTTTTCATTTTGCTGATATTGAGTTTGAGAAAACAGGCAAAATATTTCAGCGACTGAAAATGACGTCATATTTAAAAGTAAACGATAATTTTATTTGATAAAACGAGATATTTCCCTTTGAATACGTCTAAAAGTTATAAATTTCTGGAATTTTTACGCGCAGGTACAGATATATTACTAAGACCTCAAATCACGAGTGGGAATTTTAACATGGAAAGTTGTAATAGTTGACGAACGTGACTTCAAGCTTGGAAAAATATTTATTAATAACCTATTGCGCGTTAAAATGTTTTTAAATGGTTAATATGGATGTGAAACGTAGAAAATGAATTGATTCGGTTTAGAAATAAAGGTAGAAAATTCTATGATTATATCAAGGTGAAATCATTTATGCGGATTTTTCATTCCTTAACCAAGCATCAATTAGTAACTTAATCAAAATTACTTATCTTGATTATATGTTACTGATTACGTATATGAATAAAGTTTAATTTTTCAATAATTTTAACAGTTGAAGTTTATGAAAAAAGTATTTTGTTAATCTTAGGTTAAAATATGTCTTTGGGGAGTTAAATTAACATGTGTAAGATGGATTTTTTATTCTAATTATTTTTTGTCGATGTATTATAAATTTGATGCAACACTTCCTTTATAAACATTTTCTTTCGTCGAAATTCGACGGGTTCCACCTCGTTCATTTAAATTAAAAAATGTTAATACATACATTCTTAATAAAATAGAGAAGAATACTAAAGAACATTTAGATTTAAAAATTCTCAAGCACGTCATTAGGAGATAACTTAGTACGTCTTAAATATAAATTGTTTCTAAATCATTACAAAAATTAGTTAAAAAAATATCGAAAATTGTATTTGGTAGACGCAAAGAGAAATGTTGGAATATAATCCATATAAATCTGTATAATTGAGAATCAGTTTATATTAGAATGCACTAAATCTACTGTCGCCAAATTAACAAAAAGCATATTTTATCGTAGTTGAGTTTTAAATCCAACAATGCGTGTTAAATGTTAAGATCCTTGTATTTAAACTATGGTGTTATTGATCCCTATATACTTGGAATGTATTTAAAGAGTAAACACAGATGTAATCGAATACAGATGAAACACAGAAGATTGTTAAAACATTGAGAGGTCAGTATCTTTAAATAAACTATTCATTTAAATAAAAAAAAATATTAATACATACATTCTTAATAAAATAGAGAAGAATACTAAAGAACATTTAGAGTTAAAAATTCTAAAGCACGCCCTTAGAAGATAACTTATTGCGTCTTAAATATAAATTATTTCTAAATCGTTACAAAAAACATTAAAAAAAAAATATCGAAAAATCTATTTGGTAGACGCAAAGAGAAATGTTGGAATTTAATCCATATAAATCTGTATAATTGAGAATAAATTCATATTAGAATGCACTAAATCCACTGTCAGCAAATTAACATAAAGCATATTTTATCGTAGTTCAGTTTTAAATTCAACAATGGATGTTAAATGTTAAGATCCTTGTATTTAAAGTATGGTGTTATTGATCCCTATATACTCGGAATGTATTTAAAGAGTAAAAAAAAAAAAAAAGATGTAATTGTTTTATAAAGATTGATATTGAAGCTTGTGATAAGGAAAGAAAAGAACGAAAGGTTTCTAGCGAAAAACGACGTCTTTAGCATTTATTTTAATCCATAAATCTCAAATACTTTTCTATAAGTTCGTCCAAGTTCATCTTTTTTAACTTTCGAAATATTTTGTTCGTGATAAAAAAAAAAAAAGAAAAAAAAAGATTATCAGAAAATTATTGGAATCATTTTCATTTTAAATATAAAGGCAAATAAATAAATAAATACTAAGTTTTGAAAAATTCATTAAAAAAAAACTTATAATAATATTATTAGATAAAGAGTTTGAAAAGTTTCTGTTTAGGCTCTATAAAAAAGAAGAAAAAAAAATCAAAATAAATAAACGTTTATATTAAAATTTGAGTATATGATTGTTTTTTCCAACTACACACTACTTAGAATATGGAACGCAGAGCAATGAAATTAACACTAGTTATACGCTTGGATCCGAGAATGACATATAAACTAAAGAAATTAAAATAATAATAATAAATATTTACTAACTTTTACAACTTTTATTATCGGAGCACAGCTCCAGCTTCCCTGCAAAAATTACACTTTTGTGAACACGATAGCGCCCAAAATATTGTCGCATCGACATAAAAAATGAGCTGGACGTCGGTAGTACCAAAATCTCAGCGCGTATTGAAAACCACAAATATTCATCAACCCTAACAGCCTGAAATGTCGAATGAGAATTTTCACATAGAGATAACACTGCGAGTTTAATTCTATATATTTGTAAGATAAAGCTGTCTATTTTTAGTCATCTGCCTTGAGCTTTTTTCTTAACCAGCTTTAATAATTCTTTCTCTTAATGAAAGCTGTTTCTTTCTAGATTTGCTCGCACTAGCTATTTTTTAAATATTTCCATTTTTATACTTAAATTTAAATTTAAAAATTTTCTATGAATTTGTTTCAAAATGGTAGCAATTGGATTACTTCCATTATTCTAAAGAAAGGTAAAATAATGAGGTTTGCTGATCTTTATTGATGCCATTTTCGCATAAAATTCAAAATGAACCTTCTGAAAAAACTGAACAGAAAATGACGTCACGCTTTAAAAAAGTACTCATGTTTTCTGCAAAAAGCTGTTATAAAACCGGCTGTTCAAAGTATTAAAAACTGAAACTGTATTATTATTCCTAAACAAGATAAGTAATTTTGATGAAATTACCCATTGAGGCTGTTATACTTAAAATTACCGATTGAAAATCAGAAAAATCAGTTCTTGTTCATTCATTAAGTTTGAGACGCTGGATGAAATGCTTCAATGAGGCAAAATGACTTCATATTTAAATGAAAACGATCATTTTCTCTGATAAAAGTAAATATTTTACTACGCCTCTAAAAGACATAAATTTCTGGAATTTTACTCGTTGATACGGAGATTAGAATCACAAGTCAAGAGTGCGAATATTCACATGTAAAGTCGTAGATACAAACTTGATTTGAAGTTCAGAAATATATGTATTAATCACATATTGCGCATTGCAATATTTTTGAAGTGGTGAATGTAAATATGTGAAATGTGTACGCAAATTTTGAGACGGTGAAAATAACATTAAGTTTAAATTTTACGCGAAAAATAATTCCATTATTGACTAAAGGTGAAATCCTTTTTTTGTGATTTTGTATCGGTAATTTTAAACATAACAGCCTCAATGGGTAATTTAATCAAAATTACTAATCTTGATTAGGTAAAATAATACAGTTTAATTTTTTAATACTTTGAACAGTCGAAGTGTATGGCATTAGTATTTTGGTAATTTTAAGTTAAAAATAATATTTGTTTTAAGAGACTAACTACTAACCCATGTATGAGTTCGTTTTTAAACAATTTCTTTCGTCAAAATTCGACGAGATTCATCCCGTTATTAATTTAAAAAATATCTCTATTGCTGTAAATGCAATATTATATTGATGTAAATGCATTTAAACCTCATACAGATCATTGTGGAGTCGAATGTTGAAGTCGATGATGATGCATTGGTGACCTGAGATATAGATTAACCCCCTCCCCCTTTCAGAAATTTTACGTTCTACGTAACAACCACTACGTAATACGTAAACAACCACTATTTTATTTATTTATTTATTTATTTTTGCGAATTTTTCTTTCTCCGTAAGCTTCCAAATCGATGCAATTCATTTTTCATTTTAAATTAACAGAAACGAAAAGAAACGGAATACGGAAAATACGATTTTGTTCATTAGCCGAATGGCTACGAGTGATACTCAAAGAAATCGAGAAAAATATAATGTTATGTATGTATTACTTATATGTATGTATGTTTGTATTCAGACGAATGTATGTTTCTATTGGGAAATTTTCGTAATCGGGTTTGTAGACAATTTTATAATTTACTGAGCGTTGTTTGATGCGAAAATTTAACAGTTTGGTTGCGGTCCCAATTACTGAAGATTACTCAATTTTTTTATTTATCGAAAGTGAATTTTTTGCAACTGAAATGCAAGTGAGCATTTTGAAGTGAATGAGATAAGCATTTTTGTCAAGATGTACACAAGAAACAGAAATATGTAGATTACAAAATTTAAAAAATCCTGTACGGGTTGGAAAAGATATTTCTTGGTTTTAAGATTTTATTTAATTTTACCGAAGAACACGAAGCTAAAATGCGAAGAACCCGATTAGAGAAGAATCATCAGTACTGAATTTCAATGGAAATTTCACCGAATTATTCAGCTACAGCCAAATTGGCTTAATTTATGGCACATATTTTAGGTTGCCAAATTTGGCGATATTTCGCCCAATGTCGCGAAGCTTAGCGGGAAATTCTACGTTATTGCATATGACTATAAAGTTTTATGTGTACTACTTAGCTATCCCGACTACCAATTTCGCCAAATTATATAAATCGCTAAACAACTCCCCAACTTTTACTAAATCACAAATATATACTTAAAATAAGTAAACAAATAACTGTTATACAATAAAGTATAGCAAATAATAGCAAATCACAATGTTTCGCATGGTTTACAAAAAAATTCCGGTATTACTCAGTTATCCCGTCGATCAATTTCGCCAAATTATATAAATCGCCATACCGCTCGCCAAATTAACAAATTGACATAATTTTTATTTTAAATAACGAAAGAACAAATAAATTAGTACAACGTTAATAAAAATACAAATAAAACGTCGAAATAAAAATCACTTGATGACGTAAACACGTGTAACTTGCTTAAAATCAAGTGAATGCGACATTAACGATAAAAAATTATTGGCATTAAATCTTATAGTTTGGCGATAGGTTTTTTCGTCAACGGGATAACTAAGTAGCAACGTTTTATGATTATGATCGGGATAATGGATACAGCAATGAAAGATAATTCGAGAGAAATCATGTTCACTAAAAGTCATAAATCAATCCCTGATTTATTTTTTATCTGTTGCCTAGCTTTAGTGTACATTTTAAGAAATATACATATTTTTATATGTGTATCGTTATATGTTTACAGAAGTTCCGAAAATGCCGGTTAAAAGAAAGCAAGTCAGATTTAAAGAGTTATTCAGCGTTATTTTATGTGGAAAAGTCCCATAAGAATAACGCGGATATCTTCCGAGTATTTGCAGAATAACGATATAACAACAACTCAGATGAATAAAGGTATCAAGTTTGATAGAGGAGTATAGCAGACTACGTATGTGTGTGTGTTACATACTTGTTACCAACATTTATCTATTAAAAAGAATTATCAACGATTGTTATTTCAAACTTACTTTAATACTATTAAACAGTAATCTAGAAAATAAAACATTTTCTAAAATAATATCTTTTAAGTTTAAGCGTCTCCATGCTCCGACATTTTGGCCTGACGGTTGCTAGTGAATTTTCTCTTAAGATAGCAAATAAATTACTCAAGTTATTCGAAAAAAATAACGATAAAGTAAATAATGAAATATCGTCTGCTTTCTGAAACAGGTATCATAATCTCCTTATTTGTTTTGTTTAAGGGGAAATTTTTTAAATTATTTTTGAGAAAAAAATGGAGTCTTAGAAATCTTCGAAATGCCCCGTGCGCATTCCAAATCAATGAAAATCCCCAATATTTTTTTATAAAAGTTTGGTTTATATATATAAATAAAACTGTGCATCGAATTTTATATATTTGAATATAAAGGTAAAAAAAAAAAATTAAAAATTTCAAAATTTTTTCGAAAAAATTTCAAAAATTTCGATTTTTTTTTTACACCTTTATATTCAAATATATAAAATTCGATGCACAGAATTATTTATATATATAATCCAAGCTTTTATAAAAAATATTGGGGATTTTCATTGATATGGAATGCGCAGGGGGCATTTCGAAGATTTCTACGACGACGCGTAAAATGCCATTTTTTTCTCAAAAATATTTTTTTTTAAATTCTTTTGTGATAAATGCATGCCACAATGCATATAATGTACCCTTGAGTAATATTAAATTAAAATTTACAAAAAAAAGAAAGAAATTAAAAATTTTTAAAATTTTGAAATTTTTTCGAAATTTTTCAATTTTTTTTTTTTTTTTTTTTTTTTTTTTATATTCAAATATATAAAATTCGATGCACAGTTTTAATTATATATATAAACCAAACGTTTATAAAAAATATTGGTGATTTTTATTGATATGGAATGCGCAGGGGTCATTTCGAAGATTTCTACAATGACACGTAAAATGCCATTTTTTTCACAAAAATAATTTTTTTTTAATTTTTTTGTGATAAATGCATACCGTAATGCATTTAATGTACCCTTTAGTAATATTTAAAGTTAAATTTTCAAAAAAAAATGAAAAAAAAATGAAAAATTCTGAAATTTTGAAACTTTTTCGAAAAATTTCAAAATTTTTCAAAAAAATTTTTTTTTAACCTTTATGTTCAAATATATAAAATTCGATGCACATATTTTTTTATATATATAAACCAAACTTTTATAAAAAATATTGGGGATTTTCATTGATATGGAACGCGCATGGGACATTTCGGAGATTTCTAAAACAACGCGTAAAATTCCACTTTTTTCTCAAAAATGACTTTTTTTTTTTTTTTTTGTAATAAATGCATGCCATAATGCATATAATGTACCTTTGAGTAATATTTAAGGTGAAATTTACAAAAAATAAAAAAATTATTTTTAAGGTCCCTCGTTCCCTTAAATAAATCAGTTTAACTATTTTTAGTTTAGATTATCTTTAAAAAATGTTTTGTAAATACCAGTCATGTAAATTATTATCGCATTTACTAATAATATTATCGAAAAGTAGAAATTATTTAATCGTTTTGATCCGTATGATTTAATATTTTCTGAATTCTTCTAAAATATAAATTAATTGATCTTGTTTTACCACTGAGCCTGAACATATGTTTAGCATATACCCAGATTAAACGTTTTTGTCAAAACCATTGCAACTACACTACACAACTGGTCGGCACTCATGTAGGCGAATCATCTTAGTCGAGCTATACATGTAAACAAAAATTAGCTTGTCACTAATTCTTAGGTTCCATTTTTAATACTTCCAAAATAGTTAAAAAATATTTATGACTTCGGTTTGTCTGTTCTCGGTCTGCTGTCTGTGGTCTGTGGTCTGCCATCTGTAGTCTGTTGCTTGTAATCTGTCTGCGCTCTAACTCACGTAAACATATTCGGATTGACATGTAATTGATGCACTTATTCAGGTTTGCGATGGCACGTTCTGTATTAAAAATGAAGCTTGTAGCATTCATATTTCATTTACAGGAGCACTCAAATTAATCCCGGTACATTATGGTCTATGGAGAAAATTATTTGGGATGTATTTTAATAATTTTACACAATCTTAGATACAATTAAATTTATGTACATAATTGTGGTGCACTTGAAGATGGTTTATATAGATCATGTTATGTTTAACGCTTACAATACGCGTATAGGAGAACTCACAATTAATCCGTTTTATTATAGTCTATGAAAAAAAATCACCATGTGCGTATTTTAATGATGTTACTGTGTAGCCAAGATAATGAAATTAATATGAATTTCTGTGGTTTCGTAAAGCATACTTTCTGTAGAATATGCGTATTTCAGAATCATTTACAGGGTTACACAAAAGAAATCTGGGGGTTATATAAATGCCTACAGGGAAAATTTTAGAAGGGTTTTGTAATAATATTATACTATTTCAAACATGAGGAAACTGATATGCAGTACTAAGGTTTATTACCAAATGTTTGCTGTAGACTATGTTGTCCATCTCATCTATCGTTCATTTACAGGGACTCATAAGAGATATCTGACACAATACTCTATCTCAAGTATTGTCTTTTAGGGATGACTTCTGAAATTGCGTTTTCAATTCTGGTATGCGTTCTAGACTTAACTAAATTTTTGCACACTACGTGGCGTGTGTAAATTCTATAGCCAAATACAGGACTACACAGAAGAATTTGTAGACATTGCTGAGAATGGTTGTGGATTGCTTAAAGATGTTTTTTAATTTGAGTTATGTATTTTCAAGTTCAACTACATTTAGTATACTAAGATATGTTTGCGGCGTATAAATAAAATCATAGGAAAGGCTATGCAAAATTCACTGGTTAGATGGCCTCCTACGGATAGAAATACTCAAAGTGTGAATTCAGTAGTTTTAAGCGGGTTTTTGCCTGAATCAGATTTCAGCTTAATATGCAGTTGTATATAAAATACGTATTGAATATACAGGACTGTACAAAAGAAAACAAGTATGTGTCCGTCTCTCGGTATAAATTTCTAAAGGTGAATTTTCAATTGTACTATATATGTTGTAACTAAGCTAAATTTTAGCATAATATGCACAATATATACAAATCTCTAGATCATATACAGATGTGTACAAAAACATGATTTTTAAAACATGACAAATGATCTTTAAGAACATTTCTTAAAAAAAAAAAAAAATTGAAATTTACGAAGGATGATAATGCGTGAAAAGCGTTCTAAAAACGTTCTAAATGGCGATTTCTACGTAAAATCAGAAAGTATCAAATCAATTTCAAATGTAGTGGAGTGAAATTGATCATGATAGTCTTTGATTCAACATAGGCTCTATTGCATTTTGGTATCACTATCATCTTGAATTTGCAGGAGCAAAAAAAGTTCTATATTGCGATTTCTGTGACACTGAAGAGGCTAGAAACTTTAAATATGACTTGGTTGTTACTTATAACATATATTTGCCCTCTAAGTACTGTCGAAAATAAATGCGAAATTTAAAAGAAATAAAGCGAAGGGAAGGGGCGAAAAGCGTACTAAAAAAAGTCCTAAATTACGATTTCCATGCAATTTCAGGGAATTAGTAAACCGATTACAAACGTGGTGTTTGCGAATCAATGGTGACAGTCTCTGATTCCACAGAGGTTATATTTTATGCCAGTGCCACTAACACATCGGGTTGGCAGGAGTAACATCAAATGTTCTAAAAAAAGCCTTTAAAACCTTTCTGAATTACCATTTCTAAATAATATTGGGAAACACAACACCGAATTCAAAATTACTGTAGCCAAATTAATGGTGATAGTTTGTGTTTCAACATAGGCATTTTATGTTAGTCCCCCTGCCACAAGAGAAGTGGTACACCGATAGACAAGAAGCTTGGAATCTGAGATTATGTTTATTTTTTAGATGTAAATGACTAACAACGATTTATTCAAAACTTCAAATAAATGTTAAAATGAGCGTAAAATTTTCAAACTATTTTCTAAATTAACATTTATTTAGTTTTAGTTCTTTTTATTAATTTAAATCTCATTTCTGCCTAATGCAGTGTAATAATGAGGTTTAGTTAAACTGCGTTTTAAATAGTAATTTTTGAATTATTCCTAAAAGTATAATTTTTTTTAAATAAAAATTAGACATATGAATATCACTTGGCATATTTCCACTGTTACGCAAGCAAAGTCGCAGGGTTTGCTAGTTAAAGTTATATACTTTAATGTAAGATTTTACCTTTTAATTTTTGTATCATGTGATTGATGTTTATAAGGTGACAATAGATTTTGTTTACAGTAGTTTTTAGGGTAGCCCTTAAAAAAGAATTAAAAAATGATATAATTTTAAACTAATAATATATTATTAATAGAAATCCATAGTCATTTCCAAATTCATTCATGGTATGATCTTAGACTGTAAAGACTCTCATTTGTTTCAATTTTCAACATATATATGCAGTCTATTGTCCAAACACAAACAGGAGTATTTCATGTCTACATTCTATATCACCTCAACTTGGCAGCATTGTGAATGGTAGAAAATCTACCATTCTGCCTTGAAAAATAGTTCTCCGTTATTTTTTAATCTTAAATATCTAAAATGCGTAAAAATGTATAAGTTAATGTTTAAAAATTATAGAATTAGATTTTTTGATATTCGTAAAATGTCGTACTAAGTGGACATATCCGTATCAAATGCCGAGCAAGCAGAGACCAGAACATAAAAAAATCCCTGCCGGCCCGGCCTACAGGCAGAGGTAGATTTCGGAGTCAAATATATTAATTTCACAAACAAAAACTAAATCATGATTAGAGATAAATCCACTTTAACAATTTTATCTGGCCGCTCTTGACGAGTTTTTATTTCATTTTCATATAATAGCTGGTTTTATCAGAATCATCTTAGGGCGGTATTAAAAAAAAAAATACTTTTCCATGCTTAACAACTCGAAATTTTCTGCCATAATTCCAGATTCATTAAAAAAAAAAAAAAAAAAAAAAAAAAAAAATGAAACATGCTGACGTGATTTTTGAAGAGATTTATAAGCGGCCGGTGTTTTTATTTTTTGTTCAATTAATTAAAACTTGATATACACTGCTCAAAACAATTAAAGGATATTTGAAGTTTTATATAAAATAAAGATATAAACGAAATTTTTTTTTGCCGAAAATAGAACAAGAGAATCACAAATGCAAATTTTTCTGGTTTTTAAACTGTGGAGTATGCAAATTTTGAGTTCGACGTCAAAAACGTTGCTTCAGCGGCAGCGAATGAAATTTGACTTTCAACTGGATAAAAGAGAATGAAGACAAGGATGATCGGCATTCAGTGATTGCTTTGTTTCGATGAGTACGATGTCTCAGCGAAGTCATTTGACAGATTCAGAAGCTTTGAGAATTGTTGGTAGGTTAGAAGGGGGCCAAAATCAAGCCGAAGTAGCGCAAGCCATTGGAGTGTCACAAAGTGTCATTTCCAGGATCTGGAACCGTTTTTTGGAGAGTGGATGTGCAGGCCGAAGACCAGGTCAAGGTCGTAGACGGGCAACAACGCCCAATGAAGATCGGTATTTAGCGTTAACAGCTCGGAGACACCGAACCATGAACGCTACTCTTCTTCGCTCGGATACAGGCACCACGATTTCAACTCAGACTGTCCGAAACCGGCTCCATGCTGTAGGTCTGTATGCTCGTCGACCGATGGTATGTGTTAGATTAACATCAAGGCATCGTTGCGACCGCAGGGAGTGGGCAACCGAGCATGTCAACTGGAGGAGAAATGAATGGAGCAATATTCTGTTTTCTGACGAGTCCCGTTTTTCTGTGCATCCGGATAATAGGCGTATTTTCATCTGGAGGGACCGTGGCAGTAGGAATAATCCTGCGTTCGTGCACGAAAGTGTCAGATTTGGCGGTGGAGGAGTGTTGGTGTATGGTGGCGCACTGACCTCTACATCATTCGAGATGGCGCTCTGACTGGTTGCCGATATAGGGATGAGATCCTCAGACATATTGTAGCCTCTTACGCTGCAGCAATCGGAGATAACTTCGTTTTAATGGACGATAACTGCAGGCCACATCGTGAAAACCTGGTGGAGGATTTCCTTTTCGAGGAAGGAATCGTTCGAACGGAATGGCCAGCGTGTTCTCCAGACATGAATCCAATCTAGCACGTTTGGGACGCTCTAGGAAGACGAGTTTCTGGCCGTCAACAACCCCCACAAACTCTCCAAGAACTGGAAAGAGCTCTTCTGGAAGAGTGGGGCAGAATACCCCAACTCGTCATTAATAGCCCCATTGAGTCCATGCCCCAAAGGTGTTCAACGTTGCTGGCCGCCCGTGGAAACCATACCCCCTACTGAAAATGGTTTTCTTTGAAGAAAACACCTTTTCTTATTCTTTTTTTCTCATATGCACAAATTGTGTTTTTTTTCCTTTAGTACACAAATGCGCAATAAAATGCATTTTTTTCTGCCAAACATGTGTAATTTATTCTCATATAACCTACTATGTCTGTCGACCATGTATCAATCAGCTAAACAGTTTACCAGATACAAAATCCACCTAAAACTGCAATATCCTTTAATTGTTTTGAGCAGTGTATAAACAATTATTTTCTCAGAAGGACAATATGTTTCGTTTCTGACACAATCGCTTCGGGAAATTCCGTTCAAAATGCCCACTTTGACATCATTTTTTGAAATATATTCTGCCTCTATCTAAAAATCGATTATTACGGTACATTATATAGTTTCTAAATAAGCGAATCTACCAATTAAATGCGTTTGAGAGCAAAAATTGAATTTAAAAACCAGCCCGAAAATAAGCAGTTTGGATTTAAGCGCATCCTTAATACAATGATTTTTCCAACACAATCCGCTTCGGTAAACTCGGTTCAAAGTGCCCTTTTTAACAGCATTTAAAAAAATATATTCTGCCCCTATCAGAAAATCGACCATTACGGTACATTATACAGCTCCTGAGTAAGAAAACGTACCAATTGGAAGCCTTTGAGAGCAAAAATGAATTGTAAAATGAGTCAGAAAATAAGCAGTTTGGATTTGAATACACCCTTACTAAGATCACTTTTTTTCTTCAACCGGTATGTATTTTTAATTTGTTTTTGCTCTAAGAATTGGTCCTATCCAAAACTTGTCTATATAGATGTTGTAGACAATATTAAGAAGATATATGATAAATTCATGGGGATTTTATATCTTTTGAATTGACGGAGTTATGGATTTTTTTCTTCTTCAAACCCCCTTTTTGTTTTCGTTTTTAATTTTTTTTTGCAGTACGAATTGGTCCTATCAAAAACTTGTGAATATAAAAGTTGTAGATAATGTTAAGGAGATTCATGATAAAATTAATTGGATTTTATATCTTGTGAATTGACAAAGTTATGGATCTTTTTCTTCTTCAAACGCTCTTATTGTTTTCGTTTTTATTTATTTATTTATTTATTTTTTTTGCGGTACGAATTGCTCCTATCAAAAACTTGTGAATATAAAAGTTTTAGATAATATTAAGGAGATTTATAATAAAATTAATTGAATTTGATATCTTGAGAATTGACAAAGTTATGAAATTTTTTCTCCCAAAAACCCTATTTTTTGCGCCCCTTGAGCCCATTTTTAAATTTATCAAAAATCTGTGATACATAAATTTTTGGCCCCATTTTTAGAAGTAATAAAAACTTTAAACTGATTTGATATGTACAAAAATTAAGAAGTTATGGGGGGGGGGTTTCTGTTTTCACAAAACCCCTCCCTATTTCCCTCCCCTTGGTCCGATTTTACCCATTAACGAACTTGACCGAGATTTTATGCCCATTGATTTTATGTATCAGTTTGGAAGAGATTGGTGCAGAATTACGAAAGTTATCGTGTCCAGAAGAAAGTGATATAGATAGATAGATAGATAGATAGATAGATAGATAGATAGATATATAGATAGATAGATAGATAGATAGATAAAGTTTTTTACTGAGGGTGGTCTTGGGTTCTAGGGGTCATGATTGGTGTAGATCTGCAAATTTTTTTTAGAAATTCCAACATAGGAACGATCCCAATAGGTAGTATTTCATACGAAATCTACCCAAAAGCGTTTTCGACAAGCGTTCTTTTGACCGTTCACTGGAATTCAAAATTTTAGAAGAAATTTCGGGATCTGAAACTACAGATAGATTACCCATTGTCGTTTCAGGCATTGGTATTGACCAGTTACTTGTTGTTCCAAAACTTCAATCAGGAACTGGCGAGGCAGTATCTTCTGCTGTTAACGAAATATTGGAGTCGTGGGGAGTACCGAACAAGTAAAATGTATGAGTTTGATATAACTTTTGTTAATACAGAATTATCAAGAGAAGCTTGTGCTCTTATAGAATAGAATATGAACAAAGAAATGCTTTAGATTGCATCATCTCATCCTTGAAATATTGTTTTTGTTCTTTATCTTTTTATGAAGTTTATTGTATTCATCCATGAGTGCTACCCCACTTTCGGCTATATCATTAACAACTTTGACTGAAGTCGCTTGTGCCTTACATGTTTTGTACGATTCATTTTCATCCCAATTACTCACATCTCTTTCAAAAACGTTTGAAGGTTAATCCGTAATTTAAAAAAAAACATCAGACTGCTGCTTGTTAAAAATCTTGCAAGTCATTTTGGAGAATGACATCAGAATCAACACGTGTACGTTTCAAGGGTTCATAATTTTCTTCATTTTTCAAGCATGCGCCATTTTTCTTTCTTTTGCTTTCAAAAAAGTCATTATCATCGAAAACTGCAAAATATACTAGTTCTTCCGTGAAGTACAGAAATATCCTAGGAACTTCTTCAAAGCACACAAAGAAATAATTTCATTTAAATTTTTGTCTTTTTTTTCAAATTCTTCTGGAACAATAAATCATTAGGTCTGATACCAGCTGTAAATGTAGATTTTCAACACAAATGAGCAAACTTGACAAACTTCATATTCTTCTTGCTTAGAGAGTTTAAACGGATCTCTAAATAAATAAATTTTGAGCGAGTATATGGCCTTCATCATCCATGGAACCCGATGCAATCAATCTGGAGCTCTAATGTAGACACCTCTTTCGGGTACTCCTCCTATGAAAATGGTGACAAGCTCTATCTGTTCCTTGTAATCTTCCCTTGGTTGAAAAATCATTAAGATGATTTTGAGCAAATTCTGTAATTCCTGACGCGTTATGTGTTATTTTTTTCATTGATTAAATTGTCAGTTATGGAGTCTGAAATATGCCATAATCGATAGACATCAACGAAATTTTAAATCGTTTGTATAAAAGTATGTCTGGTACTCTTGAAACTACGAGAGACTTAACAACTTCATCAAGCATAATTTCGACGATGTGAGGATGGCAAGCCAAATCATTTCTTTGTTCATATTCTAATCCAGAAGAGCACAAGCTTCTCCTGATAATCAGGTATTAACAAAGGTTATATTAAAAGTCATACATTTTACTTGCTTGTAATCTCCACATCTGCAATGTTTCTTTAACAGCAGAAGCTATTGCCTCACCTGTTCCTGGTTGAAATTTTGGAACAGCTAGTTAAATCGTCAGTACCTTTACCTGAAACGATAATTGGTACTCTGTCTACAGTTTCAGATCCTGAAATGTCTTCTAAAATTTTGCAGTTCCAGTGAACAATCAAAGGAACGCTTTCCGAAAAATCTATTTGTAAGATTTGGACACTGTCTGTTCGGCTTCTGATACGATTATATCCATTTAGTACGATATTTTACGAATATCAAAATATCAAATTTCATAATTTATTACATTATCTTATAAATTTTACGCATTTTAGCTAAGATTAAAAAATACCGGAGAATTATTTTTCAAGGCGGAATGGTAGATTCTCTACCTTTCAGAATGCTGCCAATTTCAGATGAAATAGAGTGTAAACATGAAATTCTCCAGTCTGTGTTTGGACAATAGATTGTGTAAATATGTTGAAACTTGAAATAAATGACATTCTTTAAAGCCTAAAATCCTAGCATGACTCGATTTGGCAATGACTATGGATTTGTATTAATAATTTATTATTAGATTACAAAATGTCAAATTTTCATTTTTTTTTAAACATTCAAACCTTGGTAGCGACCATTAAATCTTGTTTTAAAATTTTGAAATTTTTGAGGAAGTCTTTATTTTATACATAGAACAAAATAGGAAGGTGACCATAGAAGTTTTAAACGTTAATTTCTAAAGGAACACCATTTTTGAGTTGGTGTAATATTATCTTTTAATTAACCAACTCTTTTTAATTACCTCTAAATCTACACGGCGAAAATTTATTAATACTGGCTATTATCTTTAAATTTATTTGTTTAATATTTATTTACTGTTATAAATTGCGGCAAGAATCAACGATCAAGTCTTATTATTTAAGTTTGTCTTTAAGGTAACCCTTTATGGTAATTAGGTGGTAGATGTAACCTAGTAAAGTGACGAACAAAGTGGTGTATATTCTTAGCTATTAAATTAGGACACTTTTGCCACTTTCTTTTCAGTGTGTACAAGGCGAAAACCGCGAAATCAAAACTGTTTTGGTTACCCGGTGTCGATCCTCTCTGGAATGTTTCTAAACAGATTTTTAACAATTAACCACATATTTATATCAGATTATAGCCAGTGAAATTTAATAATGCTTCAATTTTATACATAATAAAACTTGAAATACAGCATCCCCAACAGCTCATGCTTTTATTTCAATACCCGCTATATTCTGCTTGATCAAATATCATTTTTAAGCTATTTTATTTGCATATTACTTAATTCAACCTGTATGTTGGATAAATTGAAAATGTGAAATTTTCACGAAACAGGTATGATTTTTAAAAATGGTGAGAAAAGTTAATGTAAATATTTCGAATTTGATATAGCATAATGGCCTTGTTATTGTGTTATGTACATGCATTAAAATAAGTTCTGTTGTGTCCTTTTATGTTACAGTATTTTTCCGTTAGATATACACATGATGGCAATATTTATCGTTGGCAAATTCGCACTTCTGAAATTGTTAATCACTTAACATACTCATACACACACAAACACACACACACACATATGAAATGAAATATACATACACATATATGAAAATATGATATATATTAGAGTGGTCACAAGCAACTTAGGAAATAAAATTACATTTTGTTAAGGGGGAACCCTCCTAAAAGTGGACAATTAGTTAGAAAATGAGATTGGCAAAGTTTCAGCTCAAATGAATAACATTAACCCGTGCCTCATCGAGGTTGAATTCTTGAAAATTTGTAATTTTTGGCAAAAAAATGCAGTCTTTCTTTCTTTAAGTGAAAACTATTTTTCTTAGAAACCTGATTTTTGTTTTATTTCACAGGAACTATTGTTGCCTTGAACTTTTATTCTTATCAAAACTTATATGTAATGAACATTTAGTATTTTTTGGGTCAGGTCGTGAACCATACCCTCAAACTCTACATTTTTTAAACATAAGTGAAGAATGACAAATTAAATAATTGTATTACTTTTGATAACTTTTTTGTATTATTTGCATTTATAGGCAAAAATAAGGGAAAAAATGTTTGTAACTTTAAAAATATTTCACGAATTTTAATTGATTATTAGTTATCTAGTTCTGTGTCTAGTAAAAAAGAGCTTCTCGATTTGTATTGCAGTTGAACCTCTGAATTTCTATTTTTATTACAAGGCTGTTTCTGTTGCCTGTTATTGTTATCTATTTTTAAAATTGACGAAACATTCCGTAAAACCCCCTCCCCCTTTCCATATGGCAGAAATGTAAGATTTTTTAAATTCGCTACATGTCTCATCAAATCATCGACAGTAAGCTACCATGTAATTGTCAAGTTTTATGCATTTTATTTTATAATATTCGCTAAGTGAAACTGAACACCAGACAAGCTGCTAGACTTAGAGTACATCCACCAGTTAACCACAGACTTTAATTTTAAGTAGAAGTGCA
This sequence comes from Maratus speciosus, assembly GCA_963932465.1. Classification (NCBI taxonomy): domain Eukaryota; kingdom Metazoa; phylum Arthropoda; class Arachnida; order Araneae; family Salticidae; genus Maratus; species Maratus speciosus. The sequence goes on along the minus strand of OZ010795.1, from coordinate 284,141,558 downwards.
ATCGACTGCGCAAATAACTATTTCGTAAACAAAGAACTGAGCTCATCAAAAACAGATTTAATAATTCCGGTTTAGAGAGAGCTGTTGTTCAATGGGATGGAAAACTGCTTCATCATTTTTTTAATAAAGACAATGTAGAGTGTGTAGAAGTTTTAATTAGTTGTGGGGAAGAAGAACAGTTGATAAGAGTTCCAGAACTTGAAAATAGTACCGGCGATTATTCAGGCGAAAGCTGTATTTTCAGCAGTCGAAGAATGATGTGAGGAAGCCAGTGAAATCCAAGCAATATGTTTTGATACCACTGCAGTAAAAACCAGTCGCCTCAGAGCAATCTGCATTTTTCTACAGCAATTGTTAAAGGAAAGTTCTTCTGTATTTACCGTGTCGCCACCATAATTTTGAAATTATCCTAAAAGCAGTTTTTGATTGTAAAGTGGGCATAATCACTGCTCCTCAGCCAGATATTTAAAAAAAATCTGATTGAGTGGTCTAAATTAAAGCAGACTAAGTATAAATATGCTATTGAATATGAAATACTAGATATAAATTGTTAATTCAGAATAAATTTCAAGTTTTCTTACAGGATCTTTTAAAAATAAAACAGCTCAGGGATGATTATAAAGAGTTTATTTAACTTGTTTAATTTTTATAGGACTTCTTCCTTCAAAAGCATTTTTTTTCAAAGCACCTGGTGCTTTTATCATGTCAGATGGATAGCACAGGCCATTTATTCTCTATGTGTATCAGGGATCATTTCTCAATAACAAATTTAGAAAAAGAAAGTATTCGAGACCTTTGCTTATTTCTAATCAACATTTATGTAAAAGCGGGTTTCAGTACTCCCATTCCCACTTTGCCCCCCCCCCCCAATCCAAGACATGCAAATAACTACAGAAAAATTGATAAATAGGTTGCAGGCAAAGCACTCGCTAAAACGATAAACCGCCTTTCTTATCAACTCGGATCATGTTGCATTTTCCTTTTTAGATGATACTTTGGAAAACAGTAAACATAAGCATGCCTGTAAAATTAATGATGATGATGATAGGAATTTAAAAGCAACAAAATGTTTCAACGAAGTGGATTATTTATTGAAAAAAAAAGTCGTTGTTTTTGTTTCATCACAAACTGTAAATTTTTTAAAGAGATTTTAATTAATAAGCATTTTTAAAATACCGATACTATTATATGTTGTGAAAATAAACCTTATTTGAAAGCAAAAAAAAAAACAAAAACAAAAACAAAAACAAAAAACAAAAAAAAAACAAAAACAAAAAAAAGTGAATGTTTTAAAAGTTGCCGATGACACAGATAATAGGGGAATAAAATTATCAAGAGGTTTCAATTCCTGTTTAACAAAAGACGAAAAACAAAAACAATATATCCTAAAAGTTGTATCTGAATGTAGAAAAACTTTCCAAGATTCTTCAAAAGACACATTATCTAAACCATAACCACCTCAATCCTTTCCGGTGCAGTGGTCCAACGTCGGGACCACATAATTTTAATTCCAAACTTACAAACGGCACCAAGAATATTTTAATAAAATTGTCCTTTTACAATGAAATGTTGGAGTAATATGTTCTTAATTTCTAAAAAAGTAGTAAATTCCAGTTTGCCAATCATTTCATCATTTTACGAACATAATTTTTCTGTGCTGGAAAGGGTTTAACGTGACATTTGTTAGGGATAATAATTTCTTTTCTTTATTATGCTTTTTTTCTTGTAACACAACTTTAATAATAAAATGTATTTGAGCATTATTTCTTCTCATATTTATACTTTCTTTGACCCCCACCCCCTTTTTTAATTCTTTCAGTTTAAAATTAGATTTTTTTTTCTTTTTCTTTAGAATTTTTTTTAATTAAACCCTTTATTATGTACCAAAAAAAAAAAAAAAAAAAAAAAAAAAAACCTAAAACAAAAGGTGGAAAGCAGATGAAATTGAATGTTACAATTTTTTTCACATTTTCATAAAAAGTAAATTTTTAGGATTCGGGTGAATTCCGGTCCTGAAAAAAGCACATATTTTTAAATATATACATTTTTAGTAAAAAACGGTGTCTGCTTCTTCAAAGCAAAACGATTTTTTATAAAATGAGACCTGTATTATTTTTCTAGGTTCAATTGTATTCATGAAGGAAAAACAGAACTTTTATGCGAAAAATCACGTTTTTTTTTTTTCAAATTTATACCTCAATGAGGCACGGGTTAATATCATCCAAATGAGCTGAAACTTTGCCAATCTCATTTTCGAATCAATTGAAAACTTTTTGGGGTGTCCCGCAGAAAAAAATCGAAAATTGATTTCTTTTGACCACCCTAATATATATATAAATATATACATTATATGATGACATTTTTTTTTTAAATTTTTATATATTAGTTTGGTTATATTAATAAGATTCATCGAAATAGTAGCTACTGAAATGAAATATATATATATATATATATATATATAAGCTCAGAAAAATCAAAAGTAAAACTAAAAGTAAAATATAAAAATAAAAATAAAATCCATGCGATAAGCGCTACAGCTGCATGTAACCACACAGATTATATATAGCACATTATGTTTTAAATGCGTTTGTCGGACCCAGAATCCTGCGCCATAAATAAACTAAGTATAACCATAAAACATCCAAGAAATTTAAACAGATATAACCTGAACAAGAAAAAAACAACAAAAGGCTGTGGCCTCTTCAGCGGTGGGCATTTTAGAAAGCACAGCAATGTTTCAGATTAATTACAATTTACAACAAACGATTATTCAGTAGTGGCAGTGGGTTTCGGCCAGAGTGTCGCAAAGCATAAATCAAATGCATAAAAACAATTGAAAGCATATAGCGAACACTCCCCCACCGGACCCGACGCCACAATAAACAGTGCATCTCGAAGATACAACTGATTCAGAACGTATGTGTAATGTATACTGAAACAATAAAATTATTTTACCCAAATCCGAGCAACACAGCCACAAAAAACAATAACTAAATTCAAGTGATCCATAATCTGTCCATAAACGTTCCATATCTGTTGCCGCACAATTGCAGACATCCTTGTAAAACCGTCCAAAAAAGGCTTTAGGTTATACAAATCATTAACTGTCGATCGCATAGCAACTCCTCAAAAATGAAGACTGTCTGTAAAACTAGTATATTTATTAATGAAATTCAAAGGTATATTGTTTTTATAATACAAAATGCTGGTTAAATTAAAAAGTTCTTTAAAAAATAAATTTTTATTCGAACAGAGTTTATAGTAGCGAAAAATCTGACCTATTATGATATTGACGTAAACGCGTTTATGGATATTTGAACTCCAATTAACTAAATGGTTAACTTCAAAATTAAAGTTATCCCGTTTATTATAAATTGATATGTGTATACCGTTTGAAATGTTTATTTTCAAATCAAGATAATCAGCAGCACTATTATTTTCATTTGTTTTTTTCAAAACCAGCATATCAGGATAAATGTTACATGATATCCCCAAAAAATCGCGATCACAGTTCAAAATTATCAAATCATCGATATATCTAAAAGCCAGAAAATTAACATCTTTATTGACACTACAAAATTGAAATTCATAATAAAATAAAAATAAGTTAGCTGCCGTTGAAGAATAACTTGTTCCCATTCCTATTCCATTATTCTGTAAATATATATTTGAACCTGTATAAACATAGTTGTTATATAAACAAAAATTACATAATAATTTAAATAAATTAAAATCTAAATCTGTGTCAGCTATAATTAAATCGACAACCTTTAAAAGGACATCATTTAACCCTGCAATAGGAATGTTTGTGAAAAGATTCTCAAAATCATATGTCTGGACACTTTGTATATCATCTTTAATTAGTTCATTCCTGATCTCATAACTGTTCAAAATAATCCAATACATATTACTATCTTTATTTTAGTATATTTAAAATCTTTTTTAACATTTCCTCAAATTTGCGATTAAATCCGTTTCCAATGCTGTTTACATTACTACAAATAAATCTGTACTTAATTGGTATCTTATGAAATTTAGGTGTTACGAAAAGAAAAGGAAATGACAAATTTTTTACTTTAGGCAGAGGAATATTAACCTTTTTTGAAAAGGCCAGATGTTTCTTAATCAGTGTCTGAATAGTAGATTTATACAAACTGTAGGTGACATTATTGTTAAGCTCAGTAAATATCATATTAGCATAGTAGCTTTTTCAAATAACTGCAAAATTGTTAGATGCTTTATCGACTGAACAAAAAACAAAGGTATTTTTTAATTTCGATATTTCCTTCTCTAAATTTGCATTTATTCTATGGTAAGTGTAATTAGAAGAATCATTCATATATTTTATTTGAAATGATTTAAAATCATCCAATATTTTAAATTTCTATTCATTGAAAAGGGGGATAGGTTTATTGAATTTGTAACTTAAATTGAGTATAAACATATGTAATTCAGATTTGAATAGATTGAAAGATTTTTTTAAATTAATCTTCTTGTTTAATCTAAATTTAGTACCGTATTTCATTAATTGTTTCAATTCATCGTTGGATATAAAACCAAGGTCACCTGTAACTACATGCTTTGCATTTTTATCGTAAAAGGATGATTTCTGAAAATTCCCACATTCTCAAGACAAATTCAAGTAGGAGTCCAAATCCTGTGCAATTTCTCTATAATTAAATAATTTATTACCCAAGGTATTTGTATATTTGTAAGTTGAAATAATAGACACATTTTTAACTGGAAAAATTTCATTGTGTCTGGTAACAATTTTATTTAGATATAAGTTATCAAAACTCTTTTGCTGAAATGTACAAACGAAGTATATTTTATCAGTTTTAAACTCTTGATATTTACCTATTTTATATAATAAAAAGTCCGTTAATAAATCCTTAAACTGTGTGTTATCACTAGTAAACTCTTTAATCTTCTGCTGCAATCTTCGTAAAAGTTTAAATTTTAGACTGAATAAAATAGTTTTAATTTCTTTAATATTGTAATTTTTATTAAAAAGATTGTATAAGTCATGCAATACTATGGCTGGATTTATATTTTTATATTTGACAAACAGTGCTTTATTTGAGTGATTCCCCCTTTTCCCTCTATTGTAAGAAAATGAAGGTTTGTAAACTGATGAAAAGAGATTATAAATACATATTGAACCCTCTGTATGATAGCAAATTTTAGTATTCAACCCATGTGGATATAATGATTTTGTACGCAAAATATAAAAACTTTCACTACGCAATCTAAAAGCGTGATCAAAAACCTGCTCTAAAATTTGTATTCTGACATTTTTAAAACCATGAAAATGGAAATGCTTTATTTCGAAAGATGAATCAGCCACATTTCTTTCAGACAATGATCTATGATTATTGATTCGCTTATGTAGTACATCAGAAGTCTCACCCACATATTTCTGATTTCAAACCAAGCATGTTAACAAATATATAATGTGAGTAATTTTTCAAAAAATATAATTCAAACTAATTGTACTTTTGGCATAAATGTTTTCAGACAAATCCCCATTCGGGCAAGTTTTTCATCTTTTATCTGTACACTTGTTTAATCCCATAATTAATGCAAATTGATGAAAAATATTTTTAAATAATTTTTTCGAGCGAGTATACTCGTTGCAAAATGTAAGGTAAGATAACAATTATGGATACAAGAAAACCAGCTCCGAACCAAACACAATAACAAATGCAACTCGAAATAGCGCTATAGCTGCTTTATAATCGAAATGCCAAATATAAGCTCAGAAAAATCAAAAGTAAAACTAAAAGTAAAATATAAAAATAAAAATAAAATCCATGCGATAAGCGCTACAGCTGCATACAACCACACAGATTATATATAGCACATTATGTTTTAAATGCGTTTGTCGGACCCAGAATCCTGCACCATAAATAAACTAAGTATAACCATAAACAAATTTCGTAACACCTAAATTTCATAAGATACCAATTAAGTACAGATTTATTTGTAGTAATGTAAACAGCATTGGAAACGGATTTAATCGCACATTTGAGGAAATGTTAAAAAAGATTTTAAATATACTAAAATTTAAGTATAAAGATAGTAATATGTATTGGATTATTTTGAACAGTTATGAGATCAGGAATGAACTAATTAAAGATGATATACAAAGTGTCCAGACATATGATTTTGAGAATCTTTTCACAAACATTCCTATTGCAGGGTTAAATGATGTCCTTTTAAAGGTTGTCGATTTAATTATAGCTGACACAGATTTAGATTTTAATTTATTTAAATTATTATGTAATTTTTGTTTATATAACAACTATACTTTATACAGGTTCAAATATATATTTACAGAATAATGGAATAGGAATGGGAACAAGTTATTCTTCAACGGCAGCTAACTTATTTTTATTTTATTATGAATTTCAATTTTGTAGTGTCAATAAAGATGTTAATTTTCTGGCTTTTAGATATATCGATGATTTGATAATTTTGAACTGTGATCGCGATTTTTTGGGGATATCATGTAACATTTATCCTGATATGCTGGTTTTAAAAAAAAACAAATGAAAATAATAGTGCTGCTGATTATCTTGATTTGAAAATAAACATTTCAAACGGTATACACATATCAATTTATAATAAACGGGATAACTTTAATTTTGAAGTTAACCATTTAGTTAATTGGAGTTCAAATATCCATAAACGCGTTTACGTCAATATCATAATAGGTCAGATTTTTCGCTACTATAAACTCTGTTCGAATAAAAATTTATTTTTTAAAGAACTTTTTAATTTAACCAGCATTTTGTATTATAAAAACAATATACCTTTGAATTTCATTAATAAATATACTAGTTTTACAGACAGTCTTCATTTTTGAGGAGTTGCTATGCGATTGACAGTTAATGATTTGTATAACCTAAAGCCTTTTTGGACGGTTTTACAAGGATGTCTGCAATTGTGTGGCAACAGATATGGAACGTTTATGGACAGATTATGGATCACTGGAATTTAGTTATTGTTTTTTGTGGCTGTGTTGCTCGGATTTGGGTAAAATAATTTTATTGTTTCAGTATACATTACACATACGTTCTGAATCAGTTGTATCTTCGAGATGCACTGTTTATTGTGGCGTCGGGTCCGGTGGGGGAGTGTTCGCTATATGCTTTCAATTGTTTTTATGCATTTGATTTATGCTTTGCGACACTCTGGCCGAAACCCACTGCCACTACTGAATAATAGTTTGTTGTAAATTGTAATTAATCTGAAACATTGCTGTGCTTTCTAAAATGCCCACCGCTGAAGAGGCCACAGCCTTTTGTTGTTTTTTTCTTGTTCAGGTTATATCTGTTTAAATTTCTTGGATGTTTTATGGTTATACTTAGTTTATTTATGGTGCAGGATTCTGGGTCCGACAAACGCATTTAAAACATAATGTGCTATATATATATATATATATATATATATTTCTCTATTAAACCATGGCATCTCTAACAATCGACTAAGTAGCTACATGAACATGAAATTATGCAAACTTCTACTTTTTGCTTATTGTTCAAGTAATTACATATTGTTAGGCAGTCGGGGTATACTGTGGAATGTGTTTTATAACATTTTTGTTGTCTTACATGTCTCATTTATATGCAACATCGACAAAACAATAGGATTTCCCCTACTCTTTTGTCCTTAAACGACCGCAGGGATATGACAGAGAAATCATTAATTTAGGAAATGTACATTTTTTTTCGAATATGTATGCAGCCTTTGAAACAAGAAATCCTCTACGGTCTAAAAAATGCAAAAACATAGATTTTTTAAATGGTCATATGCTTTAAAGTTTATGTGCTTTGTAATATATAAGGTGTTTCGTTATTAACTACACAATGTCTTGTATACTTTTTGTTCCTCATGTACAGATTCTTTAATACAAACTTCCTTTAAAACATATAAACAACTCTCAAATGTATAATGATTTATTATCTAAAACACTTAATATCTTCAATCCCTTTAAAAAAGGAAGAAGAAAATACCAGAAAATTCTCTCAAGTGTGATATAGTATATAAAATAAAATACCTAATCAATTTAATGCCTTTTGAGACAGGCAAAATCTTTTATGTGCTTAGAGTTCGAAATGATTTATTAACAATATTTTCGTTTTAAAATCAATATTTACTCTCATTTTTGTTCAAGACTTTTTTATGAAGTTTGGAATTTTAGGAATATTTCGAAATCAAAGTGTGATTTTTAGCTACTGTATAAATATGCGTATATATATTGATATGCATGATTACGACAAACTATAAAAAATCTTCACATCTTCTATTTTTTATTACTAGTATTCAATTTCTAAAATAAATTAAACTTGAATTACAAAATTTAAATTTAAATTATTGCAGCTAAGAATTTTTTAAAGATAAATATTTATACTAATAATAATATTTGGTATTCATATTAGAGTATCAATTAAAAAAATATAGTCAAAATTTATATTAAATTTCAATTACTAATTCTGGAAATTTAATTTAAAATGTGACGTACTTAAAATAAATGACAAATAACATTTATTCTATTACTTTCCATAATAACAGAAACTAGTCGGATATACCAATCCCAAAACTTTCTTCTATCTCATGCATGTTAATACTTGAAAATTCGCTATCACACTACCAAAATTAAACGGCAATCTATGCTCATCATGAGGATTCTATAGATATGAAATTCCGTGCATTAGTTCTTGAGATATGGCTATCTACGAAATCGTGTAAATGCAGCAAAATTCAGCCTAGCAGCCCCACCTATTGGGTGCTTTACACCAAAACCTATGTTAAACAAAAATACCAAGCAACCACTTACGTCAAAGTCTAACTGAATCTGCAGTTTGGGGAAAATCCGTGCATTAGTTTTTGAGATAAAATTATTGCGAAAATCATGAAAATGCCAGCATAGCAAAGCCTATTATTAGACGATTAACACCAAAACCTAATCAGCAACAACCTGTGTTAACATCTAACTAAATCTGAAGTTAGATGAAAATTCGTGCATTAGTTTTTGAGATAGAGCTATTGCAGGAATCGTGCAAAATGCAGCACAGCAGCGCCACCTGTTGAGCGATTTACACCAACACGTAATCCGCATCAAGTCATATCAAGGACTAAATAAATCTGAAGTTGGATGAAAATCCGTGCATTAGTTCTTGATATAGGGCTATTGCGGAAATCGTAAAAAATGCAGCGTTGCAGCGCCACCTGTTGAGCGATTTGCACCAACACGTAATCAGCATCAAGTCATATCAAGGACTAACTGAATCAGAAGTTTCATGAAAATCAGTGCATTAGTTCTTGAGATAGAGCCATTGCAGAAATCGTAAAAAATGCAGCATAGCTGCGCCACTTGTTGAGCGATTTGCACCAACACCTAATCAGAATCAAGCCATATCAAGGACTAATTGAATCTGAAGTTTCATGAAAATCCGTGCATTAGTTCTTGAGATTGAGCTATTTAGGAAATCATAAAAAATGCAGCACAGCAGCGCCACCTGTTGAGCGATTTGCACCAAAAACTAATCAGCATCAATTTGTATCAGGGACTAACTGAATATGAATTTTTATTAAATTCCGTGCATTAGTTCTTGAGATAGAGCGCCCACAAAATTTGTGTCACACACAGGCACACAGACAGACGGACAGACGGACAGACAGACAGACTCACAGACAGACATTTCGTAAAAACATGTTTTTCGGGTTCTCTGACCTCTAAAACGTGTAAATCCGTCGAAAACCGGAATTCGAAAATTTTCATGAATCCAATACTTTCTTCTTGTAAAGATAGAAGAAAGTAAAAATATTGGTAGATTTATTTTTCTTTTTGTAGTATTCAATTTCTTCTTATCTGAAATGAAATTTTAAAACATATTAATATTATTAATGTTTTATTTCATTTTTATTTCACATTTTCCTGTCACGATTTAATAAAAATTCAATATCGAATACCTCAATATCTGGCCTGTAAGATGATGATGCCAATCGTTAAAATATCATACGATTTCCTGAAACTCCCATTATGCACAGTGATGTGTTCTTTTTGGATACCTGTTGTTGGAATGTCACGGTGAGCAAATCTTATTCTCATTTGTTGTACTTTGCTGGGGATTTTTATATAACTCGTTTTAATTATAAGACGTCTTCGTCCTTAATGTTAACCAAATTCTGTATTAAACTGAACAGTCATATTTATTTCTGTGTTAGTCAATTTACCTCTATGCTAACTTTTTGAAAATGAAAAAAATATTTTTTTCAAAATGGAGTACCGGATGATATTGAATATCGGGTAGGAAACAGTCTCAAAACAAGTCAAGGGAAGATGAACAGTCATTCTATTCCAACTGATTGTCGGAGATGTGCTTTTCAACATGTTATACACCAAACGAGGGAAATGCAGTATGCCTCTTTTGTAATGGAATGTATTCAGAGGGAGGAAGAGGGTGGGAATGAAAAAATGTCTGATGTATGCTATGTGGACTGATGTGAAATGTCATTGTACAGTCACAATGGACTACATTTGTGATAGTTGTACAAAATGAAACAATTTTTCAAAGTATCTGAACATTTTTAGATGCTGTACTACTGCTTACCCATCAAATAATCATGTTTAATTTTGTAAATCATGTTTTTTTTTTTTTTTTTTTTTTTTTTCTACCGAATGTAATATTCCTTATAACCATATTGTACATTACTACACTATTTCATATTAATAGAAAAGTGTAATTGTAATTAAATTTAAATATTGATTTGTATTTTTTTATTCAACTTTAAACACATTAAAAAAGTTTTAAAAAAATGCCAATTATTGTACTTTACTAACTTTTGATATATCTCATTTTTTTAGGTTGACATACACATCAAAACCTAAATGGTTTTCAATAATCAAGCCGAAATTCAATCCTTATATAGACAACAGCTTATAAGAGGCATTTTGTGTCAAGCACAGAAGTTGGATGTATGTATTCAATAGATAAATAATCTAAGTGAATACGAATTAAAAAAGTCCTTCCGGCCAGTGCCGGGAGGAAGAGGTAGCTTTCATAATCCTTAAAAAAATCTTTAAAAATCTTTAAAAAAATCCAAATTATATCATTCAAACACACGAAGCTCAATTTAGTGGAAATCGAATATAGGAGATTCAATACTAATTTTTATCAATATAATGAATGAGAATTTCGCGAAATTAGTCAGCTTTATCCAAGCTGCTTTACTTTAAAGTAACTTATATTTGGCTGCCAAATTCGGCAATTTCTTAAAGTGCCTGTCATTTTAAGACAACATGGTGGATGAGGCTAAGCAGTGAACTTGGTTGAGACCTTAGTAATTGCTGTGCACATGTTCACTCACATCGGAATCGGTTGATATATACGAGTGCTGTCGCATGCAAAAAATCAGATTTTTCAAAATGTCACCCACAATAGAAATGGAAACTGCTATATCTGAGCCATTTTTTATGGTAAAGACAAACAAAAAATGCTCCTGAATCCTTATATCAAGGTCAAATACTTAAAAAAGAAACCTTTTTCAATTTCTAATTTTTTTGCACCTCACTTCTTTAAATATATATAATTTTTTTAATTTAATGGCCGCCATTTTGAAACAAGATGGCTGATGAATCTGGCCAGCGAACTTGGTCGAGGTATTCATGTATACTATCCACATGCCTTCTTACATCGAAATAGGCGAATACGTGTGTTAGCGCGTGACAAATACAAGATCGTTTCAAAATGTTAGCCATTCTAGAAATTCAAAGTGCTATAATTCAACCATTTTTTTAATATATAAACAAAAGAACGAATTTTCAGAAACAAAAACTGCTCCGGAATCTTTGTATCAAGGCCAAACACATAAAAAAAATCTTTTTCATTTTCCAATTTTTTAATACCTCATTTTAAATTTTAAATTTAATTTTTTTTAAATGGCAACCCTTTTGAAACAAGATGGCGAATGAAGCTGGCCAACGAACTTGGTCGAGACATTGGTATGTACTATGTACAGACCAAATTACATCCAAATCGGTTCATAAATACGCCTGTTATCGCGTGACAAAAATCAGGACGTTTCAAAATGTCAGCCACGCTCGAAATTCAAAATGCTATAACTCAGCCATTTCTTAAGATATAGACGAAAGAAAAACTGTTCCGGAATCTTTGTATTAAGGTCAAACACATACAAAAAAAATCTTTCCACTTTCCAATTTTTTGGTTACTCATTTAAATTTTTTTATTTTTTTTTTAAATGGCCGCCATTTTGAAACAAGATGGCGGATGAAGCCGGCCAACGAACTCGGTCGAGATATTTGTATGTACTATGTACACACCAAGGTACATCCAAGTCGGTTCATAAATACGCCTGTTATTACGTGAGTAAAATCAGGACGTTTCAAAATGTCAGCCACGCTAGAAATTCAAAATGCTATAACTCAGCCATTTCTTAAGATATAGACGAAACAAAAACTGCTCCCGAATCTTTTTATCAAGGTCAAACACATAAGAAGAAAATATTTTTTCAATTTTTAATTTTTTGGTACCACATTTCAAATTTAAATGGCCACCATATTTAAACAAGATGGCGGATGAAGCTGACCAATGAACCCGGTCGAGACATTGGTATGTACTATGTATAAACGAAGTTACATCCAAATCGGTTCATAAATACGCCTTTTATCGCATGACTAAATTGAGGACGTTTCAAAATGTCAGCCACGCTAGAAATTCAAAATGCTATAACTCCGCCATTTTTTAAGATATAGACGAAACAAAAACTGCTCCGGATTCTTTGTATAAAGGTCAAATACATAAGAGAAAAATATTTTTCTTTTTTTAATTTTTTGGTACCACATTTCAAGTTTTAAAATTTTTTAAAAATTTTAAATGGCCGCCATTTTGAAACAAAACGGCGGATGAAGCTGGCCAACGAACTCGGTCGAGATATTTGTATGTACTATGTACACACCGAATTACATCCAAGTCGGTTCATAAATACGCCTGTTATTACGTGAGTAAAATCAGGACGTTTCAAAATGTCAGCCACGCTAGAAATTCAAAATGCTATAACTCAGCCATTTCTTAAGATATAGACGAAACAAAAACTGCTCCCGAATCTTTTTATCAAGGTCAAACACATAAGAAGAAAATATTTTTTCAATTTTCAATTTTTGGTACCACATTTCAAATTTAAATTTTTCTTAAAAATTTAAATGGCCGCCATTTTTAAACAAGATGGCGAGTGAAGCTGGCCAACGAACCCGGTCGAGACATTGGTATGTACTATGTATAAACGATGTTACATCCAAATCGGTTCATAACTGCGCCTTTTATCGCGTGACAAAGTTCAGGACGTTTCAAAATGTCAGCCACGCTAGAAATTCAAAATGCTATAACTCAGCCATTTCTTAAGATATAGACGAAAGAAAAACTGTTCCGGAATCTTTGTATTAAGGTCAAACACATACAAAAAAAATCTTTCCACTTTCCAATTTTTTGGTTACTCATTTAAATTTTTTTTTTTTTTTTAAATGGCCGCCATTTTGAAACAAGATGGCGGATGAAGCCGGCCAACGAACTCGGTCGAGATATTTGTATGTACTATGTACACACCAAGGTACATCCAAGTCGGTTCATAAATACGCCTGTTATTACGTGAGTAAAATCAGGACGTTTCAAAATGTCAGCCACGCTAGAAATTCAAAATGCTATAACTCAGCCATTTCTTAAGATATAGACGAAACAAAAACTGCTCCCGAATCTTTTTATCAAGGTCAAACACATAAGAAGAAAATATTTTTTCAATTTTTAATTTTTTGGTACCACATTTCAAATTTAAATGGCCACCATATTTAAACAAGATGGCGGATGAAGCTGACCAATGAACCCGGTCGAGACATTGGTATGTACTATGTATAAACGAAGTTACATCCAAATCGGTTCATAAATACGCCTTTTATCGCATGACTAAATTGAGGACGTTTCAAAATGTCAGCCACGCTAGAAATTCAAAATGCTATAACTCCGCCATTTTTTAAGATATAGACGAAACAAAAACTGCTCCGGATTCTTTGTATAAAGGTCAAATACATAAGAGAAAAATATTTTTCTTTTTTTAATTTTTTGGTACCACATTTCAAGTTTTAAAATTTTTTAAAAATTTTAAATGGCCGCCATTTTGAAACAAAACGGCGGATGAAGCTGGCCAACGAACTCGGTCGAGATATTTGTATGTACTATGTACACACCAAGGTACATCCAAGTCGGTTCATAAATACGCCTGTTATTACGTGAGTAAAATCAGGACGTTTCAAAATGTCAGCCACGCTAGAAATTCAAAATGCTATAACTCAGCCATTTCTTAAGATATAGACGAAACAAAAACTGCTCCCGAATCTTTTTATCAAGGTCAAACACATAAGAAGAAAATATTTTTTCAATTTTCAATTTTTGGTACCACATTTCAAATTTAAATTTTTCTTAAAAATTTAAATGGCCGCCATTTTTAAACAAGATGGCGAGTGAAGCTGGCCAACGAACCCGGTCGAGACATTGGTATGTACTATGTATAAACGAAGTTACATCCAAATCGGTTCATAACTGCGCCTTTTATCGCGTGACAAAGTTCAGGACGTTTCAAAATGTCAGCCACGCTAGAAATTCAAAATGCTATAACTCCGCCATTTTTTAAGATATAGACGAAACAAAAACTGCTCCGGAATCTTTGTATAAAGGTCAAATACATAAGAAAAAAATATTTTTCCATTTTTAATTTTTTGGTACCACATTTCAAGTTTTAAAATTTTTTAAAAATTTTAAATGGCCGCCATGTTGAAACAAAACGGCGGATGAAGCTGGCCAACGAACTCGGTCGAGACATTGGTATGTACTATGTACACACCGAATTACATCGAAATCGGTTCATAATTACGGGAGTTACAGTGTGACATAGGTCAGATATATATATATATATATATATATATATATATATATATATATATATCAATTTTGAACGGAGGGTGGTTTCGGGGTCTGGGGGTCATGATCGATGAAAATATACCAAAATTTTTTGAAATCGCTTTCCTCCGAACGGCTGCAATAGGTAGCTTTTTTGTAAAGAAAGCTACCTAATAACAGAACATTACATTTCGAAGAACAAAACGAATTAAAATATACGCATACATAAAAGCAAACTTTCAGTTTGAATTACAACGTATACCAAGATCAAATGAATGACATATAAAACGCATGCTCAACTGAGAGTGCCTTCTTGTGGCTATTATGGAACAGCAAAATGCCTTAAAATAAAATGCTTGCGGATTTTTTAGACACTTTTCCCAGTTTGTCTTCTCCATGATCATTATAAGACACTTATGTATCTTAAATTAAGACATCTATAATGTCTTAATTTTTAGATTAAGATACTTAAGTGTTTGAAATTCTTCTTCAGTCTAAATTCTTAAAAAAACTCTTGATGTGTCTAAATTTAACACAGCTCTACTTGCTTGAGCCAGCCGTAAAACTAAACAGATGGACAATTGTACGGTTAAATACTAATAATATATACTGCAATATTTTTAACTTCTAAACATCGTACCATTTTAATAAAACCTCAACTTTCTCTGTATGATAAATGAGATTAATTATTGCGAAAGTGATATGTGTTTTTAAAGACATGTGTGCATGATATGTGTAAGTAATTCACCAAAAATTCTAATATTATTTTAAGTTCATAAAAACGATTAATATTCCTTACTTCTATAAGGAAATTTTTCTGAATTTTTCTTTATCAACATATTTTCTTCTTTTTTTTATTGCGTAATTTCCTCCTTTATTTAAATATAATCTGAAATGAATAGTTTAAATCTACTTTAGTACATTGAACATAAGTCAGTAGTACATAAGTGGATGTTTAAATTAACATTCATTTTTAAATTAAATAATATGAAAAAAACAATTAAAAATTAACTGAAAAATAAATTTAATTTCATCTCAAGTATAATTAATTAACACTCATTTTATTAATTTTTTCCCTTTTTATTCGGTCTTTATAGGAAACTCGTTTTTAATTACGTTACAAAAACTGGAATTCACTTAGCTGATGCATTTTAATTAATATTTAAGGAGATTAAAATAAAAATACAATAATGTAAAAAAGAAATTAGATTTATATATATATATATATATATATATATATATACATATATTGTACAGTATGTACGTCAATAATTTAGCTCACACAATTTTATTGTTTTTAATTAATTTTAAGCATGAGTAAAGTAAAAAACTACTCTTTAAAAATTTCACAAAATAAATAAAATGTTGATAATCGTTAATCTGAATGTCATCTTTCATTGAAATATCTTACAAAAAACAGTAGCACGTTATTATTTAAACATATAATTTTTAAATTTGAATATCAAATTTCATTAAAAATTTTCTGTTTTTAAAAAGAATATGAGTATTTGGAATTAATAAATAATATTATTAAGTTTATTACATTGCAAAATTTGAAATGCAGTTAAAAAATCATTTTTCATATATATTTAAAGTTTTTTTGATTATGCTATTTCAATCTTAGCTAGGAAAATAAATCTATTTTTCTTTATACAAATAGTATTTTTAAAACATTCGAGACTGATTAGTATTTTTTTTTTATTTATTTATTTTTTTCTTGATCTTAAATATGAATATAAATAAGGGAAATCAGTTACTTAAATAGAAAAGTGTAAGAAATTCAAATTGATTATTAATGTTATTTAATAAGCAATATTTATTTTTTTCATCATGAAATGAATTAGTTAAATAATAAATAATAATAAAATATTTTCACATGTTTAACACTATAACTGCCAAAAATTCTACTCAAGTTTTATAAAATTATTCTACACCAGAATTTTATTTAAATCTATTTAAATTATTTATTTAACTTATTATTATCGGGTTTATATATTGTTCATTTTAAAGAAATTTCTGGTTTAAAAAATATATATATTTTTTTTTAATGTATGAGTTTGGTCAATCGGACGAGGGTTAAATTAGATTTTTTTAAATCGTCATTATAACACGTTAATGATAGAGTAAGTTTTGTAACAGTTTTCTTATCTATTTTTTACTATACACCTATTTAGACATGTTTTACAAAATTAGCTGATTTTTATTGGCTACCCAGATATTGATTTTCCTAAGTGACAATAAGAGTTGTTTGTTATCCACAGATTTTCTTATAATGTGTCCAGCCTCTGTATAGCAATGGAAGTATGTGCAATTTAAAATATCAAAAATATTTAAACCTGTTTTTTGCTTTTTTATTTAATATTTAGAAATTTTATTAAATGCTTCAGATATAACACAACAAAAATCATTATTTTATTTAGAATAATTGCAGATTTTTTTATCTAATACGCAAAATCTTATTTTCATTTATTGCAGAAACATCTAAAAAATTATAGCAGATCGATGGAACAAAATGTAATTACATCAGACATCCTTTATTTACTTTTCAAATTCTTGGATATGGAATTCACTCAAGCGAAAACCTATTCTGTCCATATACTGTCCAACATTGTTGCTCTCTACTTTATAGCTTGAACAAAGTCAATATATGCATGGAAAAACTAAACGAAAACTCCGTTACAGAGATAAAGAACACATAAACTATTTAAAGAAAAAAGAATTGCAGAAATCCTCTATCGCCTGTCATTGCTGGGGGAGGGACATAATTTCAATTTTGACTCAGCTACCATTATCAAGAAATGCATTACGCCTCTGGATTTAGACTTTTTTGAAGCTGTTCATATCCATAGGTTTAAAGACTCCTTGATTAATTATTTGTCTAGTGTACAATACATCTGAACTGGGTGGATTTGTTGTGTCACGGTACTTTATTTTCGCTTTAATTTCATTGCCTCTTCAAACTTGGTGGTCTTTTGGTATTGTGTTTTGACGTTTGGGTTTTCACCGTACATGTAGTTAAAGGGTATTCGAAACTACGGAACTGATCCAACAATAAATAAACTAAACCAAATGACAACAACAAAATAACTAAAAACAACTAACTTAAAAAAAACATACTTTAAAAACGGCAAACTTTAAAAACATTCAAACTAAAACCAGAAGAAATTGAATCCATAGAGACAGGCGGCATGCACTTGCGACATGCATCTGCGGGGTTAAAACCAGTTTTTATGTGCACAACGCTCCCCAAACAACCTGTCAAGACCAAAAAGAAAAAACTAACAAATCGAATGAGCTGCCTAGACCCATCGAAAACCAACAACTGAACATGAAACCCCAAACAATCGTGCACGCAAACCCTGAACAGTCAAAGCCACAGTTACACCTCTCTTCGCATCCACATTACATCTAAATCTCTGCGATAAGTCTTACACTTTACGAAATTTCGCAGCAGACTCTTCAAAAATCTCTCAGGATAGCCATGGTGCAATGCCAGAATATACCATTTGTAAAGTTCTTCAATTTTTTCACCAGTATTTGATGTCAATCTATTTATACGGTTTAACCCGTTAATAAAAATATTTCTATATATTGAGATATGCACAATTTATCCAAAATTTAAGATTTTTATAGTTTCAAAGTTAAAGCTTTTACGTTTATCATATATATCTGTTTTTATCTCACCATTTTTTATCTCGATATTAATGTCTAAATAATTGACCATGTTTTTACTTTTGGACTATATATATATATATATAGTATACATATGATTTCGAGGATTTGTATAATAGCATAAATTTAGATGATTTGAAGTACAGAGTTATGGATTTTTTCAAGAAATCTAAAGAGAAGGATATCAGTATTGAAATATTCACCGATTTATTTCAATTTGTTGTTTACGAAAATTACCTGTTTGAAGGGAAACAAATATATAAACAAGTAAGAGGTATTCCAATGGGGGGCAGTTGTAGCTCCATCCTTGCAGATATTTATCTGTTTACATATGAAGCCGGTTTATTGTTGGAAAAAGACTTAAAGATATACAGATATATAGATGATGTTTTGGTGGTTGAGCTGAATAATAATAAAGAAATTCATCAATTTAAATGTTATCCAGACACTTTGAATTTGAAGAGTGCTTCGGATGATCGAGGCAGTGTCAACTACTTGGATGTTAATTTGGAGATTATAAACGGAATTTTAGTATATAGTATTTATGATAAAAGAAATTATTTTGATTTTGATACAATAAAAATATTAAACTTTAATAGTAACGTGCATGTTTCAATTTTTAGAAATATATATTTAAATGGTTTAAATCGTATTGCAAATTTGTGCTCAAATGTTGATAAATTGGTTGGTGAAATTTTTAACCTTTACATAAACGCCAGTAAACAAAATTACCCAATACATTTTCTGAATGATTTAACTTTCAATTTTATTAGGAAAAAAAGCTATCGAAATAAAACATTGGAATTGTTCGATGATTGTGATTTATCGATACGTGATTCCTATCGAAAATACACTGCTCAAAACAATTAAAGGATATTTGAAGTTTTATATAAAATAAAGATATAAACGAAATTTTTTTTTGCCGAAAATAGAAGAAGAGAATCACAAATGCAAATTTTTTCTGGTTTTCAAACTGTGGAGTATGCAAATTTTGAGTTCGACGTCAAAAACGTCGCTTCTGCGGCAGCGAATGAAATTTGACTTTCAACTGGATAAAAGACAATGAAGACAAGGATGATCGGCATTCAGTGATTGCTTTGTTTCGATGAGTACGATGTCTCAGCGAAGTCATTTGACAGAATTAGAAGCTTTGAGAATTGTTGGTAGGTTAGAAGGGTGCCAAACTCAAGCCGAAGTAGCGCAAGCCATTGGAGTGTCACAAAGTGTCATTTCCAGGATCTGGAACCGTTTTTTGGAGAGTGGATGTGCAGGCCGAAGACCTGGGTAAGGTCTTAGACGGGCAACAACGCCCAATGAAGATCGGTATTTAGCGTTAACAGCTCGGAGACACCGAACCATGAACGCTGCTCTTCTCCAACAACACCTTCGCTCGGCTACAGGCACCACGATTTCAACTCAGACTGTCCGAAACCGGATCCATGCTCTAGGTCTGTATGCTCGCCGACCTATGGTATGTGTTAGATTAATATCAAGGCATCGTCGCGACCGCAGGGAGTGGGCAACCGAGCATGTCAACTGGAGGAGAAATGAATGGAGCAATATTCTGTTTTCTGACGAGTCCCGTTTTTGTGTGCATCCGGATAATAGGCGTATGTTCATCTGGAGGGACCGTGGCAGTAGGAATAATCCTGCGTTCGTGCACGAAAGTGTCAGATTTGGCGGTGGAAGTGTGTTGGTGTATGGTGGCATCTCCATTGACGGGCGCACTGACCTCTACATCATTCGAGATGGAGCTCTGACTGGTCGCCGATATAGGGATGAGATCCTCAGACCTATTGTAGTCCCTTACGCTGCAGCAATCGGAGATAACTTCATTTTAATGGACGCTAACTGCAGGCCACATCTTGCAAACCTGGTGGAGGATTTCCTTTTCGAGGAAGGAATCGTTCGAATGGAATGGCCAGCGTGTTCTCCAGACATGAATCCAATCGAGCACGTTTGGGACGCTCTAGGAAGACGAGTTTCTGGCCGCCAACAACCCCCACAAACTCTCCAAGAACTGGAAAGAGCTCTTCTGGAAGAGTGGGGCAGAATACCCCAACTCGTCATTAATAGCCTCATTGAGTCCATGCCTCAAAGGTGTTCAACGTTGCTGGCCGCCCGTGGAAACCATACCCCTACTGAAAATGATTTTCTTTGAAGAAAACACCTTTTCTTATTCTTTTTTTCTCATATGCACAAATTGCGTTTTTTTCCTTTAATACACAAATGCGCAATAAAATGCATTTTTTTCTGCCAAACATGTGTAATTTATTCTCATATAACCTACTATGTCTGTCGACGATGTATCAATCAGCTAAACAGTTTACCAGATACAAAATCCACCTAAAACTGCATTATCCTTTAATTGTTTTGAGCAGTGTAGCTTAGCGGTGAGGATAATCACGGACTTCATTTGACGGCTTTTGAATTAGTTTGTGGTTTTCATTTTTCCAATCTCTATTTGTTTGGTCTTGGCAAGTGAGGGGGAATGTTGTGCACGTAAAACATGTTTAACCCCGCAGTACAAGTCATAAGCCTTGGCCACTTGTCTTCATGTTTGGTTTTTTCTTAGTTACTCATGGTTTTGTTAATTATTGTTTTAGTTACAGTTTGTTACAGGTTTTTTTCGTGTACTAAATTATGAATTTGGATTTTTCAATATGTATATATATATATATACATATATAATATCTGCATATATATATATATATTTTTTTTTTTTTTTAACTTTCTATACACTGGGGATGTGAGTCCTGGAAAACACGAGACGTATACTATATATACAAACCCTGATACAGCATGTAGATGATTTTTTAGAAATAAAATATTCAAACAAATAATTTACTAAACTTAGTTCTATAAGCTAATCAAAAATTCGGACTTAATGAAATACTTTTAGTTGATATTGTTCAACGTCTTATTCTGATAGTTTCTCTAAAGCTATTTTGAAAGTTATTATTCCTACCTCAATCGATTAAGTATATGGATAATTTATTTTAGTGCAAATAATTGAAATGGAGATGAAAGGTAACACAAATCACCCGAATTTTGGGTAAAGTGTGTTAGATTTGAATAAATATTGTGTCTTCCTTACAGCTATAAATGATTATCACGTAGAGAGATAATCATATTCCTGCTGTTTGGATTCCCTAGAGAGGTGCAGAGTAGCGAGTGTTTTGATAATTATTAAGATAAATTATAACGCACGATAATCAATTTAAAGGAAGTGTGAATATACCGTTTCTATAGAATATTAATGTCATTGGATATTTTAATAGCTAACTGTACATTAGACAAATTTTATTACATAGTTTTAATTTATATTTAAGCAAATAAATTATTGTCATAAAATAAACGAAACGATTTTCAAATTCAGAAAAAAACTAGTATGTTGTGGCCATCACAAAACTTTCTTCTATATAAATCATATCAATTAAATCATTTAAATAGTACAAGAAATAACAGCGATTTAGCACCAATTCATATCAAAGTATATCTGAATTTGAAGTTGGATGAAAATTCGCGCATTAGTTCTTGAGATAGAGCTATAGCGGAAATTCTGAAAAAAATGTAGCATAGCAGCGCCACCTGTTGAGCGATTTACACCAAAAGTAAACTGCACTAAACGTTATCAAGGTATACCTGAATCTGAAGTTTGTTGAAAATCCAAGCATTAGTTCTTGAGATAAAGCTATTGTGGAAATCGCAATAAATACAGCATAGCAGCGCCACCTGTTGAGCGATTTACACCAAAAATTAAACAGCACTAATTTATTAATCAATTCATGTCAAGGACTAACTAAATCTGATGTTTGATGAAAATCCGTGCAATAGTTCTTGAGATACAGCTCTTGTGGAAATCGTGAAAAATGCAGCACAGAAGCGCCACCTGTTGGGCGATTTACACTAAAAATTAAACAGCACTAATTTATACATCAATTCATGTCAAGGACTAACTAAATGTGAAGTTTGATGAAAATCCGTGCAATAGTTCTTGAGATACACCTCTTGTGGAAATCGTAAAAAATTCAGCACAGCAGCGCCACCTGTTGGGCGATTTGCACCAAAAATTAAGCAGCGCTAATTTATATCAAGGACTAACTGAATATGATGTTTGATGAAAATTCGTGCATTTTTTCTTGAGTTAGCGCTATTGCGATAATCATGAACAATGCAGCATACCAGCGCCACCTGTTGGGCGATTTTCACAAAAAAGTAATCAGCACCAAACTATATCTTGGACTAACTGAATCTGAAGTTTTATGAAAATCCGTGCAGTAGTTCTTGAGATACAGCTATTGCAGAAATCGTTAAAAATGCCGCATAACAGCGCCACCTGTTGGGCGATTTTCACCAAAAACTAATCAGTTCCAGTTTATATCAAGGTCTAACTAAATATGAAGTTTTGTGAAATTTCGTCCATTAGTTATTGAGATAGAGCGCCCACAAAATTTGTGTCACATACAGACAGACGGACAGACAGACAGACAGACAGACAGACGGACAGACAGACGGACAGACAGACAGACAGACAGACAGACAGTTTCACAGACAGACATTTTGTAAAAACATGTTTTTTGGAATCTCTGACTCATAAAACGTGTAAATCCGTCGAAAACTGGAATTCGAAAATTTTCATGAAACCAATACTTTCTTCTTGTAAAGATAGAAGAAAGTTAAAATATTAAATAGCATTTAATATTACTTTTTTCAAAAATATTTTCCAATTAAAATCTGCATTTTTTTTTAAATATTTTATTGCTTCAAAATCGTAAAAGAAATATTTTTAATAAATTCGTATTAATTGAAATATAATCTTCTTACAACTTGTTGATTCATTGGCATGCAATCCTTATTATCTAAACGATGTATGGAGGAAAATAGATACAACAGAAATATATTGACAAGAATTTAACATATTGGTAATATGTATAAAAATATGGAGCTTTGATAAGAATATTTTAAACTTAGCGCTTGCCAATGTGCATAATTATAATTGTAAAAAAATTAAGCTAACATTAACTATTCATTTTTTTATTACAGAAAAATGTTATGAAGTACAATTATGGTCTTAAATATTCTTTTGAGTTTAAAATGTGAAACCATAAGTAAAACTAGTCGGATGTACCAATCCCAAAACTTTCTTCTATCTCATACATGTTAATACTTCAAAATCCGCTATCACACTGCCAAAATTAAATAGCAATCTATGCATCTCATGAGGATTCTAACTATATGAAATTCCGTGCGTTAGTTCTTGAGATATGACTATCGCTGAAATCGTCTAAATTCTGCAAAATGCTGTCTAGCAGCGCCACCTATTGGGTGATTTATACCAAATCCTAATCAGCAACAATTTATGTCAACGTCTGACTGAATCTGAAGTTTGGAGAAAATCCGTACATTAGTTTTTGAGATAGAGCAATAACGAAAATTGTGAAAATTCCTGCATAGCAGCGCCACCTATTGGGTGATTAACACCAAAACCTAATTAACAACAACTTGTGTCAACATACAACTAAATCTGAAGTTAGATGAAAATTCGTCCATTAGTTCTATTGATAGAGCATTGAGGCAATCGTGAAAAAGGCAGCAGAGAAGCGCCACCTGTTGGGCGATTTACACCAACACATAATCAGTAGCAAGTCATATCAAGGCCTAACTGAATCTGAAGTTTGATGAAAATCCGTGCGTTAGTTCTTAAGATAGAGCTATAGGGGAAATCGTGTAAATCCTGCAAAATTCATCATAACAGCGCCACCTGTTGGGCGATTTAGACCAAAACGTAATCATCATCAATTCATATCAAGGACTAACTAAATCTGAATTTTGATCGAAATCCGTACATTAGTTCTTGAGATAGAGCTATTGCGAAAATCGTGAAAAATGCCGCATAACAGCGCCACCTGTTGGGCGATTTTCACCAAAAACTAATCAGTTCCAGTTTATATCAAGGTCTAACTAAATATGAAGTTTTGTGAAATTTCGTCCATTAGTTATTGAGATAGAGCGCCCACAAAATTTGTGTCACATACAGACAGACGGACAGACAGACAGACAGACAGACAGACGGACAGACAGACAGACAGACAGACAGACAGACAGACAGACAGTTTCACAGACAGACATTTTGTAAAAACATGTTTTTTGGAATCTCTGACTCATAAAACGTGTAAATCCGTCGAAAACTGGAATTCGAAAATTTTCATGAAACCAATACTTTCTTCTTGTAAAGATAGAAGAAAGTTAAAATATTAAATAGCATTTAATATTACTTTTTTCAAAAATATTTTCCAATTAAAATCTGCATTTTTTTTTAAATATTTTATTGCTTCAAAATCGTAAAAGAAATATTTTTAATAAATTCGTATTAATTGAAATATAATCTTCTTACAACTTGTTGATTCATTGGCATGCAATCCTTATTATCTAAACGATGAATGGAGGAAAATAGATACAACAGAAATATATTGACAAGAATCTAACATATTGGTAATATGTATAAAAATATGGAGCTTTGATAAGAATATTTTAAACTTAGCGCTTGCCAATGTGCATAATTATAATTGTAAAAAAATTAAGCTAACATTAACTATTCATTTTTTTATTACAGAAAAATGTTATGAAGTACAATTATGGTCTTAAATATTCTTTTGAGTTTGAAATGTGAAACCATAAGTAAAACTAGTCGGATGTAACAATCCCAAAACTTTCTTCTATCTCATACATGTTAATACTTCAAAATCCGCTATCACACTGCCAAAATTAAATAGCAATCTATGCATCTCATGAGGATTCTAACTATATGAAATTCCGTGCGTTAGTTCTTGAGATATGACTATCGCTGAAATCGTCTAAATTCTGCAAAATGCTGTCTAGCAGCGCCACCTATTGGGTGATTTATACCAAATCCTAATCAGCAACAATTTATGTCAACGTCTGACTGAATCTGAAGTTTGGAGAAAATCCGTACATTAGTTTTTGAGATAGAGCAATAACGAAAATTGTGAAAATTCCTGCATAGCAGCGCCACCTATTGGGTGATTAACACCAAAACCTAATTAACAACAACTTGTGTCAACATACAACTAAATCTGAAGTTAGATGAAAATTCGTCCATTAGTTCTATTGATAGAGCATTGAGGCAATCGTGAAAAAGGCAGCAGAGAAGCGACACCTGTTGGGCGATTTACACCAACACATAATCAGTAGCAAGTCATATCAAGGCCTAACTGAATCTGAAGTTTGATGAAAATCCGTGCGTTAGTTCTTAAGATAGAGCTATAGGGGAAATCGTGTAAATCCTGCAAAATTCATCATAACAGCGCCACCTGTTGGGCGATTTAGACCAAAACGTAATCATCATCAATTCATATCAAGGACTAACTAAATCTGAATTTTGATCGAAATCCGTACATTAGTTCTTGAGATAGAGCTATTGCGAAAATCGTGAAAAATGCCGCATAACAGCGCCACCTGTTGGGCGATTTTCACCAAAAACTAATCAGTTCCAGTTTATATCAAGGTCTAACTAAATATGAAGTTTTGTGAAATTTCGTCCATTAGTTATTGAGATAGAGCGCCCACAAAATTTGTGTCACATACAGACAGACGGACAGACAGACAGACAGACAGACAGACGGACAGACAGACGGACAGATAGACAGACAGACAGACAGACAGTTTCACAGACAGACATTTTGTAAAAACATGTTTTTTGGAATCTCTGACTCATAAAACGTGTAAATCCGTCGAAAACTGGAATTCGAAAATTTTCATGAAACCAATACTTTCTTCTTGTAAAGATAGAAGAAAGTTAAAATATTAAATAGCATTTAATATTACTTTTTTCAAAAATATTTTCCAATTAAAATCTGCATTTTTTTTAAATATTTTATTGCTTCAAAATCGTAAAAGAAATATTTTTAATAAATTCGTATTAATTGAAATATAAACTTCTTACAACTTGTTGATTCATTGGCATGCAATCCTTATTATCTAAACGATGTATGGAGGAAAATAGATACAACAGAAATATATTGACAAGAATTTAACATATTGGTAATATGTATAAAAATATGGAGCTTTGATAAGAATATTTTAAACTTAGCGCTTGCCAATGTGCATAATTATAATTGTAAAAAAATTAAGCTAACATTAACTATTCATTTTTTTATTACAGAAAAATGTTATGAAGTACAATTATGGTCTTAAATATTCTTTTGAGTTTGAAATGTGAAACCATAAGTAAAACTAGTCGGATGTACCAATCCCAAAACTTTCTTCTATCTCATACATGTTAATACTTCAAAATCCGCTATCACACTGCCAAAATTAAATAGCAATCTATGCATCTCATGAGGATTCTAACTATATGAAATTCCGTGCGTTAGTTCTTGAGATATGACTATCGCTGAAATCGTCTAAATTCTGCAAAATGCTGTCTAGCAGCGCCACCTATTGGGTGATTTATACCAAATCCTAATCAGCAACAATTTATGTCAACGTCTGACTGAATCTGAAGTTTGGAGAAAATCCGTACATTAGTTTTTGAGATAGAGCAATAACGAAAATTGTGAAAATTCCTGCATAGCAGCGCCACCTATTGGGTGATTAACACCAAAACCTAATTAACAACAACTTGTGTCAACATACAACTAAATCTGAAGTTAGATGAAAATTCGTCCATTAGTTCTATTGATAGAGCATTGAGGCAATCGTGAAAAAGGCAGCAGAGAAGCGACACCTGTTGGGCGATTTACACCAACACATAATCAGTAGCAAGTCATATCAAGGCCTAACTGAATCTGAAGTTTGATGAAAATCCGTGCGTTAGTTCTTAAGATAGAGCTATAGGGGAAATCGTGTAAATCCTGCAAAATTCATCATAACAGCGCCACCTGTTGGGCGATTTAGACCAAAACGTAATCATCATCAATTCATATCAAGGACTAACTAAATCTGAATTTTGATCGAAATCCGTACATTAGTTCTTGAGATAGAGCTATTGCGAAAATCGTGAAAAATGCCGCATAACAGCGCCACCTGTTGGGCGATTTTCACCAAAAACTAATCAGTTCCAGTTTATATCAAGGTCTAACTAAATATGAAGTTTTGTGAAATTTCGTCCATTAGTTATTGAGATAGAGCGCCCACAAAATTTGTGTCACATACAGACAGACGGACAGACAGACAGACAGACAGACAGACGGACAGACAGACGGACAGACAGACAGACAGACAGTTTCACAGACAGACATTTTGTAAAAACATGTTTTTTGGAATCTCTGACTCATAAAACGTGTAAATCCGTCGAAAACTGGAATTCGAAAATTTTCATGAAACCAATACTTTCTTCTTGTAAAGATAGAAGAAAGTTAAAATATTAAATAGCATTTAATATTACTTTTTTCAAAAATATTTTCCAATTAAAATCTGCATTTTTTTTAAATATTTTATTGCTTCAAAATCGTAAAAGAAATATTTTTAATAAATTCGTATTAATTGAAATATAATCTTCTTACAACTTGTTGATTCATTGGCATGCAATCCTTATTATCTAAACGATGTATGGAGGAAAATAGATACAACAGAAATATATTGACAAGAATTTAACATATTGGTAATATGTATAAAAATATGGAGCTTTGATAAGAATATTTTAAACTTAGCGCTTGCCAATGTGCATAATTATAATTGTAAAAAAATTAAGCTAACATTAACTATTCATTTTTTTATTACAGAAAAATGTTATGAAGTACAATTATGGTCTTAAATATTCTTTTGAGTTTGAAATGTGAAACCATAAGTAAAACTAGTCGGATGTACCAATCCCAAAACTTTCTTCTATCTCATACATGTTAATACTTCAAAATCCGCTATCACACTGCCAAAATTAAATAGCAATCTATGCATCTCATGAGGATTCTAACTATATGAAATTCCGTGCGTTAGTTCTTGAGATATGACTATCGCTGAAATCGTCTAAATTCTGCAAAATGCTGTCTAGCAGCGCCACCTATTGGGTGATTTATACCAAATCCTAATCAGCAACAATTTATGTCAACGTCTGACTGAATCTGAAGTTTGGAGAAAATCCGTACATTAGTTTTTGAGATAGAGCAATAACGAAAATTGTGAAAATTCCTGCATAGCAGCGCCACCTATTGGGTGATTAACACCAAAACCTAATTAACAACAACTTGTGTCAACATACAACTAAATCTGAAGTTAGATGAAAATTCGTCCATTAGTTCTATTGATAGAGCATTGAGGCAATCGTGAAAAAGGCAGCAGAGAAGCGCCACCTGTTGGGCGATTTACACCAACACATAATCAGTAGCAAGTCATATCAAGGCCTAACTGAATCTGAAGTTTGATGAAAATCCGTGCGTTAGTTCTTAAGATAGAGCTATAGGGGAAATCGTGTAAATCCTGCAAAATTCATCATAACAGCGCCACCTGTTGGGCGATTTAGACCAAAACGTAATCATCATCAATTCATATCAAGGACTAACTAAATCTGAATTTTGATCGAAATCCGTACATTAGTTCTTGAGATAGAGCTATTGCGAAAATCGTGAAAAATGCAGCATAGCAGCGCCACCTGTTGAGCGATTTACACCAAAACTAATCAGCATCAATTTGTATTAGGGACTAACTGAATATCAATTTTTATTAAATTCCGTGCAATAGTTCTTGAGATAGAGCGCCCACAAAATTTGTGTCACATACACACAGACAGACAGACAGACAGACAGACAGACAGACTCACAGAGTCACAGACAGACATTTTGTAAAAACGTGTTTTTTGGAATCTCTGACCCCTAAAACGTGTAAATCCGTCGAAAACCGGAATTCGAAAATTTTCATGAATCCAATACTTTCTTCTTGTAAAGATAGAAGAAAGTAATAACAAATATTTGCTGAAAAATAAATTACACTTCATTTGAAAAAAAAAAAAAAAAAAAAAAAAAAAAAAAAAAAGTAAACACAAAACTAATTACCAATTATTCGGTTTAAATATCTGGTTTTAATATTATAAAGTTTCAAATAGACTTTTTTTTCATTTAGTTTTTCAAGACTTTCAAGAAATACATGAGGAATACTTACAATCTTTTGACTTTCGGGGATAAAAATCAGGTGAAAATAAACTTGCAAAAATAACATATTAATCTGACAGACGAATGCCTTAATGATTCAAAATAATAAAAAAAATGTCTGCCGCGAAATTTTTATTATTTAACTGAAGTTTAAGTTAAACTTGCGAGTTTAATTTTCCTTACCATTTTAGTACTATAACTTTTTATTTTCTTCAAAATTTTTACTTATAATGAATTTGCATAGTACCCACCGGACATTCAAATAAGAAATAATAACAATGTAATATTATTAGTACAAAATTTTGGTATAACATTGTCTTAAAGGGGTGTTAAAGAAGGGACGGAAGTAAAAAAAAGGGGGGGAACGGTAATGAAAAAAAAATGGATGATAAGGATGGGACGGTAAGGAAAATTACGACTATTTTTAGGCAAATCATATTAAGTTTAAGTGATGGCCACAATGTTCGTTGATTTATAGAAAAAGTTATTTACATTGGATAAAATAAAAAAATAACAATTTACTTGGAAAAGTGCAGTTCTTACAATATTTTGACTTTCGGGAATAAAAATCAGGTGAAAATAAACTTGCAAAAATAACATATTAATCTGACAGACGAATGTCTTAATGATTCAAAATAATAAAAAAATTATCTGCCTCGAAATTTTTATTATTTAACAGAAGTTTAAGCTAAACTTGCGAGTTTAATTTTCCTTACAATTTTAGTACTATAACTTTGTATTTTCTTCAAAATTTTTACTTATAATGAATTTGCATAGTACCCACCGGACATTCAAATAAGAAATAATAACAATGTAATATTATTAGTACAAAATTTTGGTATAACATTGTCTTAAAGGGGTGTTAAAGAAGGGACGGAAGTAAAAAAAAAAAAAAAAGTGAACGGTAATGAAAAAAAAAAAAATGGATGATAAGGATGGAACGGTAAGGAAAATTACGACTATTTTTAAGCAAATCATATTAAGTTTAAGTGATGGCCACAATGTTCGTTGATTTATAGAAAAAGTTATTTACATTGGATAAAATAAAAAAAATAATAATTTACTTGGAAAAGTGCAGTTAATAAAGCTTGGGGGCGGCATGACTACCAATATATCCAGGATGCTTGGAATTGATATTTAAATGCTGATTTAAATTATTCTGCAGTAAATTTCCAGTCAAAGAGTTTTAGACATACCTTCTCTAGCATACTTCTGCATCAGAAAAAAACTTGAAAAAAATTATGTGTTTGCATCTGGAGGGATTGCCTGTATAAGTTTAGCAAGACGGATGGTAAGGAGTCTAAATCCCAGTGACAGAGTTCAACCATTAAAAATTAAATTTAAAAAATCAAAAAACACGACTGCGTAAAGAGCAAACTAATTAAATATTTCTATCAATGTGAAACTATTTTTTGTATTACTTACCTATTATTTTATTTACGTGTATTGATGGCTTTTAAGTTGTGTTTAATCGTTAGTTCCTATCTATAAACACTGTTTTGGTGAGACCTATAGGTGTATATAATGGTTAGAGTTGCAGTAAAGCTAGAGATCCTATATATACAACTTCATTGTTGTGTAATATTTAAACGTAGCTTCTGACTATAAAATAGTCAATCAAACATCGTTTTCATTTTGAAAGACCTATCCAATGATATGCCACTCAATATGGTGCGTAAATTTCTTTCGTCTCTACCGCCATTTTGTATTTTACGTCCGCAATGTTTTATTTAAAAAAAACAAAATCGAGCCTATAACCATCGGACGATTCAGGTGAATCGATAGAGGCCTCATTCATTAAAATCCATCTAGCCGCGGGGATGTTTCGAGGGTATAAAAAAATCCACTTACCCAGATATGCGTAAAGCGTCTTGGCAGCCGGGTAAAAAATAATATCAACCGTAAGTATGTGTGCAGGTTAATTTTTTTTTTACATATTTTTTATTTTGCATTCAATTTTTCTGCTATAGGAGTTTTCCAAGTATTTGGTCCACCAATACTTCTTCAAAACTCATTTATATTGTTAATATTGTTACGCAATCATGCAATAGGATGTTTCCCAGTATATGAAAAAATAATAACTAAAAAAAATAAACACAAGAATATGTATAAAATAAAAAATATATATATTATTCAGGGGCTTAAAAGACAAAAGATTGTGAGAATGCCCCATATACCTTTGTTCTATTTTATCGATATAAACACAAAGAGGAAAAATAAACACACTATTTTTCTAAAAAGAGAAATTTCAAATCTAATGTAATAAAATCTCTTTAAAACAGAGAAGCCTTTATACTAAATTAACAGAAAAAAAAATCAGAAATATTTTATCTCAGATCGCCGCAGAGTACAAAATATTGAAAACAGATTGGAATGCGCATTAATTATTTAGCTGCTGGTGAAGTGACGCAATGTAAATAGCAACAACAAAAAATAATAATAAGGTAGAAATTTCGAGACTACTAAACAACTAAACAACTAAAAACCTTTTTAGTTGTGATGCCGGGAATGTGCAGTTGGAAACTTCGCTCCGAGGAGGTCAAGGACTCTCTCCCCTGAAGATGGCTCGTTAGAAAGAGCACGAAGCGTTGGGAATAATTTGTAATGTATTTTTAATGTAGTTTTTATTTACATGTACGCTAATGAGTATCGTAAGATTTTTAATTATTAAAATTTGACAGCGTAAGTCCAAGTTTTTCTTATTGAAATTAAAAACATTAAAAACTTCCACTTGTATTTTGTTAAAGTAAATTTGAGGACTAAAGTTCAAACAAGCATATTTGATACAAATTTTTAATTTAATAATGTCACAAAAAATTATATTTGAATTACACTGATAAACAAAAATTTACTTTTTATTATTATTTTTTTTAATTTAAATCTAATAATCCAACTGTATACAATCTTGAGTAAAAAACTTTTATATTAAAAATGTTTACTTGGTTCTTATTTTTTTTTAAACGAAGGATAAGTATTTATAGGTTATTACGGTATATCACAATTTGGAGATCATACAATAATGCTTAATTATAATGCATAAATATCAAATTAACCAGCAGTATTCGTGTACACCGTTTATACATATTTTCCACATATTTTATACATATTTTATGCAGCTGAACACAATTTGACTGTATTAATTCGAGTACATTAGTACCTATTTTTGTGTTTATATTTATGTTCACTATTTATGTTTTTTTTCACTCTTGATGAACCAACAGTAACTGGCAAGCATTGCTGCATTCCATTGCGATCGATAATGAGACTCTATAGCAGAAATTTGCTGGGAAATCGTTCACCATGCTCATCGCTAATTGCTCCCATATTATTTGGGAAAAAGTGAATGTGGCAGTGCAAGAAATGACGCTAAAATGACATGTGGCAATTTAGGTTTTTAAAATTGGTTACTATATTTTGAACTATACACTTGTAATTTGTAGCGTTGTTATTCCCTAACAAATTATGCAGAACGTTCTTGTCATCAAACTTCAGATTCAGGTGTACCTTGATAAATATAGGGGCCGATTATGTTTTTACGTAATTCAAGTTTGCCGCAATAGCTCTATCTCAAGAACAAACGCACGAATTTTCATCAAACTTGAGATTCCGTTAGACGTTGACACAATTTGTTCTTGAAAAGGTTCTGGTGTAAATTCCCCAATAGATGGCGCTGTTGTGCGACACTCTGATAGTGAATGTTGTAGTATTAACATGTATGAGGCTGCTGAATTTATTATTTTAAATTTTTTTTAATTTCTGCTGCCAGACGTTGAAATCTCCCCCCCCCCTCCTTTCTCTGCATTTGAATGTTTAAAACTTCAAAATTGACGGTTAAAAAAAATGAGACCCTCTATTAACGCTCTAAAGCATATTATAATTTATTAGTTTATCTAATTTGTAGGTCCTTACATTTTTTTTTGTCCTTGAAAGTCCCTAAAAGTCCTTGATTTTTATTAAAGAAATGTGTACGGACCCCGTATTATTCTACATATATATATATATATTACGAAACAATTTAATGGGTTAAGTCGAACAATCACGTCGTGTTTTTTATTACATATTGCTGGATTAGTACCACATATTAATCAGCCGTTGGTGATGTTGTATAGCAATCATACCACTTAGCACAAGCATCGCTAGTGGAGGTGTCAAATCTCTGAAAATTTAGCAGCTGTAAAGCGATGATAATATTGGTAGAGTCCAATCAAACTCTTATTTATTCATGATGAAGACAAGGCAGGTTAGGCTGCGTGAGTGGTGAAAAAAGGCGTATGAAGAAATCTGAGGTTTTCCCAATTAAAAACATTGAAACGTAATCATAGGAAACTGTTTATTCCATCAGAACATACCAACATTAAGCAATTCCCACCGGATGAGAAATCAGAGCATTCCATTCGAGCATGAACTAGTTACTCATGCGAAATAGATGTTAATTAACGAAATAAATATTGTAAGCGACTTAGGACACCGGGCAACAAATTAAGTAAACAATCCAACAGCACAAAAAATCTACTCATGAGCTCATGCTCTAGCTATTTATTAGAATGCGAGGATGAAAATCCAATTGAAATCAAAACTTCAGGTTAACCAAACAAAATCACGAACGAGACTCGAAGTGAAACTGCGATCCGTCACTCAGGCAATGGAGAGCGACTGAGAAACGTCACAGAAAACAATCCCGGCGCTGGTAATGGAAGGATTTTGATGTAAAAAGTTATCGCCCAGCTGGCGGTAAAATGAGATGAAATAGAATAAAAATGTAAAAATGGTTTTTATAAACATTCGAAAATAAGTAACTGCGTTCAGAACTTTACAGTTTGGTAGACGATAAAAAATAATGAAGAGATTAAAAGTTTAGATTACGTTTTGGAATAAATCTATTATTAAGATGCGCGTTTTAAAAATATAGGAATTTAACCAGAAATAAATAATAGATCGTATTAAGGAAATAATGAATATACCGGCAATTTAGAATAATTTTAATGTATAGTAAAAGTAAATTTTATTATATAACATATATATATATATATATATATATATTTCTGCTTTCTCCTTCCCCTGTAAAATGTACGGAAAGTTAAAACAGTCCTTCATGGGAATTGATGGTGATTATGTATTTCTGTAAATCGCCCAACAGGTTACTGTACTGCATTTTTCAC
Organism: Maratus speciosus; assembly: GCA_963932465.1. Taxonomy (NCBI): domain Eukaryota; kingdom Metazoa; phylum Arthropoda; class Arachnida; order Araneae; family Salticidae; genus Maratus; species Maratus speciosus. The sequence goes on along the minus strand of OZ010795.1, from coordinate 284,106,650 downwards.
ATGGACGAGACACATCTTATTGGCGCATTGATGAAAATATTTATAAGTAGCAGATATTTGTTCACTTTCAGGGTCATTAGACTGTAGAAACAAAGTGCTTTAAAAGGACATAAATTAACACAATGAGATATATATTTAAATATAGAAATCTCTAAAACGGAAACCAACTTCACCTTTTCGTGGATATTTCCTAAATTCCCAAGAGTATGGTTACTTAAATCTGTTAAAATTTCCCAAGAAAAAAAATGATTGTTTATTAGTGTTAACTAAGTAATTCTGTGTAAACAATATGCCCGAAATATAATTAAAAAGTCTTAAACAAAAAATCCAATCACACAAGATTTTTAAATATGTCCTTACTATGCACAATCTACCAATATTTGAAATAGCTTGAGATTACAATTTCAAACATTTTTTATATTACAAATAATACAAAAACAAATTATAGTCTAAATTTCTCATATCAAAATTTTCAATAATTCCCCAAATAAATAAAATTATGGTAACAAAATATGTATTTTATAGAACAAGAATAACATCCGTTTCGAAAATATAACTAAAAAAGCAGACTGCATGTGACAATTATACTTATTAGAATACAATTTGAAAATGAGTACCGACTTCAGAGCTACTTATCGTATACTTAATCTCCTCATTTAAAACCTATAAAAAACCAGTAAAAAACCAGAAAAAGTAATACATTACTATTCGATTACTTTCCTTTTTTCAAACTTGAAATTTCAATTTTGATTATAAATTTATTCACAAATAATATAAATATTAAATGGATGTTAATAGAATTTCGATCAAAATTATTTTTTTATTAAACGCGCTTCACTTAGATTCTGTTACTTCTAGATCAAAATATAATGTGTCTGCAAATAATTAAACATAACAATTGTTAAAATAATTATTCCTGATGATGCAAGTTTCGTCAGTTTCTACGTTTATTATTTGTTTTCAAAGAGATATTTGTATTTTAGCATTAATTATTTAATATGCAATTTAAAAAGCATAATTCATAATACAGGTCTACAATAGGGGAAAAAAAAGTTTGATAACTTTGGCTGTTCTCACTGTGAATTTTGTTGTTGAATTTAAATGTTAAATAATAAATTGTGTTAAATATATAGAAAACTATATGCAAGAGAACGGCAATTTCACCTTAATACTTTAAAATAAAACATGAATACATAAAAAAGATTCACGGTTTTTATTACTAAAATAGGTGCTAAAAAAATTAAAAGTTTTTAAACATTAAAACCAATACTCAAATGTTAAAAACTTCCCGAACGCTTTTGACAAATCCCTGGTCATCATCAATGGGGTGAAAAGTGAGAAGAAGATCTGCAGAATGCACACAGGTTTAAATAACGCAGGGCGATTCCAAAACTGGAAAAATAGGGGGAGGGGGAGGAATTCGGATGAGCACATACAGCGACATTGATCATTCCAATCCAAATACTCCAACACTCCAAGTAGACTAAACCAAATGCTCGGTATATGACATGATAATGTATCATTAAAAGTGTTCCTACATCTGGCTAAAATTTCTATAGATTCTCTCAAAATGCATGTGTTAAATTGATTTTTTTGTGCGCTGATCCTTGCTTTACTAAAAAGGATGTTAATGTCAGCCTCTAGATTTAACCTAGCTAAAGCTGTAGATTGTTCCCCTTTCCTATATCAGCCATAAGTTCTTTCAACCTTTCCTGTAGTCATTCTAACGTATGCAAAAGTTCTATTATTATTTTTTATATCTGAATGGGATTATATAAATTCCTGCTTTGTCATGTCAATTTATTGGATCAACTTTTCTGTGAACTAGATTTTGTAATTAGGCTGGAGGTTTAGCTATTAGTACAATATCATATTTCCTTAACGCATATCTAAATCTCTCATAAAGTTGCGGAACATAATCAATGCTACAAAAGTTTGAAAAATGTGTACTCTTTTTTTATACAATTCCTGTTTTAAAACTCATTAATGACTTTATTAATAAATTTTCTCGGATAACCATTTTCAGCTGCGATTGTTTTGAATATTGGTTTTAATGTTTAAAACCTTTTAATTGTTCTTAGCACCTATTTTAGTCATAAAAACTGAGAATCATTTCATGTATTCATGTTTTAATTTAAAGAAATTGTATATCACATAATACTCGTGCACAAATTTGACTTTTATGAAAGTTATTGTACAATAGACTTTCTGTTGTTGCAATTCTAAATTTACATCATTTACACTATTTTTTGAGGAAAAAATATTAATCAAAACTTAATTAGTACAGTGTTAAACCTTCTATTAGAAATTTTAATTTACCTATTCTGTAGTTAAATTTGGGGATTACAATAGACCATGGGCTGCATACATTATTATTTTTTAAACATTAGTGTATATGATTTAATATTCCTGTTTTAAAGTTTGGGAAAATATCCGGATTTACTATCTTATTTGCATTGAGAGACCTAAATATCCCACCACTGGTGTTTGTGTTTTTATTCATCTGGTGTTAGAGGTTATAGTTCTAAAAACAAGAAAGCCTCTATACACCAATCCATTCCTCAAATTTAGCGCTTGTTTCATTTTGTCTACAAATTACTGACCTGCTTTTACACGACACACAGTTGAGTATTTTAACCAGAATTCTAGCTATTTCTTTTATGGGTTTTACAGTTAAAATCATTGCTATCGACTTACTAATAGTAAATACACTTTACTAATGTTATATATAATATATAAAAATGAAAATTTGTCGGTCTGTAATTAATTGAGAATTGTTGCCAGAATTGTGAAAATTACGTACATGTATTAAAACACGGTCGAGGCAACTAAAGTATTCCGGAATCGGAATAAGTTACAGTTAATTTTTAAAATGAAAAAACACAAATATAGCACCAATTTCCAATCAGATTTAAACATTTTTCGTTATAGCTATTGCCAACAACTAAAAATCCACAATAAAATTTTTACCACAACAATGGCTTTTCTGTTGCAAGATTTCTACGTGGAAAAATGAAATAAATGATTTGACGAATTTAAAAAAAGGGAATATTACATCATAAATTTTCTACTGCAAGATTTTCACGTAAAAAATGAAAATAAAATAAATAGTTTGACGATTTAAAAAAAAAGTTAATCTTACGTTATAATTTTTCTATTTTTTTTATTTCCATGTGAAACATTATAATTATTTAATTTATTTGACGAATTAAAAAATAGAATAGTACGTGATATTGGAAATATAAAGGACGTGGGGAATAGAGGTGAGAAATACAGTTACTTTTGGTTAACAGGTTACATCGTTGCACACTTTTACACGTAACAGGTTCCAACAACGTCTTATTTTCATAACATATAACTAATCGCTGTGTATGCGATCAATGGGTGTTTTAATTAGAAGTTCTTTTAAACAAAATTTTTGAAAAATTTTTTTGACATAATTATAAATGGTGTTTTCTATTGAGATGAGTAAAAATTAGTTTGTGATTAAAAACTTAATATTTGCAATATAAAAACTTACCTTGTTATGATACCTTGGATTTCATACATTTTTAGCGTTTTCTGAGACGTGTTTTTCTATTTATGGAGATTAAAACATTGAAAATTTATAAAATTTTAAGTATCATAACTCAGTAAGTTTTGACCATAAAAGTATAATTTTTTCCTGTTTTTCTTGTTAGAACATGGAAAAACATTTTCTGAATCAAACTTATAAGATAGAGGCATTGTATAAAATTTGTAATTTCTTATCTATTTAAAAAGTAATCGTAATGTAATTCGATTTTTATGTGATGCAGAACAAAATTTTAAACATTTTTGGAATTGGAACAGTACCTTTAAAACTAACAGTTTAGAAATTATTTATTGGTAAACGATAAGAGATACCCTGTATAATAATTAACACAGTTTTAACAACACGATTTCTAATCTCCGCCGCCCGAAAAAAGAGTATCATGCATACAGCATAGATTCTGAAGCACTTTCCAACACATTCAGAATACCAAAACAAAACATCATAATTGTCAAAGACGAGAATATGACGACTGTAATGAACAATTCGGAAAACGCATAATGCATTTGAAAACACGATTTCTGCCATTACCATGAATAATCGTTAAAATATACGTTTTTTTTTTTTTTTTTTTTTTTTTTTTTCAGTCCTGTATATGATCTACAGATACGTATGCATACTACATAGTATGCAAAAAATTAGTTTAGTTAAACGCATAATACATTTTAAAATTTCCACTCAGCAATTTCAACCAATAAACGAATGTTGTTGAGAACTATTCTTCGACCTTGTATATGATCTGGAATTCATACACACCAAGTATCATTTAAAAAAAAATAGTTACATTTAAAGACGCATACCACATTTGAAAACGCTCTTCCAGCAATTATTGTTTCGTGGCTTCAAAAGTTCAATTATTGCTCATTTTCTTCTATATCAAAATATTTTTGCGTGTTCCTGTAAATAAATGATAAGTTCTATGCACACCCTATTCTATAGTAATAACTTTGTAGTACAGCTCAGTGAATTTTATCAATTTCAATATGTTTTAAATACTGTAATATCATTAAAATACACGGCAAGCGATTTTCCCAATATACCGTAATTTAACAGAATTCTTTTGAGTGGCCCTATAAATGAACTAAATATGCTATACACACTTCCTTTACAATACCGAACATGCCTTATTAAACACAAAAAAGATATATCCATTTCATGGCAATTGGACTAATATTTACGCGAGTTAAAGCAAGGACAGACAGACGGACAGACAATCTGAATTCATAAACAATTTTCAACTACGTTGGAATCTATTAAAAAAGTGAAATTTGATCCCCGACTTCATAACAGTCACAGGAACAAAAAATATAATTTGTTTACTTTTAATCAAATGCAAATCATCCAAACAATTTTCGTTCTTACAAATACGTTTTTCAAATTACAATTGTATTAAAATTAAGTTGCCTCACAAATTATAGGAGGCAATTTTCTTTCTTTTTTTCAGCAAATTAAAACAATAACAAAATAAAAATAATAAAAACCTTTGCCAAAAAACAAAATTTATAGTGCAGGAATCCCCCTCGCCCCCCATCCCCTTAAAAAAACTCCATGACTACGTAGTAAAAACCCATTAAATATTCAAATAAACCCCCAACGGAAAATGCTCCATTCCTTACAAAAACATGAAGAGTAAATAAACATTTTTATCAAATGTCATTTCACTCTGATAAAATTGTCCATTCAGATAAATTTATCCTTCAGCGTATTTTTTTTTTAAATTTAAATGATTGTTGCACCAAATGTTTTGAAATAACCAAATATTATTTTGACAGCAGAAAATTTTAACAGATACATAATTGAAAAGATGTTCTATTATCTCTCTTTATTCATAAGCTTACCAAATGATAAAAAGATAATTTTATATGTTAAGAGCTACGTTTACTGATGGCGTGATTCAGAATGAATTAACGAATTATCTGTGGTTGGTTTCCATTTGTTCCAGCTGCTTTCAGTTGAAATCAATTGAAGTTTTAATGTACCCGTTTTAAATGCGCTAATCAATTAAAAAATTATAAATTCATGGATTCCATTTGAATGTAGCTAAACAAAGTTTTGTTATTTTTGGAAATAGATTTTCTATTCAAAATGGAGAATTAAAATTTTTAAGATATAAAATTATAAATGCATTTTACTTAAATGTCGCAAAAAGGTACTTTTTATAAATTTAATGAATCTGAACTCCTGTTTCAATACATTTTTTGAAAGGGGGGGGGTGGTATCAATGCATTTTTCATTTACATAACATTAATGAAATATATTGCAAAATTCAACAAAAATCACTCGTTGAAAATTAGAAGCAAGACCAAAAAAAACAACAAAAAAAAGCACGAAAATGTATTTTTAGTTGAAAAGAAATTGCTCAGATCAAAAATTAGACAAAACTTTGCTGAGCTTTATAAGTCAAATTTGACTTTTTGGTATGGAAATGCTAAATGAAGACAGTATATATGATTCATGAGTACAAAATATGTCAAGTATCAGCTTTTTCCTTAGAAATTTTCAGACGTTTTCCTGATTTACTATTTGTGCAAGTGTTTGGTTTATGCTCTACTTTGCGCAATCAAAATCGGTGAAAGTATGTGATGATGCTTATGACACAGCACTAGGCACCAAGCCGAAAAAAGCGTTTAATTAGTGCTGCAAGCCATTACTATTCATGCATTAGCGATTGAAGAAATGCGCAATAAATTTTTAGGACCACACACCTAACAGAGTTGCCCATAACTAGAGGGTGTAAATGGGCCAAATTAGGGGCGAACGTCTGAAAAGAAACGATGGAGGACGTTTTTTGAGAATATTGTTCTATTTTAAAGGCACGAAAATAATTTATTGTTTAAGACAAATGAATAAACCACTGCCATTTAAAACCATATATTATTTAATTAACAGGGACTTTTCGGTAACATACTAATTCAATATTAAGTTCTAGCATAGTAACAGGGTTTTTTATCCTAATACGTTAAATAATCCCCTCCCTAGTGGTGAATATATAACGTCATATAAGTGTGAAAAAATGTATTGAAGCATGATAAAAACTCGATTATGGAAATATTGATGTATTTTAACATTATTTCTCCAATGATGAATGGAAATAAATTCATTTATAGCTCTATTATTTTTCGTCTGTTATATAAATTTATGCTTTTTATATTGGGTTTTCATTTGATTCATGTGTATACTTCGACTGTTTTTTTTTTCTTTTATGTTGTGTGTTAAATTTTGAAATTGCCTTTTCAAAACAAACATTCTTAAAATTCCGGGCAACGCCGGGAATTTTAGCTAGTACTTAATAAAGTATGCATTTACTTATAAAATTAAATATGAAATACAAAGTTTACTTAATCTTTTACTTTTTATAAGAAGAAAGTAATATTTGATACAGTGTTTTTTACAAATAATGTTTAATTTAATGTGGTTAATGTTACCAAATGTAAAATTTTAATTATTTATATAAACAAATTGTATTAACATATACATTATTTGGATTTAGTATGTAGCAAAGCTGAGTCTCTGAAATTTATTTGTAGTAACGAAATTCTGATTTTTAAGTGTTATTAATAGATATCTAAAACAACTTATATTTAAAAATAGCAACTATATGCGGAAGATATATATATTTCTTTAAACGACCTTCAAAACAATAAGCAATACGACTATATTAAAAAATAATCCTGCAAACACCTGCACACATTTAAAAAGCTATATATGAAATCGATATATCTAAATTAGAGCTGTAAATGCTTAAAAAGAAAATATTTTTTTTTTTTTTAAATTTCCATTATTATACTAAAAATAAAGCAATTGAGTTTAACATTTCATGAAACGAAAAAACAACATTTAAACATAAATATTCATAATAACAGAATCGAATCGGAACAATAAAGAACGTCTTCTCGTATAGAAATTTCCTCTTCAACTGAGTCTTATGACCACCAGATATGACTTATGCTCCGGAAAAGGAAATAGAATGGTGCACCGGTCTGCTATTATAAAATATGCGTTTTAAAGTTGTTGGCCAAATTTTAATTTTTGCGTTTTTGGCCAGGTTTTTGCATCAAATACTCCACTGTGCGACATAGCTGAAGACTCACCTACTTCTGATTCTGATAATGGGGCTGATAATAATTCTGAGATTAATGTATACAAGCATCTATTCAACCATTTTCACCATTCTAACTGATTTGGTAATGTCTGAAAATGTGCTAAAATTTCAGACTACACACGCACAGGTGTATACACATACACAGATGTGTGTGTATGTGTACACACACACCCGTAAGGTATGGTGACGTCACGGCGACGTCGTTGTGAAGTCACACTGTGATTTTGTGACCGTCGATGTGACGTCACGTGACGTGGATGTGACGTCACAGTGACTAGAATGTGAGGTCGTTATGGCCGTTTTAGAGGTCGTTTGTGACGTCACATTGTGACCACTCTGTGAAGTCACGGTGTGACTAATTTGTGAAAAGTGTGTCATTTGTGACTATTTTGGCATTAACTTTGTGACGAACCTGTGACGAAAGTGACAATGTTTTGAAGTCACACTGTGACCAATTTGGGAAATATGTGTCATTTGTGACGAACTTGTCATAAACTCTGTGATGATTTCAAATGAAAATCAAATTTAAAATTAATTGCTTAAAAGGCGCAAAGGCGAACTAGTGAAAAAGATTCCATGCTGGAACTCGAACCCGGGCCATCAGTATAGCGCACTTGCGTTCTACCGACTAAACCACATGGAACGATACCCAGCCTGTAAAATGTCTCACTATTACATGTTGGCAAGGCTACAAACGCAGCACAAGATGCAATATTTATCGTCAGCCACCGACATGGCGCAAGCACGAAACTTAATTAAATCCAGCATCGATTGAAACTATATTAATACTTGGAAATTTTTTCAGAGAGAACCATTCGCCCTGCATACAATATTTCAAATGAAAATCAAATTTCAAATTAATAGCTTAAAAGGCAATTTTAATTTGAAATTTGATTTTCATTTGAAATACTGTATGCAAGGCGAATGTTTCTCTCTGGAAAATTTTCCAAGTATTAATATAGATTTAATCGATGCTGGTTTAATTAAGTTTCGTGTTTGCTCCATGACGGTGGCTCACGATAAATATTCCATCTTGTGCGGCGTTTGTAGCCTTGCCAACATGTAATAAGGAGAAAATTTCCAGGCTGGGTATCGTTCCATGTGGTTTAGTCGGTAGAATGTCAGTGCGCTATACTGATAACCCGGGATCGAGACCCGGCGTGGATATTTTTCACTATGTTGGCCTTTGCGCACTTTTAAGCAATTTATTTGAAATTTGATTTTCATTTGAAATATTGTATGCAAGGCGAATGTTTCTCTTTGGGAAAATGTCCAAGTATTAATACTGTGATGATTCTTGTCATAAAAACTACGATAATTTTAAAGTAAAGTTTTGTTTGAAATATAAAATTTTATCTTTTTACCGTACTTTTTAGCAAGATATCGCTATTTTGGAGTCCTATTCTTCTAAAATATTTTTAATTTTCCATTTAAAAAACAATGCTTATTAAATGACATCTTTTTTTATTAAGTTAGCTTGATCTTGAATTAAAGCTTAATATTAAGAATGTATAAGCTTTTTAATGTGTTATGATTTGTCATTGCTTTTTTAAATACGAACATGGAGTCTAACGGACATTAATACAACTGTTACTTATAGAACTACATGATAAGCCCTATTTATTTAAATTTTTTATTCCCGTATATATTGTACTTTGTGAATATTAGCTAATTAGATTTGGTATGTTTTATATGAAAAGACTGATCTGGGAAATAGAAACAACAAGTAAGATATATCATGCGTTAGGCATAGATTATAAAACACTTTCCAACTCTTCCTAAATGTTTTATCACGACATCGGGGGAAATAACGTAAATAAGATAACTAAGTAAACATGAAAACGCGTAAAACATTTGAAAACTGATTTACGCAGTTACCATCCACTAAGGTGTAAAAAAATCATAATTTAAAAAAAAAATAAAAAAAATCGGTTTTTTTTTTATTTAAATCAGATTTTTTTTTATTTAAATCAGATTTGTATGATTTTTTTCCCAGCGTTCAAATACTGAATAGCTATCATGAGTTTTAGGTTTCCAAAACAATTACACCACTAATTGCTAACATAATCTATGTTTTTACACTTTAATTAATAAAATGATAATTGTTAGTTTGTAATTACAGAAATAAAAACTGCAAATTAGTAGTTTCATTAGGTAGTATTATACAATAATGTTATATACATTAATATTGTAATAATTATGTAAAACTTTATAAATGCTAGAGATACTTAACATTTATGAAAATTATTAACTGCATTTTATATTAAATAGCTAACATTACTTCAAATTAATTATTAAACAATCAACTCTCTAATTAGGAACATATTATACATTTTTAAGCCTTAATTATTAAAATGATAATAATTCATTTTAGAAAGAAAAAGGGACAGGATGCTAGTTCAAAAAATGGGCACTATTTCATGAGGAAATATATTAGTAATGTGTTTAGTAATGATGTAAGAAAAAAAAAAGAATATTTTTTAGCATTATAAGTAAAGTGTCCTTTTTTTAAAATAATTTTATGAATAACAAATTGAAAAATACAATTAAATAACATATTTTAATAATATCCTGTTTTTTCTAAAGAAATAAAGTTCTATATTTTTGCAAGATGTTTTCCACATGAATTTAGAATACTGTTGAATGGGGAAGTTTTTTACAAGAAATCTCTGGCTACAACTACAGGTAAATTTCAACTTTTTTTTTCTTTTTTTAAGGCAGGGTGCATTTTGCCAATTTCAAAAGGGGCATGGTGTGGCACCATTAAACAAAATGGCCTAGAAGAAGCAGTAAAAGTAATTACAGAATTAATAAAAACTGCAAATAAGTAAAATTCATTAGTTAGTAGCACAAATAACAAAACTAACAAATATTATTTGCACCTCATTTTGCATTTGTATTTAGGAAAATTTCTGTAAACCACCAAAATCTATACTTACACACATGTACGTGTATGCTAACCAAAAAAAAAAAAAAAAAAAAAAAAAAAAAAAAGAAAAAAATGAAAATGAGTTAAACCCATTCATATAGAATAAATATAAGTTAGCCACTAATATCTGAAATCCTCAAAATATTTAAGTAACAGCATTATTACCTCTATTAGCTTTCAATGGTTCAATTTTTTAATATATATGAGTTACAAAAAAAAAAAATAAAAAAAAAAAAAAATAATAATAATAATAATAATAATAATAAACATTTATTCAACCTATACCAAGGAAGCTCTTGCTGTGCTTAGCATTTTTATACCAATTATTTCTTTTTCTCTTATGCATTCATTTACCATTTAGCTGCTGAGCAGATGTCATTCTTTCATTCTTCTTTAACTTGAGATTGCTATTAATTACTATTTATCCTTTTACTTGTAGAAATGTAATTATACTTGCTATGTGTATTTTATATAAAATAATGCATAAATTGATTACCTAAATGAAATTATGACATTGCAAATTATGTTAGATTTAAATATAATTTTTAAATGAAACTGTTTTAATTTGGATAAAAACTTAAAAACAATGCTTTTTACAAACTCAACTGTTTTTAATTTTTTTACAATACTAATGAATTAAGCTTAGAAACAATTATTTAAAGCTCTTTTTTTGTTTATTAATAAGTCAAAATACCTGTAGAAACTTTCAAATTATGTTCATGTTAGATTTTAATACTTTTTTTTGACATTTTAAACATTTAGAAAATTTTTGATTTTAATCAATGATTTTTTTTTTTAAATTGGTTGATTAAAATCATGATTTAATCGCTGATTTAAATCAACCGATTAAAATCGTTGACACCCTACCATCCACAGCCAAATATGTTTTCTAATTCTTTTAAACAGTCCTGTATTTGATCTGTAGATTGATATATATATATACTATATAATGGAAAAATTTAGTTTATCAAGGAAACGCATAACAGGTTGAAATTCTCTTTCAGCAATTTATACTAATATATGGAAACATACTTAAATAATTTTGTACAACCCTGTAGTTTACCTAGAACCTTTATTACACGCCACTATTTAGTTAAAATTTTATCCAAGCTAAAACACTCTTAAAACTGCTGAAATTACATTTCCAGAAATTATAATTCAAAGATGGCAACGTATCCAATTCTTTGCGTGACCCTGTATATCATTTTATCTATATACTACAAACATTTCTTAGTAAATTAAATACAGTGCAACGTTAAAATGCATAACTTATTTAAGACCTCCTTTAAGCAATACCCAGTAACCCTTTCGAATACTTTTGTATATTCCTGTATATGAATTATTGCATATATATATACACCATATACTATGCATAAATGTAGTGAATCATAAAAGTGTATATCATAATTAAAAATGTATTTCCAGCAATCATCGGTAATGAACAGTACTTCGGATACAATATAGTATCTGAAATATTTTGTATGTCCCTGTAAATGCTATATACACTTCGTATTATACATGAAATAATTCATAGTATGTAAACCTCAACGACGTATATCAATTTCATTACATATCAAATAGATTAACATAAATAAAGTACGCCGCAAACAATTCCATCCACCCCTATATCATTATGTATTGGAATTCCTTTTTTAGCCCTGTAAATGAACAATAACTGTTCTTTGCATCGCATATTCTATGGAATGCACATTTTAGTGCGCTTCATAAATGCATATCAATTTTATTCTGTTTGAAAGCGTGTAAAATCATTAAAAATCATTTGAAACGATTTTTTTCCCACAGGCCGTAATGTAATGGAATACAATTGACTGTCCCTGTAAATGAAATAACATGCTACAAACTTCATTACAAATAGGGGTCTTGCTATTGTAAACGTTAATAACATCCAAAAATTTTAAATAATTTAATTATCTTTAAATGTCTATTAATTATGTTAATGATTGATGATAATACTTGTCCATATACTTTTATATTTATGCCACCATGTGGTTTTAACCCAATATTTAAATAAGAAAATAAACCAGATTAAAATGCAATTTAAATCACTAATTTTAATAATCTGATCAAAGCTGTTGAAAAGGAAGTTAGATATTTTAACAAAATAAAAAATAAATGTAATGAAATATTTGTGTTCTATAACATGTTTATTAGAAGATAACTGAAATCATTGTAATAAAAAAAAAAAAAAAAGCAAACAAGGAAAAAAAATATTTTAGATATTTCAGCAAAATAAAAAATAAATGTAATGAAATATTTATTTTCTACAGCATGTTAATGAGAAGCTAACTAAAATTGTTGTAATTAAAAAAAAAAAAAAAAAAGCAAACAGGGAAAATAATATTTTTACATACCTAATTTCATTGACGTTGTACGTGATACTTTGATTTTGGGGAACCAATTAAATCCGATTATAAGTACGATAGCAATGACTTGAATCATCTTCAACAAGTCAAAGCTACCGTAATTTTCTCGGGTTTATATTTTGTTAGCTGAACTAACTTGGATCCTGAGAACGTTCTTGTTTCAGTTTTTAAATCCGTGTCAACACATCTATGCTGTCCAGTGTCCACAGAACTTCAGTGTCCACAGTGTCCACAAAACTGTCCAGTGTCCCGCGTTTCTTCTAAAAAGTTTCACTGTTACTTTTATCCGTTATTCTGCGGTCGAGGGGTAACAACTGAAATAGTGCAGATGCAGACGATTTTTAAGTTTCGAAGTTCGAAGCAGATGTTTTTTGGTTTTATTTGTTTTTCTATACCACAGTTTCGGAAGGAAATTAAATGCGTAATAATTTTGTCAAATTGTCTCTAATTCAATTTCCTGTTTGAAAATGTTTTATTGTATTTCATATTTTATTTTTATCAGTTTTATTGAATTGTAAAGTTTCATTTACGTAAATTATAATAATAATATTATCCATAATTAGAGTTTACTAGATAAAACATTGCTTAATTTTTCAAAATGTATACAAATTAATTTAATGGTAATAATGATGACTCCCTCCTTTTTTTTTTAAGTAAAATTTGTATCACAGGTAATATATACAAAATATCTTCTTAAAAAATACAACAAGATTATCGAGAAGAGATGAGTTTTTCTTTGTCAATCTGTCATTCTCTTAATATTAATTTTCTGTAGAATAAAATTTGTAAAATAATTTTTAAAGATATATTTTGAAAACAAAAAATAAAACATGAATAATTAATTATGTCGTGGGCTTTGCCTAAATTTTGTACATTAATTTTATATTCGGAAAATTTCAATTCTATTTTAAACGTTTGAAAGAAGTAGAATAAAAAAAAAAAAAAAAAAAAAAATACTTAAAATAGTGAAACACTATGAGGAAAAAAAATGACTTGAATGCAAATTATAAAGCAAGAAATGCATATATGACTGAACTTTGAAGACGCTTTCTGCGTGCTCATTAAAAGCTGCAGCCTTAACTGTAATAGAAAGTTTTTAGTTTGAAACGACAGAAATGTTTCGACTACTCTTTGAGAAACTTCTAGTATAACAGATGATCATTTACAAAAATCTTTATAAAAGATAAGTCGAGGTCTGCTTACCTAAAACATTTTTTTAATAATATGAAATTCTCATAATTAGGAAATCGTTTTGTGTTGCTGATGAATTAATTACATTTTATGTTATATGAAAATAAAAAGTTTTTGTTAGAGGCACAGATGCAACTTGGACCACGGTTAAAAAAAATTTTTAATCCGGCAGAAAAATATTTTTTACAGTAAATAACATGTTTTTAATAATTTTTGTAATTTTTTAAAGTTTTCTAAGAAGTTCACATCTCAGTCACAATGTGACATCACTGAGTGGTGGCATTTTGGTCACAGATGTGACGTGACCACAGTGACTTACAGTGACGTCACAATGACGTCACTGTGACCATGCATGCTATGAGGGCACACACAAAAAAAGAGCAGCAGGTTGACTGGAATTTTAGTAAGATTACCAATTACTGCAAAATATTGAATCGTGAAAATGAAGACTCACAATTTAACTTACTGAACGCAAATTTAATAGCAACATAGAACAGCATTATAATACTTCTCACTTTGAAAAGTAAATGAATTGTTTTCTTATTTAATTCATTTTTTACGTATGATTACCTATGTGTATCCATTTTTGAAAGAGATATTGATATAAATATTTATTTAACAGCTAATATTCGATACAAGACTGCAGAACATATAAAGGCAAACCGATAAAATACATATATTATAGAAAAATGAAAAAAATATATATAACAATCACTCCAAAAATTTAAAAGAACACTTTTAAACGTCTTTAAATGTAATGAGGTTTCAAAATACAGTTTCCAGTTACTATTTAGCAGTGCACCATTATATTTCTTTTTCTATCTGTCGTAATTAAAACTAAATTTTTACTTATAGCATTCAATATACCAAAAATATCACCAATAATTGTTTATCAGAAACTTTTACACTTAGATTGATATAACATAACATAATAATTATTATAACATAATCGTACATAAAATTACGTAGGACAGGATCAACTAAATGTTTACACTGTAGTGACAGTTCATTCGAAATGTGTCTAAAGTTAGAAATGCCACTGGTGCTTTAATTTAATTCAGTTGCCGTGAGAATGGGATGTCAGTGTATTATATATAATCGTATAAATATGTCGATAACAATGCCCAAATTGGTGAAAACTGTTGTTGTTTACTAAATAATATGTCTGCAGTACTAATTAGCTATTATATGATTTTAAACAATTAGTGAAATCTCTTAGATTATGAATAACCTCAAACATATTAAATAAAAATAATGAAAAACTGAATAGATGACTAATTTAAATTATTGATTTTAAATTTATTACGAGCAATTCATAGTAGTGTTTTATCTCAAAAAATCAAAATTTTACAAAGTTTATTTATGTTATCAAACAGATCAGGATGATCAAGAAGACTAATTGTTCTAACATTATTTCCTTCGTTAATGTTTTTATAATATATAATATAAAATACTATATTGCATGATTGACACTGATAAATTCTTCCGAATCTCATAATTTTAAGCAAATGTTTTAAAAGTTTAAAATTTTCATACCAAATCATAGATTCCGAACCAGTTAAGGATAAAATGTTTACTGTTAGTTCCTACTGAATGTTTTCGAACAATAACGATAGCTGTTCCTGCGAAAAAAAGAGCAAAATTTCCTCCTTAATTTAATAATATTAGGTTGAGGGAAAAGTTCTGGGAAATTTTTAATCTAATAGTTGCCAGAATTTTCATCGTATATGATGGTCAATGTCGAGCTCTATTGCCAGCAGGTGGATCGCGTCTATGATAAATTTGTGCAGAATTATCCAAGATTGGTAAGCCGAAAGCGCGCTTTGTTTTAGCAGGACAATGGAAAACCACACGTGTCTTAGAGGACCAAGGAGAAATTTACATAGTTGGACTGCGTTGAAATTCTTCCACATTCCGCCTACAGCCCTGACGTGACTCCAACCGATTATGGCCTTTTTCGATCAATGCAACACTTATTCAAGGGCCGTAGATTTGAATCCTCTAATAAAGTTGAAGAAACATGCCATGAGATTTTCGATTCCAAGGAGCCGCCATGGTACTTCCAGCAAATCCGGAATCTGGCAGAACGATGGCATAAATTCGTTTACTATGATGATCTCTGCTTTGAAGAATAGTCCTTGTTGATCTTTTTGTTAATTTGCGAATAACAACGAAACTTTCACGAGTTTCCTAGAACGTTTTGCTCAACCCAGCATATACATAAAACTGCACAAATTATTTTTTTTTTCCTTTTAAAAATAAAGGAATAATTCATAGATTTGATGAATATATCTTTAAGTAATTTATTTTACTTTAAGAAAATAAAATGTGTTTTTAAAACTTTCAGAATAAAATATATATATGTAGTATTTTTTTAGAGAGAGGAACTTTGGTTATTATGGATTGGTCGTACAAAATGGCATATTTCCGGATCTGGAGCGTACGGCCTTGCAACCAACAGTAAAAGTGACAAACGATTTCTCAGTACTCAAATGAGGCACTGTTATACGTTTTGCTTAGATACCTGTATTTCGAGCGATGCGATGAAATAGAACCTTATTCTCAATTTTTACAGTTTTTTGCAGGTAAATTTGATAAAATTCACATTGATTATAAAATCTCATTGTCAGTGATTTTAATCAAGTCCAATGTGAGCTGTCGTCATTTGCTATATAAGGAACTTCTATTGGGATTCTTTAAAAGAACCACAATCCCCCTTCAGTCTGTGAGAAGTCGCCGCAATAAGATTCCCCTAGAAAACTATTACTAAGTTATCAGATTAGCCATCATTTATATTTCATATCGCTCCAATTGACGTTATAAAAGACGTAATTTTAACCCATTTATTATGTTTGACGTTATATAAGGCAGATACGAAGCCGTGACTACTCTAGTGTTTCAGAGCTCACAGAGACATTTCAACTACTTGAAAAACAAAACATTAATAAATTTAGGAGTAATTGTGCCTCACTGGTGTACGATCCCCGAGACACTCGTAAGGCCTATCCCTACAAATAGCTTAACGGCTAAAGTAGACTACGAACATTGTAGTGATGAAACCCCGATCTGTGATCGCTCCTGAAGAGGAAAAACAACTGCAAAATTTACCCTGTGAAATTAACTATCTATGGTTTTACACTTGAGTAATTATATTCTGCTGTGCATGTTGTGTATTGTGAATAAAATATATTATTCACTTATCCCTGCCATACTAATTTAATTCTAAGATCATTGTAGTATATCAAGGAAAATTTAAACCGTACTCAATACTGTATGAAGGTGAAGGAATTTTTTACTAATTAATGAATGTGACTCATTTAGGAATAATATCATGCTCACTTTACGTAAATTAAATTATTATTGAGGACTAGCTATAATTCAATTTCACAGAGATTTCACATTATTTCAAAAGGACAATGTCATGGGGTATAACTTTTAAAATATTTTTTTGTTTCTTCGTAGTAAGACGACACATCACAAATAAAACAACACATATACACAAAAAAATAATAACTGGCGCTAATATAACTTTTTACATGTTAGCAAAACTAAAAAAAAACAGAATTCCAACTAACAGCATTTCTTATTCCACGAAGTCCATGCAAGCTAATCACGTGATCGCCGGTAAAATCTATTTTTTGAACGGGTAGCGCGCGTTACGTCCTGCCCCTCTGTTTCCGATTTACGTATCGGAAGGGAAACAGATGCTTTCTGGGTCTACCTCATTCTCTCAAGGGTGCAACTGGAATAAATTCAGATTCTTGGACAGGTGATAAGGTCGAAACGTGGTAACTCCAAATTTGCTCAATAGGATTGTCCAGGCTAGCAATGTCATATATCACCAGTGACTTTTGAGACAAAACTAGGTACGGCCCATCTCTCTTAGGCATAAATTTTGCTGTTTTATTTTTATTTGACTAGCTCACAGGTTGTAGGGTAACCCATATTTTATCACCAGGTTTGAAGTACACTCGTTTACGATTTTTATCGTAATATTTCTTCCGCTGATCTTGTTTCATTTCAACACGCTCTTTTACACTTTTTGAAATATTTGCAAGACGTTTAAGATAAGGGGTTATATCCGGAACAAAATTGTCATTTTCCACAACAGTTCTGAAATCGTTCACCTCATCATCGATTGTTCTGAGTTCGCGACCAAACTGCAGATAGGCGGTAGCTTAGCCTGTTGCATCCGATTTGGCAGAATTCATAGCAAATCTAATAAACGGAAGTTTATCCACCCAGGAACTGTGTTCATCCCCAACAATCATTGTTACTCAAGTTTTCAAGTCTCTATTTCTGCGTTCGACCGGATAGGCCTGAGGATGGTACAAAGGTTTCAATGATTGGTTTATTCGAAGAATGTAAGAAACTTGTTGTTGAACAGCGCTCACAAACTGAGGGCCACTATCACTTATACGTCTTCTTGTGATACCATAACGAAGTAAGATGTCTTCAATCAGAGTAGTTGCACATTTTTCTGCAGTGGCAATTGTTAAGGCAAATAATTCTATCCATTTAGTGGCACAATCTTCTACTATAAAAATCCGTCAGTGCTCATCTGTACTAGGAGGCAATGGTCCAAAGAGATCAATGCTGAGGGTCTCAAATCGCTCAGCATAAGCAGGTGTTTGTAATAAACCGGCAGGTTTCCGATCTGTTGCTATAAAACAGGCGCACTATGGGCTCTTCTTCACATGTTAAGTAATGTATGCTCTCATGCCAGTATAATAATATCGCTTATCAACTCTGTGATAAGGATCTGCTTCACAATAATGTCCGGCTGAGCGGTCGTCATGAAGAAGTCACAAAATATTTTGTCTTTCTTGTACTGGAATGACCAGTTGCGCTTCCCCAGCATCTGATTCTGCAGCATACCGTTAAAGCACACCTTGATTCATCAGGAATCCTCTATCAGTCCATTTGGCGAAATTTTCCTTTTCTGTTCGTCTTCAAAATAATCTATGATCTTTTTAAAATTCTCATCTTGCAACTGCGCTTCTCTGACATCTTTTGGACTTCTTGTTGGCATGTCTACGCTGACAAAATTGCATGTCCCACAGAGAGCAAATTGATGATTACATATAGTGCGTGACAGCATGTCAGCCACAAACATTAGATTTTCCAGGTTTATATTCTATTTTCCTCTTAAAAATTTCTTTCTTAGCAGAAGTCATCCGATTGGGTTGTACAGCAACAGGAGTACAATCATCTGTATTGATACGATGCTCTACAAACGGGGTTGTCTCTCCACCTTGTTGAAAACATTTTTCATACTTTTTTCCGAAATATAGTCCTAAATATATATATTATAGTCCAAGAGCCGGCCGTCTATTTTCCTATGTATAAGATACAAGAGAAATTCGGCCGGCATATGTAAGCCCTAACAAAGATCTTTAAGAAGCCACGAATCTTAATTATTTATTCCTGCTGGGTCATGGATTTTTTTCGTCACTTCCGGTGTCAATTTTGAGTGCTTGTCTATGTATCCAATACAAGGATCAAACATATACCCCAATGTAGGTTTCAAAGAGTACATTAAGAATATTTGGTCTGCCAGGTACAATCCTGCCGGAACCAGGTGGCAGACTTACTTTTATGACGTCAATTTTGAATGTTTACCTATGTATCGAATACAAGGAGAGTATATACATCAAAATGTAGGTTTTAAAGTGTACATTAAGAATATATTGATCTGCCAGGTTCATTCCTGCCGGAACTAGGTGGCAGACTTACTTTTATGACGTCCATTTTGAGTTTTTACCTATATATCGAATACAAGGACCGTACATACATCGCAATGTAGGTTTCAAAGTGTACATTAAGATTATATTGGTCTGCCAGATTCGATCCTGCCGGAACCAGGTTGCAGAGTTACTTTTATGACGTCAATTTTGAGTGCTTACTTATGTATCGAATTCAAGGACCGTACATACATCACAATGTAGGTATCAAAATATACATTAAGAATATATCGGTATGCCAAGCCTAATCCTGCCGGAACCAGGTGGCAGACTTACTTTTATGACGTGTATTTTGAATGTTTACCTATGTATCGAATACAATGACCGTATATGCATCAAAATGTAGCTTTCAAAGTGTACATTAAGAATATATTGATCTGCCAGGTTCAATCCTGCCGGAACTAGGTGGCAGACTTACTTTTATGACGTCAATTTTGAGTTTTTACCTATATATCGAAACAAGGACCTACATAGATCACAATGTAGGTTTCAAAGTGTACATTAAGAATATATTGGTCTACCAGATCCAATCCAGCCGGAACCAGGTTGCAGAGTTACTTTTATGACGTCAATTTTGAGTGCTTACCTATGTATCGGATACAAGGACCGTACATACATCACAATGTAGGTATCAAAATATACATTAAGAATATATCGGTCTGCCAAGCCTAATCCTACCGGAACCAGGTGGCAGAGTTAATTTTATGACGTCAATTTTGAGTCTTTACCTATGTATCGAATACAAGGATCAAACATGCATCGCAATGCAGGTTTTTATAAAAAGAGTAACATAAAACCATTTCGAATATTTGGGGAAAATGAAAAATATTAGTTAATATTTGCAAATTTCAATAATCCCCTAAGTATTGAAAACGGAGAGATGATGAAAACAATCCAAGAATTCACTTGTAATATTTATGGAATTAAAAACTGTAGTGATGCTAATTTAGCTCGTCTGTTACATTTTGAAAAACAATTCGCAACACAATTTAACGAGGAACAGATTTCAAATAAATAAAAAAAATACGATTCAAGTTTGATGCCACCTTGCTGGAAATTTCTCAAGCCAAAAAAAAAAATAATAATAATAAGAAGAAGAAGAAGAAGAACAATTTACGTTACTTCTATGTGGCAAAATGTAACAAGTAAGAGTTGCATTTTATATATCTCTGATTCTGGATGGATTTGTAATTATAATGATGGAATCACACCAAATTGGTTTGAAGGAGGTCCAACTCCTCTGCTTGTAGAAGATATTTTATTGAATGATGAAAAAAAATGAAAGAGAAGATGAAGACAATAGCAGATATATCTCAGATTCTGATGAAGAAGATTGATTAAACACTCATTCGATATGTGCCAAAGTATTATTGTAAGCAAGCGAATTTGTATCACACGTATTATTTTTCATGTCATTTTCTATAAATGAATGTTCTGATATAAATTTATATTTACTTTCTTTTGATTTTATTTCCATTTTCATTACAGTCTACCAGGGTACCTTTGTCCAGCAGTGTAACTTTACCATTGTCTCAAAAAAGTCTGAGGCATTGTCATTTAGTTGCTAAGTATTTTTTAATTTTTATTGGCAGCATCAGCAAAAAGTATACTCTATTACCAAATGGTAGTTGAATACAATTTGGCACTGTGTTTACTTGTTTAAATATAGCCATTTTTTACATAATATTACTCGCTTTTATCCACACACACACAAAAAAAAGATTTTTTTAATATGCATTTTGAGTATAAATTAAAATTCTCAAATATTGTTTCGTGCTTTTAAATCTAAAGTCAACAATTTATTTCAATCATATTTATTTACTTTATTATAGAAAATATTATAATTTTCTATAGATAGACACTCAAAAAATTGCTAATGAAGGATAACATAATCCCAGGTCAACAGTCCCCAAAAGATTTTTGGTATAAATATGTAAACACAAAAGGAAAAAAAAACATATAGAATTAAAGAATAAAAACTATAATTTTAGAAAGTGAGCCGTCATTTGTGAAGATCACTATAATGTTATCAATGAGATTATTAAGAACAAACATTTACATATACCCATATATCTATAACAATGTTTAAGTCACACGCAAAGCATTCATGATAACAGTTCAGCCAAAATTACTATTTTACACATTAAAGATGAGTTTATATATAGGGGAGATGGGGGAACATGTGAACTTGGGGTAGATGTGAACATCACAATTTTTCAATAGTTATTATAAGTTTTTTTATTTGAAAAAATATACTAAAGATGATAGCACCTGTAGACATATGGTAAAAATTTTTTGAAGCTCTTTGACATTTTGTTTGTCCTCTGTACCCAAAGCATTGTTTTTAGATCTCAAAAGTAAAATCTTTGTTCCAAGTTGAGAAGCGAATAACTTTATTTATTTATTCATTTATTTGAATTTGAGTGTTTTAACATAGACTATGAATACTAATAAATATTTTTGATTAAATTCTTTTTCTTCTAAAATTGAGAAATGTTAATGACTTATCAGTTTAACAGAAGCAGCAATGTGGGGCACTTGTGAACAGACTAGTATGGGCAGATGTGAACAGCACATAACTGCCCCAGTAATCATTCTATGATTCTGTTCATTTCCGTTAACTTCATGAGAAATAAAATGAGATCCATTATGTATAATTTTCCTGAAATTTAAGACATTTCCGTCATACAAAGTTGATTTTATATTGAAACTTCCACAAACATATCTGTCAGCAAGTACATGAAGAGCAACAAGCTTGTTTACGTTCAATTGTAATTTAAATAAATTTAATGATTGCTAAAATGCACTAAGTGTTATTTATTATTTTACTAAACGGTTTACAACAATATTTTTTATGCATTGTTAATACAAATGTTTTACCTTGAACAACTTTGCAAATCTTTCTATTTGTACTAAACTTGCAATGATGGCTTACTTACATCTCTAAAACAGTTATGTATATGATGCTTTGAATGGAGATAGATGTCAGTAATATTTTAAGAAAGTAAAATTTTTAAACGGATAACTACCGTAAAATCCCGATTGTAACCCCCCCCCCCCTCTTTCAAAAGCAAAAGTCGTTAGAGGGGAAGGGCTATAGTCGAGATTTTTTTTTTATCATTAAAAACCCCTTCTTTATCTATAATTCACAAGTAAATAAGGCAAATACAGGAGTGAGAATCTTTCGTATTTCGGCAGATTTCCGATAAATAGTATGTAATGCCCCCTCCCTAAAATTTTCCCCAAACAAAAACCCCTAAGCAAAATTTAAAAGTTTTTATTTCTTTTTTTAAAATTGCTTGTTTTTTTTTTATTTTATTGCAACAATACTTAATGAATCATCTAGCCCCCCCCCCCTCCCAAATCTACTTATTTTCATTTTATAAACTTTTGCTTAAACATATCACCAAGAAACTAGAGAAACATGTATATTTATTTTCTTTATGGTGAATTTAACAGGTAATATAACTAATGATTACGATGAAAAATGAATAACAGTATAAAAATCATGTCAAAGGACATTTTTTTCTTGTGTTCACATGTGCCCCACGTGTTTTCACAACTACCCCGCTGATGGGGCACATATGAGCAATTTTTTTGAATTTCTAAAACTGTTAAAAAATGTAAGAAGACTATACAGGTGATTTTTTAAAAAAATACCATTTGTAAAAGAAAGTTCTTTTTACTATGTTGAGTAGTTTTTGTTTATAGAAATTAATCCAGTTATGAGAAAAAGCTATATTTATGCGAACTGTTCACATGTGCCCCCATCTCCCCTATATATGTAACAATATTTGTTAGGTAACAATAATTGTTATAGGAATTGAATGTGTCAAAGATATTCACTAGACTTTATAAAGCAGAATACACTGACATACTCTATGCTTCAACTATCAATAAGAAAGAAAGTTTGCATTTGTCTAGAGCGTCTACTTAACGTTGTCATAGAACTACATCGTTTTTTCTAGGCTTTGAAACACATTGAGATGTATGTTTAATCTTTCTATTCGATACACTCAAAAATGACGTAATAAAAGTAAGCATGATGTATGCCACCTGAAGTTTCGGAGGATTAGACCCGACAGAAACATATATATTTATTGTATACTTTGAAATGCACGTTATTTTGCATATTTCATGCTTTCATCATCGAAATTCACGTAACAAAAGTAAGTTTGCCTTCTGGTTGCGACTGGATTAGACCTGGCAGAACTGTGTATTTTTAATGTACATTTTGAAACCTAAATTGTGATGTATGTACGGTCCTTGTTTTCGATACACAGGTAAACACTCAAAATTGGCGTCATAAATTACGTCTGCTACTTGGTTCCGGCAGGATTGGACCCGGCAGACCAATATATTTTTAATGTACTGTTTGAAACCTACTTTGTGATGTATGTACGGTCCTTATATTCGATACATAGGTAAACACTCAAAATTGATGTCATAAAAGTAAGTCTGCCACCTGGTTCCGGCAGGATTAGGCTTGTCAGACATGTATATTCTTAATGTACATTTTCATACCTACACTGTGATGTATGTACGATCCTTGAATTAGATACATAGGCAAATACTCAAAATTGACGTCGTAAAAATAAGTCTGCCACCTGGTTCCTTCAGAATTGGACCTGGCAGACCTATATATTCTTAATTTACACTTTGAAACCTACAGTGTGATGTATGTACGGTCCTTGTATTCGATACATGAGTAAACACTCAAGATTGACGTCATAAATGCAAGTCTGCCACCTGCTTCCGGCAGGATTGGACCTGGCAGACCAATATATTCTTAATGTATACTATGAAGTATACAGTGTGATGTATGTACGGTCCTTGTATTCGATACATAGGTAAACACTCAAAATTGACGTCATAAAAGTAAGTCTGCCACCTGGTTCCGGCAGGATTAGACTTGGCAGACCGGTATATTCTTAATGTACACTTTGAAACCTACATAAGGATATATGTTTGATCCTTGTATTCGATACAAAGACAAACACTCAAAATTAAAACCGGAAGTGACGCAAAAAATCCATGACCCGGCAGGAATAAATAATAAAAAAAGATGTCTTCTTATAGGTCTTTGTTCAGGCTTACATATGCCGGCCGAATTTCTCTTGTATCTTATACATAGGAAAATCGCCGACCGGCTCTTGGACTATTAAGTTTGTCGCTTTCATCGGAATTTGGATTTTTGCCTTCATCTTCACATAAAATGTACGGACTGACTTCGACCGCATCAGCTGACCTACTATTTTCTTATTCGTATTCATCTACTAACAAACTTTTTTCTGAGGTTTATCACTGAAATGACATTTTTTGTTGCAGTATCTAACACTATGTTAGCAATATGCAAGAAATACATACCTAAAAGAGTTCTATTACCCTTGACATCTGGTAATCGAAAGAACTCTGTTTCGGCCTTCAATCTCTACGCGCACAGCGGCAGAGAAAGTGTCTCTAACTACCGTAATTTCGTCAGCCAATGTTACATCATGAGTATGAGGGTTCAGGGCAAAACCATTTCTTAAAAATTATTCATACATACGTTCTCCCGCAATAGAACATTCGCTCCCGTATCTACACAGACAAACACCTTCTTATTGCAGATTGTGATAGGCACATTTGAAGGTGGAACTGCTGATGTATTTAAACTATATAGCTGAAAACGATGTGCTTGCACAGTTTGTATTTTAACCGTAGGGGAACAATCTGGGCATTTCTTCTTTATAAATCCCAATTTACCGCAACCATAGCAAAGAATGTCGGATTCTATGCGTCGATTAGCAAACTTAGGGGAGATGTCTCTTCTTTTTGAAGCTTAGTCTGCTTCCAATTACTTTCTCGACGAGAAATCACTTTTTTCTCTTGTAATACAACCGGATCTCTTTTAGGGAACGTAGATCTAATAATATCATACACATCTAATTTCTCGACAACATTGACTGGCGAATTTAAATTTTCCCAGTCATCTAACATATGTTGTTTGCATTCAACAGGCACGCGCCTTTTCATTTGGTTTGGTCAGCTATGGTTGAATCCTGAAGAGCTTCAAAAGACGTTACAGTTAATTCTTTAAGCCAGTTTTCAAATTAAGCTCGAATTTCAAAATAATAATCTTGTAAACAAATTTACTTGGTCTTTCGATAAGTAGAGAAGAGCTGTCTAAACTTTTCGGCAGTAATTTTAAGCCTTTTTAGAAGTAAATCTTTAACATATGAAAATTTTGAAGCGTTTTCTTCTGATTCAAGAGCGATTAGCTTAACCCTTTCGTGGTCACGCACGCGTATCCGCGGTCGCACTTTGGTACCTGTAAGTGGTCGTGAACGCATATAGGCGGTCAGACTTTTGTACTTGTAGATGGTCACAAACGCGTATAGGCGGTCAAAATATTCTACTTGTAGATGGTTATGAACGCGTTTGCGCGTTTGTGCTTCCCCCCACTTCTCGAGACTGGGAGTTAAAGAAGGCGTTTATCAATCACCCCCTCTTTCCAAGCACACAATAGGCGTTAGGCAGACTATTTGTCAACTGGATTACCGTATTTTAAGTCGAATGCCTTAGGGGATTTCGTTTTCTGTTAATGCTTAAGAATGGCATTGTATTTCGAACCATATACTAGGCAATTTTATAGAATATCATCGTTTACTTATTTTACTTTATTATTTCTGTCCATAAGATTCTAATTCATTACTATAATAATTATTATTTTATATCATTTGCCATATAATATTTATTTATTTTGCATGTTCATTATTTATTATGTAATATTTATTTATTTTGCTCTTTTAATGAATATACACGTTCTTTTCTTTCCTTTTTACTTCCAAATGTATGTCATTTTTTTCATTTAACTATAATACTAAATAACTAAACTGTATTTTTTTTCTTTACTTACAGCACTTTTGTTGTGTAATAATAATAAAAATCTCAAATATCCAATTTAACATTACACTTCAAAAATAATATTTTTATTTATTATTGTTGCGCAAATTTTATTCAAATTCTAGCATAATTTAAAACTAGCACCGTGAAACCTGTCTATAATGACGCTGAATGGGCCAGAAAAAGCATCGATGTAGATAGGTTTTAAATTTCATTATAGGTAGATTGGTAAACGGAAAAAAGGTGACCGGAAAAAACGGGACCGGAAAAAACGTGACAAGGAAAAAAGGTGACCGGAAAAAAAGTGACAACGAAGTGTTAAATATTGAATTTTGAAACAATGAACCTGGAAAAAAAATTAAAGCAAATCGGATGTTTCTGTCAAGAGTTATCGCGTTACGTACATACAGACGTAAGTGCATACATATATACATACAGAACCTGCGTGCACATTAATCCTTGGGCTTTGATAGCCTGCGAGCAAAAAGCAGGATAATGAAAAAATTCCTCTAAAGAAAATGCCTCCTCTCTTCGTCTTTATTTTGTTCCCTTTACAGGCTGTGTATGCAATTTTTTCCCTCCCCCTCCGCCTTATAAAACATCTTTACTCATATATAAACTATCAATAGCGAATTGAAAGAATCAATAAATTGTATTTCCTTAATACCCCCCCCCCCCACCTCCGTGGATAGCACTAACTTGTCTTTTGTAGAAGTCATAATAAACTTCTCTTAATGAAATGTTAAAATTGTATTTTCTTGGACCAAATCTTAGAGTTGTCAAACTCACCCATTAACTCTGCCCCCCCCCCCCCCTACGCTTAAGAAACTGACAGTGGAAAAACTTTACTTTAGTTTTTAGCATTTATTTATCGACAAGTTCAATATTTAACACTTCCTTGTCACGTTTTTTCCGGTCACCTTTTTTTCCTTGTCACGTTTTTTCCGGTCTCGTTTTTTCCTTATCCCGTTTTTTCCGCTCTTGTTTTTTCTGTCACGTTTTTTCCGGTCACCTTTTTTCCTAGATTCAATATTATTCCTAAGGAAGAATTTTTTAAAGATAGCGTGCTTGCATTTCAGTATTTTTAAACGATTTTCTTTGATTTGAGTAGCTGAGGTCGATCTGTACAAAGGACTTTTTTACTCCTTCTATTTTATTTGCAAGGTTTTTTAATGGGGATACTTTTACTTTCGAAACCGGTTCCGAAAGTAAATGTATCCTAAATAAATTAAAAAAAAAACTTTAAACAAAATCGAAAAAGAAAAAAACGGTCTTTCTATAGATCGATCTTAGGTAGCCAATGCAAAAGATTCGTTTAAAAAAATGGAAATAAAAACGAGGTATCTTAAAAAAATTCTTCCACCAAATAAACATTAGCGAGTGGGTGCTTTCGCGTGAGTGAAGTAGCCTATTAATTGTTGGAAGTAGATGAAAAACTCCACGCAATTAAACATCATAGACGGCTTTATTAAGTGCAATTGCTCGCAGTAATCTGCAATGCTTTTTTAATATTTTAGAGCAAAAGTAAAGTAATTTTATTTTTCAATTTGAAACTTTTCCTTTATCATATGAGACAAAGTTAATGATAATTCTACCGTGAAGGCTGTATTTCAAAATCTCTACAAACGTATCATATATATATATATTTTTTTTCCTGTTCTTATCTCGATTTTCCTTTTGTTTATATGGCAGTTTACATACAAAGAGATTTGCCATGAAAGAATTATTTCAATCAATAAAATGATGTTTACACAGTACTTCTCAGGTTGGGAGATATAACCTATCATCTCACCAATATGATTAAGCAAAGTAAACAATAATAATCATTTTAAGATAGGTAATGCATTCATATGCATTAAAGACAGATAATCTTAACAAAAGTTACTCTTCCTTGTTTTTACTTGCATTAAAAAATAAATAAAGGTGTATTTTTACACATATTTATATGTGTGGTTTTCATTATATTCGACCTACTTATATTTTTGAATAACTGGATACTTGATTTCTTTTGAAAGTTGAGGGGGGGGGGGAATCCAAAAACCATTCTTATGTTTATATCACTGGCTGTGTCCGCTTGGAAAATTAAAAACATTGTGTATTATTTGTGCTTTCTTTATATAACGAGTCCCAATATAGCGACTCTTACATTAAAACTGCCATATTAAAAAGCCCTAAATCTTATTTATTCTCACAGTTGTGTTTCACAGAGAAGAACCAGAGGTGTAGCCAGAAAAATGCTTATGAGACTACACTTCCCTGGACGATATCTACAATTATCATTATTTTTTACTTAATCATTCTACTAAATACAACAGAGTTGACCAAATATTCCAGTGTAATTAATTTCAATGATACTTTAAAAGTTTCTATGAGTTTTCTTTGAAGTAAGGTTTGAAAGAGAGTAAATATCTCCCATTGTTATCTAATCCAAACTCTTGCAACCCATGAATGACATCGAAATACTACCTGTAAGTGACGCTTTGAGCTTTGAGAAAACTATGATTGACAGCCCCACCCCTTCCCTTGTAAAGATGATTTCTAAAGAAAACAGTTCACAGGAACAGTAAAATTCCAAATAGTGGTAGCTTGCTACATATTTTTTTCATTGTCGCTTATTTAATAAAAGGATTATGAAATGTTTATGTTTTAAACTAGTTCTTTTAAAATTAGTATTAATCAATAATTATTAAATCATGAATATTGCACAATGTAACATAAAAGATTGTTGATATAAAAATAAAGTAGGGCATCATTAAAAAAAAAAATCTTTTCTGACATCACAGCAGAAATCTTAGAATAACTCCCCCCCCCCTCCCCAACGGAAAATAAAAACTGATAGCCGAAGAGTTATCTTTATTGTAGCCTAAGAATTATTATTAAACTTATGGTTATTTTTAATAATAAAAACTTTGTTGCACATTTTCTGTATGTTATCAAATTCTGCCCCATTCCGCAAGCGTGTTTATAGAAGAATTTAGTAATTTAGTTATTCTACCTAAATACTTTTAAATAATCACTTTCAATGGTCTACTTTAAAAAAAATCAAATTCGTGATATTTGATATGCGCATGTTACCTCCGATATCGTAAAATCAAGAAAATTTTTCTCCGATTAAGTCACACACTAATGACAATTTGTAATTCTAAATTATGAGGAATTTATTTATTTTACATTTTCCAACATAGTTGAAAAGGGTTTATGACTTCAGTTTGTCTGTCAGTGCTCTATCTTGCGCAAATATAATTCGATTTCCCTGAAATTTTGTGTGTTATTGACATTTACTACCGCACGATCACCATTGAAAATGAAATATGTAGCATGTACAGTTCCCTTACAGGGGCATTCAAAAGTATGCCGTTAAATTACGATCAATGGGAAAAAATCGTTTCAAGTGCAGCACTAAAACATGCTTTCTGTAGAATATGAAATGCAAAGAATTTATTATTCATTTCCAGAGTCGCACAAAAGAATTCCGTTACATAATGATCTACGCGGGAAAATCGTTTGCAGTATATTTTAATGTAGATACTCTATTTCAAATGAATTTAGGTAAAAAGATCAACGGTGAAAAGGTCTTAGCAAAAAAAAAAAATCAGTGGTAAAAATAATAATTATTATATATACTTAGATGAACCTAAAATTCAGATCTATTAGTTATTAAAGTTACATATATTTTCAGTTATAGAAAACTAATTCTAAGTTTCAACTAAAGCCCGTGCTAAGTCCGCATATCTATTATTGATATCAAAAAAGTATATTATACATAGCGTTACACTTAAAGGACACTAACAAATAGGTGCTGTGTATTGAAAAAATATATTCTTCTGGAGACGTCGGCTGTTCATTAGTAAGCCCCTAGAAAGGGCGGGGTGGTAAACAGAAAATACAATCTATAGATTCTCTCAATTTAGTACATGGATAGCTTATGTATAGCTATTAACTTTTATATATTTATGGGAACTTTGACCAAAGACAGCCTTTTGGTGAAGAGAAAGGGGGAGGACATGGAATTAAAAGAAAGAAATTTTTACATACATTTAAAGGGGTCAAAACATAAACAAAAGTACTTTTTTCAAAAGTGAAGGTTTTTCATTATCTTGATTTTTATAATGTAAGAGGGGAGCAGAGTTAAGAGCGGGGTGTACGTGTGTGTGTGTGTGTGTGTGTATGGAGGGGGGTAACAATAAGTGGGAGTCAAAATTTTGAAGTTTCAACAAAGAAAACAAAATTTAAGGAATGCACAGCAGAAATGAAAATATTTTCTCGAAAATAATTTAAATAATACTTAGGATCTAAATTTATTGAGTATGGCGTAGAGTCCTGCATCGGGTCGGGAAACCTTTCTTTTTTTGTCGGGGGTTGGATTAACTTCTACAATTTTGCTGCAAATCGGGTTGATATCCATTGTTTCGGGTTAGGTTTTGTCTCTTGGGGGTCCGGTTCGGCTTGACCCGATTTTTCAAAGAATTTCTAAAATATTTTTTCTGTTGAAAAATCTGCATACAATAACAGTTTTTAAAGAAATGGAAAAATTGAATACACAAGGAAAATTTTAAAATCTAAATAATTTAGAAACTAGTTTTATTAAGCTTGTCTTAATACAATTTAACAGACATATTACAAAAATGGGATCTGTAGGTCGAAGGGAAAATTTATGATAGTCATAGACCGTTTATTCAGAGCTATATTTCAATTTACATTTGTGAATATACGATCTTCAGCTGTGTATCGACCTATCTTTAACTACATTGTCAAAGGACTATTTCATCTTATTCCTCTATCTAAGATAAGCAAACGATATTACGTCGTTCAAGCCATTAAATAAAACTGTCATACAAAATTTCCCACAATTGGACTATTATCGTTCTTCCTCTTAATCATTTGATTTTCCTCTAATTTTTTACGCGCATGCGCACGCAAAAAAAAAAAAAAAAAAAAGAACTGGAAAGTAAAAACTTTTTTTTTCTTCACCATTTGAAAAATTAAGAAAGATATAATGAAAGTAATGTTTTATTAAATTTTGAACTCGAGTGTGAAAACCAAATTTCAAAATAAGACAGTTTTCTTTATAAATATTAAAATTATTTTAATTTCAGCAATCCACCCTTTACTAAAAAATATTTTAAATATTCACAAAAGTGCCCTTTTTCAACCGTCCTTTTTTAGTGCACTGTTCTTCGGTTGTCTTGGAATTCCTCTGTTAATGATCAGTAAACACTACGCGCATTATTATTACTATTAATTTTTATGGGAAACAGACTGCAGTGCACATTAGCAATGTGTATCAATTATTGCGGTTGGACTAATATACTACTATAAAAAAAAGTACTACAAGCAGATATCGATCTAGACCGTAATTCGAGTTTATTCGAATTATTTTATACATCCATGTAAACCAACAATAAAGGCCACACTCACTATTTCCAATAGTGAACAGGCCTCCATATCATATATCTTACGACATATCGATTTCATGGCAATGCAAGTAATATTTACAAAGGTCAGATGGAAAAGTAGTACTAGACTTTTTCCGCGATGGCACACCAAGCTCACAATTAGCCTAAAATATTCAAGTGTAACTATATATTGTTTAAAAAGATACCAATGAACAGTACAAGTATAGAATTATTCAAAAATATCAATATAATGGATGCAATTAAAGCAGTAGATATGATTAAGTGTAAGTATATGTCTTTAAAAACAGGGAAGAATCATTATCTAAAAGATTCTTACAATAATGCAAATGAAAGCATTATCTTTTTAAATTTATTGTTATTATTATTATTATTACTTTACTTTGTACAATCATGTTTGTTAAATGACAAATTAAATCATGGCAATCTATTTTTTTATAAATATATCTCATATAGACTAATACTATATGATCAGAATTAATGCTAATACTATATGATAAGTATGATTAAAACAATCATAATGAAATGAATGTATTGAAACTGGAAAAAAAAAGAAGTTAGATTTTGATGATTGAACTTTTCATTTCGTTACCATGAGAATTAAACTAAGAAAACATTTATTTTAATGCATTAAACTACACTAATACTGTATAATGCACATTTATTTTAACGTATTTAAATATCCATTTTTAATTATAGATTACTTAGAGATCACAAATATATTTTACAATTAATGTTGATTTCTTTCCTGCTCATGCTGACTGATAATTGTTACATCATATAAATCCAACTTATTGCAATTGCTTCAAGGTCTATGACACTAAATTTGGGGTGCTCCGGGCGAATGCCCCGTACAAAAACTGCATAATCTTCCAAATTGATTTTTTTTTTGTGACACATTCCTGAATTCAGTTTTGTTCATAAACACATGGAATTGGCAGGTACTCTTATTCAGAAACTATAAAGTCGAACAATTTTTTTCAATTTTCGATAAACATAGGAAGGAAGTCTTTTAGAAAATGCTGTTAAAGTTGGCGTTTTGAAAAAAAAATTCTGCACACGGAAGCCCGATAAAGGTTACAATGGGAAAACGCTTGTATTTCTCATGTAATTTATTTGTCGAAAAGTGAAAAAAAGAAAAAGTGAAAGAAAAAAAAAACATTTGCTCTCAAATCATTTACATAGTCATACCTGCATTTGTCAAGCTTTTACACTTATATATTAATTCGTTAATGTGTCAAAGTTTTTATTGTTAAACGAGCAATTTTTTTTCATCTAAATAATATTTACAAAAGTTAGTGGTAGGGCAGGCGGAAGAGCATTAATTAACCACCATATACAGGGCAGGGTCCGACTTAGGCTATGGGGGGAAAGGTAAGAATCATTCTGCCCCCCCCCTCTATCTATCTATCTATAGATTTTTTTGTGAATAATGTGGAAGTAGCTAGTAATAAACTTCATACTATTGTATTATATGCATAAGTTTTATATCCGGTACTGCTTACATCTGTATACAGAGTGTCACAAAAAGATAATCAAAACTTTAAGAAAAAAATACTTGTAGGAAAATAGTAGAAAAAAAAATGATAGATTGTTTGATACGAGTATTTCTTTGCAAACATTTACTTTGCTTATCTACGTACGTTATAAGATGTCTAAAAGAAAACGTCCCAAATTGGTTATAAGTATTGGTTTTAACTTGCCACGTTAAGAGAAAAACGTTAATAAAGAATTGCTTTTGAAAACTATAGAATACTAAATTGTCATAATAAAATATTAATCATTAGTTTTCTAATGATATTTGCGTAGGTGGAGAGGTTACTGAAAGCGGAGGGGGGGAGGGGACCGCACTTCCTTCTTAAAAGTTCGAAAATGTATGAATTTTGGTCACTTTTATTTAATTTTAAACATTTGACACCATTTAAATAAAAATCCTGACTACTCTCATGGGAGTCCCCTAAAAAGGGGGACCCGGGGAAGCTTCCCCGCATGCACCTACATAAGTCGGGCCCTGACAATATATATGTAATATACATATATATATATATATGTATTTAATGGACCACCATAACCAATAATTTTATATATTAAACTTTATTTTCAAAGATCTTTGTAAAACATTTTTATTTATGCAATGTATTGCCTAAATTGTGTTTCCTTGCGCTAAATACTGAATTTTTTACTCATACTTTGTTACCCCCCGACCCCTTTAACTCTGCCCTCTCCTACATTGTAAAGATCAAGATGATAAAATTTCCGTTTGTTAGTCAACATGTTTATTTCAACCCCTTTAAAATATCTGTATGTAAAGTATGTAAAGTTCCCCCACTCTCTTCCTTCTCACCCCAAAGACTATCCTTGGTCAAAGATTCCATAAATATATAAAACTCGCTGTTCTTATACATAAGCTATCAAAGTAGCGCGTTGAAAGAACAGATACACCTGCTTTACTTGAAACGCAGAAAAAAAAATATATACGTATTACTGACTATGGAAGTTGCTTAGAGAATAGTTTTAATTGTGTGATGCATTTTCTCGCTGAACTATATTTGTATGCCAATAGAAGTTTGTGGAACATAAATAAATTTACACAGGGATACGCAAACCAACAAGATACATGGCCGTTTGGGTGCGTAATTGATTATTTTTTTTAATTATTATAGAAGGTAATTGATAAAACTGGATTTCTAAATGTGTTATATGTTTACCATACTGTTTACTCACATATCTTCCTGCCACATATCTTGCGCCTTATTTACCGGTAAAATTTCAGTACAGTTTTATAGATAGATAAATGTATTGGAAAGTATTTCACAATCTATTCTTGAAATCTATTCTCACAATCTATTCTTCGTTCTTATTTTTATGAGCTTTTATTTTTTATGCTGGAGAAAGTTTTCAAAGTTTCCATACATACAAATACGCAGAGATAATAATTACTACTATTTGTTTATTAATATTATTTGTTTAAAAATTAAATGAAAAAAATAAAAATATCTTGAGAAGGAAAATTAAAACTGGTTTCATCCAAATCCTAAAACTTAAAAAAAGGATAAATCTTAAAAAGTGATAAAAAGTGTCATTTGATTTTTTTTAAACTCTTTCCAGTATAGTTGAAAAGCGTTTATAAATTCGGTTTGTCTGTCTTTCCTTCTGTCCGTGCTCTAATTCACATAAATTTAGTCCAATTGCCATAAAATTGATATATGTTATTTTTGTTTAATTTGGCATGTTCATTATTGAAAATGAAATGTGTAGCATGTAAGATTCGTTTACAGGGACACGCAAAAGAATGCCGTCACATTACGGTGAATTAGAAAAATCGTGTATGGTGTAGTTTAATGATATTACACTATTTTAAACATATTGGAATTTTTATATTTCACTAAGGAGTTGTACACTACAAGGCGATTACTGTAGACTATGATGTGCATAGAATTTATATTTCATTTTCAGGGACACACAAAAAAATTTGGCCTATGACCAATAATTGCTATAAGTTCGTTATCAGTTGCGGTATACGTTTCTAAATTTGACTGTTGTTATTATTATTTTTTTTTATATTATATGGTGTTTATAAATTCAATAGGTCATATACTGGGAATCACTATCGCAAGTACAATTCCGTTTATTGACAGAAATTGCTGAATGGGAATTTTCCTGCGGAACTAAATTTTTGCATACATACAAA
The DNA here is from genome assembly GCA_963932465.1 of Maratus speciosus. Taxonomy (NCBI): domain Eukaryota; kingdom Metazoa; phylum Arthropoda; class Arachnida; order Araneae; family Salticidae; genus Maratus; species Maratus speciosus. The sequence goes on along the minus strand of OZ010795.1, from coordinate 284,070,739 downwards.
GTTATAGAGCATATACAGGGCTGCACAAAAAATAGATATTTTTCCAACTAACTGACAGCAATTGTAGAAATTGGGTTTTCAAATGCGTTATGTGTTTTCTAATTTATTTATTTAGACACCACCTTTCTCCGTAATAAGCTGTAAAGTTTTGTTTCAATATTCTGAATGTATTGGAAAGTGTTTCATAATTTATGCTAGACACATGATTTTTAGCTCATGTTTCTTTTTACAAATATTCTTTTTCAATTTCTCCAAAGAATTTTTGAAAAAATACGGAGTCTTACTGTACTAAATATAAGAAAAAATACATGAATGCATTTCGAAATTATTAAAAATAGTGCTTAGTTTCCATCTGGTCTAAGAATGTTCAACTTGTGTCCCGCGGAGTTGCGAACTTATTGTTGTAAAGTTTAAATCCTTTTTATCTCTTTATGGCCGATGGACGCTGGAAGTTTTATGGGAGATAAGGTGAGGGGGGGGGGGGAGGTATTACTCTTCACAGATATTTGAAATGGATTGTATTTTTCTCATTTTCAATAGGAGAATATATTAGGTACCTAAAATAATTCCTGTTATTGGAAAATTTTAAATGTAATTATTTTTCCTAGGTGGTGAGAAGGAGAAAAATAACACCCGAAAAAAAAGGGCACTTTTATTACAATGGAACTTACAAAAAGCACATTTATTTTGTATATTACTATGCAGACTCTCCATTGACCTATTTATACATAGTAATACCTGTACTAAGCGGAATCTTGCCTTAAAAAAATCCAAAGTTCTTTGGAAAATTTCTAATTCAAAATTATTATATTGCCCCTTATCATTTCGTTTTAAAGGGTTTCATTGTTAAAATTAAAACTTGCATTTAATCAGTAATACAGTCGTTCCCGTTTAAACGATTATTTTTGGTTCCAGAAATAATATTCGATTAAGCGGGGGTTTTGATTAAACGGGGAATCATAACTGTAATATGCGTAATAAAAAGGGAAAATACCCATCTACGATATGTTTAATTAACAAAATAATAAATCGTTAATAGAATAACATAAACTAAAATAAATACGAATGCTAATATAAAGTAAATACTTATTAATTTAACGTCAGTATATTCATTTATATGGTTTACATCACACTTAATGCAGCTCGTTTGAGTTTGGTCAAAACTTTGCTACTTCTAATTTATGTTACTTATACTGCCTTTAAAAAATCGTTTAAAGTTGTTTGTTTAAGTGAAATTTTAAAGGAGTAAATATAGAGTTATTTTTCGAATGAGTGCAATATATCACAACGACCATCTCGAGTCTCGAAGTGACGACGCATTGCCATTAAAGCCTGATTAACAGCAAGAAGCGATGGTGGTGAGATCAAGGTGGGGAAATCATTTGACCTGTCCATTATATACCTGCCGACCAAAATCATTGCAGGAAGAACTGAAAATTTGTTTTCAGCGTAAAGGAACCGGAAATGACAAAAGGTGGAAGGAAATTCTAGCTGAAACGGGCTTTCTGCGCCTATTTTCAAACATCGGTTCTTATTCGATTAAGCGGGGAGGTTCGTAAAAGTTATTTGGTTTAAGCGGGGGAAAATAACATAGAACCAATAGGAATAAATTCGGTTCCGGAGAATTCTATTCGAATAAGCGGGGTATTCGATTATCCGTGACCCGATTAAGTGGGGAGGACTATTATACATATGCACAAGTATTACACCTATAATTCGTTAATGATGCAATACTATGATCACTAATTAATTACAGTAAAACCTGTAAAAATGAAATCCATGTATAACATAATCCTGCCTTAAACGGAGAATTTTATATTCCCAAATACAAAATATTACACAATTACACCTAGTAAAACCTGTCTAAAACAGAATTTGTTTTCGTACCTAGTGATCTCGTATTAACCGGTTTTATTGTAATATACAGTGGTACTGTGCAGTGTTACTGATTAATTAATTCTGTAAAACTTAAATAATATATCTTTACTATCTCTAAACATGATTTAAGTATAAGAAATAGTGTACTTTATAAAAAAGAAACGCCTTAACATGTTTGGTTTTACTGTACTAAAACAATTGCCTGCCGAGACGAAAGGAAAGGTTGAAATAATTATTGCCACTTTGATTACATCAATAAATGTTTTTCTTTTAATGTTCTACATTTATCAGTAAAATAATAGGAATTAATAAAAATTCAAATTTGTTATCTGGAAGCTAAATTATAAGATCCAAAAAATCCGCTTGTTTTTTTTTTTTTTTTTTTTTTTTTTTTTTTTTTTTTTTTTTTAATGTATGGCTGGAAAAAAGGTTCTCAGTTTGTATTTTTTTCTTCTTTTTTTAAACAGGAATTTGCACATTTTGAAAATCTTATTAAAATTTGTTTTAATTCTTTTATTGCTCACAAAAAAAAAAAAAATAAGTTAGAAGAATTATCATTTAGAAGAAGTTTTTTCCATTTATTTTGAATGCGCATTTGAAATACTTTATAATAAATCACTTTTTTTTGGTGGGGGGGGGGGAGTGGTGTTAGAATATTTTAATGTATTTTCAACTGGTATATTCATCAGGATAATGTACAATATATCAGCTATCTCAGATTTATATCATAGAAAATCAAAGAAAGCAGATGTTACACTAATTTGCATAATGAGAAATTATTATTATAATTATTATTATTATTTATAAAAGAAAAAAAAATAATATTAGCATTAATTAAAATTGAGATACGATGAATAACCCTATCTAAAAGTGTAACTAAAGTGTACTAAACGTTTAATTGAGATTCGTTGTATAGTGAGATCTATCGCTATGCGTGCGTTTTATAAAATGTAAATTTATTTAAAAAATCGATTACTTCCAGTTTAATTTTGTAATTAAATCATTACAAATTAATAAAATTTACAAGTTTATGTAACAGAAACTGTTTAGAAAAAAAGAATGCATTTAGAGGAAATGAAACATGCTTGTTATTACGAAGATATAAATTCTTTTCAAATTTAGATAAAATTTAATAGCATATAAAGCAAATTATACTACATTAACAGTTTGCAAACATTATTCTAAGCAACACGGAACACACACCTGTATTCCTGAAAACTGCTATTTCGTTACATACTTTCAGATGTTGTATGGGATTAACTAGACAATCGTTTTCGAAAGCTATTAGTCAACTAGTTTTAAACGCCCATTCACGCTTCATAAAAGACAGTGGACAGACGTTTCAATCATTCAGTGTCAGAAAGAAGGGGAAAGAACTAAATCCCTTAGCACTTTTCAACTACAAAATCACACAACCCCTTCTACCTTTTCGAAAAAGTTTTTTTTCCTATTCAAGGCCTTTTTAAGGTACATTTTTATAATCTAGTGAAACGCTCAATGGGTTAAAGATAGAAGATGGTACAATATTGAGTAAATACGAAACCAATAAATGCTCCGGTATCTTCGAGAGCTTTAACTGACGTTCCAGGAGCACCAAAAACAAGGTTACATAATCAGTTTCTAGCCTGAATGTTTTCAACATCTTTTGGAAATCCATATTACTCTCCATTTGAGACAGTTCCCCTGCCGCATTTCCACCTACTGATACATTGTAAACTGTTTGGCTCTGAGCCTGTAACTTGAGCTTCTCAAGCTTTTTCAACTGTAACTTTTCTGCTCTATGCTTCTCTTCTAAATCCAGTTTATGCTGTTCTAACTCTGTTGCTTTTTGTTTTTCCTCTAACTCTCACCTACGTTGTTCTTCCCTGCTAGTCGAAATTTGGTTTCCGACAAATGAATTTAAAAAAATCAACTTCAAACGAGGGGGAGGATTTCATTTTTTCACGCAATGTGACAACGGTCATAGCGGGTTCACATCTAAATTAATTTCTAATGCAACCTGATACAAATCCTCTTTGAGGTCTTTGTTATGTTCAGACATTTGAAACTTTAGCAAAACAACAAAACGAGTATCCCACAAATGTCTAAAATTCGTTTAAATTATTCCCCAGACGCTAGCTTTGCCTTAACAACTCATATAAACAAGACTTTAATAAAACAAAACAGTGAGCTTTTATCTTAGCAAAAATTATTAATACAAGACAAAACAAACTTTACATCCCTGCTGGTATAAATAAACTGTATGGCCATAACGCGACACTTATTCAAAACAATATTTTAACCAATATAAAACCATTTACTAAATAGTTGACACTTTCAAAAAATATTCTGAATAAAATTAAACAAATAACCTAATAATTAAGATTAGTTGGGGTAACTGGAACCACGAGGTAACTGGGCCATAGGCTATTTTATAAAAAAACTGTTGATGTATTTTTTAAGTTTTACTTTGGTGAACAATGCACCTTAATCTCTACTTCCTAAAACAACGTTTGTCAACTCAATCATAACTCTCACTTTGCTGTGATAGGTTGTCAAAAATTTACGTTTCTTTTTTAAAAAACAACGTCAATATGGTTGAACTTCCTCGGTTTTTTATTAAAATGCTGTAAGTATATTTACTAAACAATCTTTTTTTTTAAAGATTAGGCATATAACTACATTAACATTTTTAGGAATCTATACATTAGGGTGGGTCGAAAAAATCGAAATATTTATAACCGAGATGTAATAGAGCGGAAAAGTTGCCTTTTGTAATAAAGAATAAATTCGTAAAATATTTCACCGATCGGTTAATACCTTCTACCGCCGCAAGGGGGCTAAAATTTCCAAAAATCGCAAAAAAACATGTTTTTTTCAGTATTTTTTTTTAATTATCTAAACGTACGAATACAATTTCTAATAGAACGCAATAGCTACATGAAGATATAAGAAATGTCCCGGTAAATGTTCATTATGATAAAGTAACATCTTTTATTGCCGCAAAAAAACCATATTTAAAAAAAAAAAATATATTGTAAAAATTTCAAATTTTTATTATTTTTTAATTTTTATAATTTTTATAATATGTCTAGAAGTAAATAAGTTTACTTCATATCTATTAATATGTCGTAAATTTTGTTAACTATTTGTTATAGACTGGGAAAAAAGGGTAATCGTTCATTATTCTTGACGATCGCTTTATCTACTGCTGTTTTACTGCATATCAGCAGTTCATATACCAAAAATCACAAAAAATGATATAAAATGAACAAAATATTTTAGTATTTTATTAGTTAAAATACAGAGATGATTAACCGACATGGATTAAATAAACATAAAATGAAGAAGTATTTAAAGTAATTGAATTTTATAATATGACTTGCTTCTAAATAAAGCCATTGTTCCTCGAGAGGCCAAAATTGATCATATGGGATCCTCGCTCTGTTCTGGTCCACAAACTTTACCAGCACTTTAGAGTCTAATTTCACGCATTTTTCTGCTGATTGAGTGGGACAAGGAAAATGATAATAATTGGTATCTTTCATCGAACATTCTAAACTCACCAGCGTCGTTAGATCGTCAGTCCATAGGCAAACCGTAACTGGTGGTTTCGTTAGTTTAGAGTTTTGCCACTCTACTAAATCCATACAATTTAAAGCTTCAAAGTTCAATCCTGGATTGACGAAATGACGGATGGCACTATTCGTGTCCACAGAACTTCGTAAATTGGCAATTTTCTTTATGGCTGGTGTCCTGATGTCGTCTCCTACATATGCTATCATTCCAATGAAGCTATTTTCATGATTTGCGAAACAGGCATTTCGTGAAATTACAGGAACTATAATCTTCCGTAGATGATATGGCAAGTAACGAGGGTTCCTAATTATAGTCCACATAATCTGAAAAACATGATGGATTCATTTTAATTGTGAACCAACTGATGCAGTACACTTTCAGGATGTACTCATTAAGTACATCCTGATCAGCCAATTGCCGACTGCATCAGGCGATTGCCAAAACTGAAAATTGCCAAAGCACGAATTTCTGTGGATACGAATAGTGCCATCCGTCATTTCGTCTTTCCAGACATGAACTTTGAAGCTTAAAGTTATATGGCTTTAGTCGAAAGGCAAAACTGTAAACTACCGAAACCACCTGTTACGGTTTGCCTATCAACTGACGATCTAACAACGCTAGTGAGTTTAGAATGTTCGATTAAAGATACCAGCTATTTTAACTTTCCTTGTCCCACTCAATCAGTAGAAAGATGCGTGAAATTAGTCACTAAAGTGCTGGTAAAGTTTGTGGACCAGAACAGACTGAGGATCACATATGATCAATTTCGGCTTCTCGAGGAACAATGGCTTTATTTGAAAGCAAGTCATATTATAAAATTCATTTACTTTAAATACTTCTTCATTTTAAGTTTATTTGATCCGTTTCGGTTAAACATTTCGGTATTTTAATTAACAAAGTGCTAAAATATTTTGTTCATTTTATATCAGTTTTGTGATTTGTGGTATATGAAATGCTTCTATGCAGTAAAAGAGCAGTAGATGAAGCGATCGTAAAGAACAATGAATGATTACCTTTTTTATTTTCCAGTCTATGACGAATAGTTAACAAAATTTATGACATATTAATAGATATAAAGTAAATTTATTTACTTATAGACCATATTATAGAAATTAAAAAAATATACAAAAAATGAAAACTTGAAAATTTTACAATTTGTTTTTTAAATATGGTCCCTTTGCGGCAGTAAAAGATATTATTTTATCATAATGAACATTTACCGGGACATTTCTTATATCTTCATGTAGCTATCGCGTCCTATTAGAAATTGTATTCGTAGGTTTGGATAATTAAAAAATATATTTAAAAAAAAACAAGTTTTTTGCAATTTTTTTAAACATTGGCCCCCTTGCGGCGGTAAAAGATAATAACCGATCAGTATAATATTTTACGAATTTATTCTTGATTACAAAAGGCAACTTTTCCGCTCTATTACATTTCGATTGTAAAAATTTCGGTTTTTTCGACCCACCCTACTATACATATTTACTATAAGTTTCAAATATAAGCCCGGTCTCCCGGCTTTTTCAAGAATGGGGTAATTGGGACATGTATCCTGGGTAACTGGACCATGCTGGATCCAATTAACCCAATAGCTATAAATAAATTTTTAAGTATCTCTTTCTACGGGAAATAAAATTCTCCATTGTTTTTTGCTCACAATAAAGAAAATAATAGAATACCTTATTAAAATTACGTATTAAAATTTCAAAAAAAAGCATATTGGGTGGTATCAAACCAAATTTCTTGACCGCTTGAGAGGCAGTGATGTCGTTATGGCATCACATAATTTTAATCCCTAATTGCCACATTGGCACCGTAATTTTATAATAAAAATTTCACTTTTATTAAATACGCGAAAATATACTTTTATTTGTTTACAAATAGATTCTCTTGTAAAAAGTGGTGTGATTAAATTATTTCAACATTTCACGTACCTTGTACCTGAAAGCAAGATAGCCAAACCTTGAAATTGTACGATAGAGATGAAGTTCTTAAGTACTTACGTAGCCGTTTGTTCATAGATTTACCTTGCTATTTTTTTCCTTAAAATACCCATGTGACTTTTATACCTATTACCTATGCTAAAGTACGTAGGTACTTACATAATGTTTATGTTTTTGGTATAAATAAATCTAATATTTGCACTTTTAGTGCTTTTTTAGACATATTGACTGCAGAGGTTTCCCTTACAACGCTCTTTAGATGATATATAATTCACATGATCTGCCTAGTTAAAATTTTTTTAAGTTGTTTACACTTTTTGAAACAGCATTTGATATCCCATATGAAAAAAAAAAAAAAAAAAAAAAAAAAAAAAAAAACGCGTGTGGAAAATAGAACTTTCTGGTCCACTTACCCCATATTTATGAGGCAACTGGGCCCAGGAGGAAAGAAAGATGAAATATGCATATTTTGATATTTTTAAATATTAAAATGTTATTTTGAGCATTTCTTTCTGATAGAGGGAACCTAAATGAACACATTTACAGAAGTTCAGACTTGAATTAAAATGAAAATTAGCTTTTTGAAGCTGAATTGTCAGAAGCTCCAGAGTCACATTTTAAAATCATGGCCCAGTTGCCCCAACTAACCTTAAATCTTCAAACAATATTATTAATATATTACTAAGACTACTTAATATCAGTTTCATTCAATATAACTTAAAAAAAAAAGAAACTTTCTTTTATAAACAATAAATGAAAAAACCTACTTATTCCGTTTAGAAAATCACATTCAAGGCTTTTTTCATCAGTAAATCAGAATATAAACTAACAGCATTTCTTATTCGGCGAAGGCCACGCAAGCTAATCACGTGACTGCCGGTAAAGTCTATTTTTGGAACGGGTAGCGCGCGTTTCATTGTTATTTTTTGAAGTATAATAAGAAAAAAAATTGTACCGAATATTTAAAAAATATATATTGATGGCTTTCAATGTTTATTAATTTGTTACATCTCCGTTTCAGTTTGTAGTTTATTTTGAGCGGTTTAAAAAAAAAATATTTCTGCTTATGAATTAATGTTTAAGATTTGAATAAATTTTTTATAAGAAACTCTAACAGGGTTCGTACGGGTGCTTGAATTTCATGACTAAGAAATTGTTTGGTACCAGTATTTTCTTATGGAAAATCTCCCCTGAAATAAGGCGAAATTTCGTGCATTTAAACTAGATTTATTTTTCTATAAAAAATTCTGATATTGGTCCTTGAAAATAACGGTACCCGTACGAACCCTGTCTAATAAAATATGTAGCTGAAAATTGCTTAAATACTACCGTAATTTAAAAACTATAATAAATAATACTCTTTTGTAAGATCTGTGTATGTGGTGGCATGTTTGATTTTTTTTATGAATATGAAAACAAACACAAGCAGACATGTACTAGCTTACATGTGTGTAAAAAACATATATTATTTCCCCTAAAATTCATCTAAATAAACTTCGAAAATAGACATAAATTAAGAAATACGGTCTTCAAGGAAAATACAATTTTTTACTTTAAACAGTTAAAGGTCTTTAATCCCTCTTACGGCTTGAAAAATCTCTTTACGTGCTGTGAAAATATAACAATTACTAACAATCTTTTCATGTTAATATCAGTAATTCACTTCTTTTTGTGTGTAAAGTTTTTTCATAAATCTACAGATTTCAGTAGAAATTCTCAATCAGAACATGTTTGTTTGCTTATATTATGGAATAATTTCAAATTATTTTAAGAATTATTTGTGAAGAAATGTAACAGATAAAAAAGATGCCTACATTATTTTTTAAAAAGACTGTAGAGATAACAATAAACGTGATAGAGTTAGAAATATTTTAAAGATTATTTCTTTAAACAGATTATTTTTAATGTACAAATATATGCGTAGTGTTTAAAGAATAAAACCGCTGACACATAATTAATATAGACATATTTGTAAAGGAAATAAAACAAAATTGCTGCAGGAAGTTTGTATTATATATTCGTGCTAGAGGTGAAGAATAGAAAACTGTCTCTCACTGTTACGAAAACGGTGATAAAAGTGAAAATAAAATAAAATAAAATTGTCCACCACACTTATATTATCGCAGAATGATTATCAGAATTAAAAAAAATATATATATAAATGACGTTTAAACAGTACTTAGAACACTTAAAATAGGAACATATATATATATATATATATTTGTTCTTTTTGCAAAAGAGCAGTTAGCACTCATCCAGACCAATAAAAGCGGATTAATAAAATTGTGATTTACAGTATTGACGTCTCCGTGAACGCCATTATTCGCCGAATTGGGACGAAGGAGTTTTGTCTATTTTGGTATTAAAATTCAAAGCATGTTCGTTCAATCTTGTAAATGTGTCTAACATAAAAGGAGTAACATAAAAAGTTCTTAGTGTTACAGGAACTTGTCGACGTACTTTAAAATTGTTCAAGCTATGGAAATTTTTTCGATGGAAAATATGGTTGAAAATATATTTGAAATGCTTACTAGGGTGGGTCGAAAAAAATGAAATATTCATTATCGAAAGATAATAGCGCGTGAAAGTTACATTTCGTAAAAAAATAAATAAATAAATACTAAAATATTACAGCTATTGGTTAATTTCTTTTTACCGCACGAAGGGGCCAAATTTCGGAAAAATCACAAAGAACACACATTTTGCATTTTTTAAGTATCCAAACATACCAATTCAATTTATAATAGAACGCAATAGCCACACCAATATATTATTAATGTAACATTAAAATTTCCTTTTGGCAACATCATTGCTTTTATCACCGCAACAGGGCCAAATTTTCTGAAAAATGTTAAAAATTAAAATTTTTCGTTTTTTTAATTTTCATAATAGTTTCAGATTTTTTTAAAATTTCTAATAGGCTCGGAAAGGCATTTTATGTTATTAATTTCATTCAGATTCTTAACCATGATCACTGTAATTCTATTAAAAAAATCTACTCAACGATATAAACAATTGCAACTGCCTGCACGTAAAATTATTTTCGAGCTGCTTGAGGGCCATATTTTACTTGGTTAGTTTTTTCGTAATATACTACTTTTACTCGATACTTTGGTGGATCTAAAGATAGAAATATCTACCAGGTTAAAGAGGTGGGAAAGTTTCATCTTCGCGAAGTCAAGAAGAACATATCTTTTTGATACTAGAACCAGGTCTATATTAGTTTCGTCATTTGACCCCATAGTCTGGCAAAGCGACTTCTATGTGTAATGACATTACAGATTTTTTGTAAAGAAAAATGAAATGTAAACTATAAAAGTAATTGCAATCGGATTTGGTGAAGCTTTCTTTAACACACGTTGCAAAGGTGTTATATGATTACTTGAGAACTAGTTTTAAAAACCCACTTTAGCGCCTTCCTTGCCCTCACTTCAAAGAGCATCCGCTGAGAGATCTTTTCGAACATCTTGATGTCAAAGAGAGGTCCTTTTTCATATTGCGGCGGCCCAATTGGTTGATATCTTGTTATTTGGAAATCATTACCAATTGCAAAGTTTAAGACAATTTAATCTGATCACCAAGCTGTTGGTAAAGATGATTTGTCAACTGACTAGATAAATATGTCTGAAATATTGCAAACACATTCTACACGCGTGTGTTCAATTGACCTTTTTTCTGAGTCCCTAGACCAGTATTTCACGCAAGGTGGCTCACTAATGCTAATTGAATTTTGCGACTCTACGTTGGAACATAGAAAACCTCTTCTTAACCTGTCATACTATTTGAGTACATCCTGAGAGTGTACTGCATCATTTGGTTCAGAATAAAAATGAATCCCTCAAGTTTTCCAGAATATCTGCACTATAGTTAGTAACTTCCGTTGCTTGCCTGATCATCTACGAAAGATTATAGCTAATGTAGTTTCACGAAATGGCTATTTCCCAAATCATGAAAATAGCCTCATTGGAATGATAGCATATGAAGGAGAGAACATCAGGACGCCAGCCATGAAGAAAATTTCCAAAGCACGATGTTCTGTGGACTCGAATAGTGCCAGCCGTCAATTTATCTTAGCAGACTTTAACGTTGAAGCTTAAAATTGAATGGATTTAGTCTAATGGCAAATCTGCAAACTAACAGAACAACCTGATACTGTTTCTTCATCGACTAACAACACTGGTGAGTTTAGAATGTTCGATTAAAGATACAAGCTATAATAACTTTCCTTGTCCCAGTCAATCAGTAGAAATATATGTTAAATTAGTCATTGAATCGCAACAAAGTCTGTGGACTAGAACAGAGGGAGGATCACATCTGATCAATTTTGGCTTCTCGGGGAATAATGGCTTCATCTAAAAGCAAGTCATATTATAAAATTCATTTATATTATATACTTCTTCATTTTAACTCTATTTAACCCGTTACGGTGAAACATCGCTGTACTTTAATTAATAAAATACTAAAATACTTTGTCCATTTTATATCATTTTTCTGATTTTCGGTCCATGCACCGCCGTGATGAAAGAAAACACTAGTAGATGAAGCAAAGGTGAAGAAAAATGAATGAGTACCTTTTTAATTTCCAGTCTATTACAAACAGTTTTAAAAATTTATATTATAATAATAGATATAAAGTAAATTTACTTATTTATAAACATAATATAGAAATTTAAAAAAAAATAAAAATAATAAAAAGTTGATTTTTTTTTGCAATTATTTTTAAAATGTGGTCCCTTTGCGGGAGTAAAAGGTATGATTTCATCATAATGAACGTTTACCGGGACTTTTCTCATATCTTCATATAGCTATTTCGTTCAATTGTAAATTGTATTGGTACGTTTAGATAATAAAACAAAATGCAAAAAAAAAACATGTTTTTTGCAATTTTTGAAATATTGGCCCTCTTTGTGGAAGTAAAAGATATTAACCGATCGATGTAATATTTTACGAATTTATTCTTTATTGCAAAAGGCAACTTTTCAGCTCTATTACATTTCGATTATAGTTATTTTGTTTGTTTTTTTCTTGCCCCCTCCCCCAATGCTTACATACGTATAACCGTATTCATAGATGAGAACTGTATTGTTCTTTTTCCACTCAAGCCGACATTAAAATACCTGCCTTGCATCCAACATTTCAACAAAAATTATTAAATTGTTCAATAACTATATGGGCAATAGATATTTTATTATTATTATTACAGCTCTATAGATTAACGAATGGGAGAAGAAATGTTACTTATGTTTTGCCCTAAATAACAATAGTTTTTAAAATATCGCAAAATTTCTCTTTTATACTCTGTTTAAGTTATATGCATACACATTATATAAGTACGCAGAATTATTTTTAAAATATAAAATATTATGCTAATTCATAAGTTGAATTTTATTTACTAAATCATTTATATTAAAATACTTTATCTTTCCAGAATAATAAGGTAAGCCCTATCCCACCGACCTCATATATAAAAGTCAATATATATCATTTAAAAAAGCTCAAGTTTTGTTTTAACTTATGATGCCATTAAAAAGAAATTATTCTTCATAAATTAACTTATGTTTTATCAGACCTATTTGCCATGGTTTATCTCTAAAATGAATTTGTTTCACAAACACATCTGCATGTAATTTAACATTTTAAATAAAGTTAAAAAAATAACTGTTTTTCATTAGATTAACAAAATTACACACAAATAAATTTTTACTCCTAATTTTTTATTGAATTCTTATGATTCAATGCTTTTAACATATGTGTTCTTTTTCACTTATCTTATACGTTTAAAGGACGTGGTAGAAAATAAAAACAAAAATATATGTTTTCAAAAAGCTGCAACGAATTTATCGAAATCCATAAAAAAAATAAAGTATTGCAGTTATAATCTCGTTTTTCTTAATTAGGACTTGTGCTCATCATAGAAATTTTAATTAAACATAATTGATTATATACGCTGTATTTAATTACAGAAATATACGTGGTCCCTTTTTCGTAAGACCTGTCTGCCCAATAATAAACTGTTATTTAACGAGTTCATTCAATGTATATGCGGTTACATAACGTTATTTTATGAAAATTAGCAACAATTTCGATAATTTTTAAGTCAATGTAAAGGTGCATCTAAAAATGTAAATATTCAATGTAATATTCAATTATATTGTTAAAATCAAAGTGTTATATTTTCAAATCTACAAGTTTTCATTATATATTTGAATAACTACCATTATTCGTTTAAATTGTTAAATTAGTTTATTTAGTTCAAATTATGAAACAATATTTAACAGGAAATATTTGTTTCAATTTTTAAGACAATGCACCCTATCCGCTCAATAATATGTAATTTTATTTATACTGATATAACGATATAGTAAGTGAACTGAAATTACCGTTTATTTCGTCAGATTACTCTTACCTATATTTCGAAATGAAAATTTTCAACGTTTTGGACTATTCGTATTACTCGTATTCTTTTCTTTGTAAAGAAATATCGATAAGTTAAGTAATATAAAAATAAAAATAACATACTGAAAAGCATAGTAACGAATACGGACACAAATAAATAAATGAGGATATTAGAAGAAAAAAATCGCATTTTTGGCCAAAAGAAAAGATCACACACAAATGCATTTTAATCACAGAATTATCCAAAAAAAAAATACATTTGAATGGAAATTATGTCTGATTTCAAATTATGTATTTTTTTTTTTCGTTCAGAAATTGTACCATAATCTTAAACTTTTAAAACAATCATATAATTTGGAAAGCATAATTGGCTTGTTTAGTGAATTTTACATCATTATACAAAACAGGAAGTTTTTCAACAAAGTAATTTAAGAGGTATAAAACTTACTGATTAAAAAATTTTCATGTTTTAGTCATTTGTAATTGTTTCAAAAGTAATTGTAATTTAGGTAATTTTTTAAATGTAACTTAAGAACTATTTGACTGAATGAGCTGTCATTTAGGATACACACATATAGTTGAACCGTGTAAAAAAATATTTCTGTTACAAAATTGTTAGTTTGCAATTTATAAGTTTTATTAAATATGTTACTTTTAGTTGTATTTTATCGATTTTTAAAAATTTAAATCGATTTCGAATAGCAGAATCTAAAGTAATACAAAATTGCAGCTAAGTTTTTCAAGTAGTTTTGGAATTACGCATAAAAAATAACAACATGGCGATCTGTTTTGTAAATATTAAAAATAAATTGAACGTGAATAGTTCCAAATTTTAAACATTCATATTTTCTAAACTACATAACGTAATTTAAGTAAATTTAAATTCGATATTTATATAGACAAAAATCGTCATTTATTTGAATGTAAAAACAATCGTTTGATTAAATTATTACTGGAGTAATGACATCGATAAAAATATGACATTGAATATATTGTTGAATAAACATACAGTAGATGCTCTAGCTATTTAGGCATAGCGGGATATTTTCTCAGGTGACATTACATAAGCAATTTAATTTTTCTTTTATAATAAATGTTTCCAATCTTTGTATTCCACGTAAATTACAGCGATATTTAAAGGAATTAACTATAAAGAGGCACTGTCAAGTTTTTCACATTGTGAATACATATATATTATGTTGTTGTTGAGAGTTTTTCACCAAACAAACATTACATATGATTATACTATATAACATTATATACTGTAATATTATGTATAACCACCATTAAGCCAAAACTTCACTGTGTCATATGATACAACTGTAGTACCTAAGGCTGTACGCATGATTCGCTAATATTTTGTGACATTTTGCGACATTTTGTGACTTTTTGCAGCAGAACTAGAAGTAAATGACGGTTCTAATCTGGTAGCGAGAGAGTTCCATTTCAGACACCTTTTACTTAATGATAACGATAATTTTCTTTTTACAAAATTCACAACACTGTGTTATAAAGCAAGTATCTTTCTTTCAAATGTCAAAAATTGTTTGACAAAATATGAGCAAACACATCAACGCGAACTGTTTCTGCAGACAGTATTAGCTGTGGAGAGAGACTTTCATTACATCCTGATATAATATTTTTTTAAGTGTGTTCTATATTTTAAAACGATTAAAAAATATTAAGGATAAAAATAAAAATGATCAATGATTTTTTTTTTTTTTAATGAAGCATATAGTATTACTAAATAAACAAGAATAACTTTAAAAATCCAATATCATAAAATAATGCTTTTTCCAAATATTCCGTTTGAAAAGGTATAAGAAAGTGGCGGTTTAGTAAATTTTAAAGGCAAGAAAATATGGAGAACTATAGTTGTATTTTGGTGCTAAAAGTAACATCATAAAACAAAGTACTTTAATAAGATATAGAACGTCAGTGAGTTTCTTTAAAGGCCAAGTTAATACTTTTAAATTTTCTTTCACAACAAAAATTTTCTGTTTGCAATATATATATATATAAATATATAAACATAAAGTATAGTAATCATCAACAGAAAGCAAAATAAATTCATGTGAAATGCGCCAAACAGCTGCAGTAAAACACATAAATTAAATATAAACCAGTATAAGATTATATTTATCCTGAACCAGCACACCCCACCCCCCCACCCCTCACAGAACAAGAAAAATAACTATGTAAACATTAAAACTATAACAAAATGAAAAGTAGGAAAAAAATAGGCTGCGGCATCATCGAAAAAAATTTATCCTGATTCCCTGACACTAAAGAAAACTAACAATAATGGTTTGGAGGCTGATTACCTTGAATTAAAAATAATTTTAGAAAGTAACAAAGTACATATTTCAATTTACAATAAACGTAATAGTTTTCAATTTCAGGTTAATCAACTTGTTCACTGGTCCTCCAATATTTACAAACGCATTTATATTAATATAATTATTAGTCAAATATTTCGATTTTTTAGAATTTGTACAGATGAACATCTGTTTAAGAAGGAATTGTTTAATTTTAAAAGTAATCTATATTACAAAAACAATATACCTTTAATTTTTATAAAAAAAATATTCTGATTTTGCAGATTTTCTTCATTACTGATCGATTGCTTTTCGACGTCAGTGAATGACTCATATTTCCTAAAGCCTTTTCAAGGACGATTTTATGATGATGTGCTGCGTCGATTGGCAACAGACCTGGAAAGAATTATGATTGGTTGATTGGATGTTGGATTCTGCTTTGTTTAGTTTGTTTTATGTTTTATATTTGGGTTGTGGCAATGTGGCTAAGTCGGTTGAGTGTGGTTTTTTCAACGAACATATTTTTAGCATCTTTTACTGTGTTCCAGGTGAGGCATTCATTTAATATTGTTGGCGTAGGGTCCGGTGGGGGAGCATGTGATAATAGCCATCGAATGTTTAACATTTGATTTTGCTATCATTGTTCTGGCCGAAACCCACTGCCACTAATGCATATTTTATCGAATGCTCGGCTGCTTTTGAAACATAACCCACTGCCGATGAGGCCGCAGCCTATTTTTTTCCTATTTTCCCCTAGTTTTTGTTATAGTTTTAATGTTTACATAGTTATTTTTCTTGTTCTGTGAGGGGGGGGGGGTGCTGGTTCAGGATAAATATAATCTTATACTGGTTTATATATATATATATTCTTTAAAATTGGAAGTAGCTTTTCATTTTATATGAGATCATATTTTTGAAGAAATTTGTATGAAATCTTTGAATGAATTTAAAGTATAATTATGTATACGAGATATAATAATATAAGTAATTAAATATTCAACAAATAAATGTACGAACATATCAACTGTAAAACTTAATACAAGAGATAAAACTATATTATGTGAATCTAAGGCATATCACACACTGAACAGGCAAGCAATATAAAAGAGTAAGACATTTCATCCTGAACAAAAAGAAGAAAACGATTTGAACGCCACAATTTGTCTGCTGTCTCACGCTTTGTCTGCTTGTCAGTTCAGTGTGTGATCTGCCTAATACCGTTTTCACAAGGTGTAATTCAAGCTAAGTTGAGCTTGTAATACATGTCATAAATTTAACGTATTAAACACAAAAAATGTTTTGTTTGTAAAAAAAATTAATAACAGTACTACCGTTTCAAAAATCAGAATTCTCATTCAAAATTTCATTAGATTACATAAAAAATTTTACTTTTTAAACAATTTAAGTAACTTTCTTAAAACAAAAAAAAATTAAAAGAAAATGTATATAATACAAAATGAGTAAACTTGTCAATAAAATGAAATTCCCTCCATTAAGTCTCTTGTTCCTCATTTTCGTCATTGTCAAATGTTTCTCATTTATCTTAAATAATTAACCAAGAATTTTCTAACTATTCTATTCATAAGCATTCTTAGGTTTCCTGACATAGTTTCAATTTTGAAAAGTGCATAAATTATCTTGAATGCAAAATAATTTAAAAAGTAAATGCACATAAAATTAAAAAGAAAATGTACATAATACAAAATGATGAAACCTGTCAATAAAATGAATTTCCCTTCTACTGAGTCTTTTGTTCCTCATTTTCGTAAGTGTGGAATATATAATCAATGTTTGTTATTTATGTTAAATTGATCACACTGAAAGAACTCTCAAAATCATCGTGTTATGTAAATAACCAAGAAATTTCTATATATTCTATTGACAGGCATTCTTACGATTCAGGGCGTCGTTTTAATTTAAAAAATGCAAAAATTATCTTGAATACCAATAGTACCTCAGAATAGGACATTTTCGACAATTTATCATAATCGAGAAGTTATTCTTAGTAAAAAATCTGATTCAACCATGCTCTCTGCAGCATGGAAAAACTTGTTCAGTTCTACCATATAATATAGTATATACTACATATATATATATACTAGCTCATAAGTCCGGCGATGCCCGCGCTGGTGATGGATAACCCTCTAAAACACTTTCCGGCGCGGTGTCCCTAGAAAAAGACACCAAATTCAAAATTTTCAAAAAATAAAAAAACGTAGTAAAATTCTAAAAACTCCTGTAAAAGTTGCAATCAGTTTAAATTTATTATAATAGATGGCAGTATCAAACATTAAGATTTTTATTCTAGAATTAATCTTATATTTAAAATTGCTCTACATCTAGACTTAAATATTGAATTTTTTTGAGTTCTTAAAAATTACGATTTTCGAAAAATGATGGGGCCATTTTTTCCAATATACTTGTGATATTAGTTCATAATTTTACATAAAATCCAAAGTCATTCTATGAACTGTCTAAGACAGCATTTTCTTGGTGTCCTTTTTTAGGGACACCGCCCGCCTAGAACTTTGTATTTCTAACTCGCCGCTGGATGAAAGCAATATGAATTGTTAAATATTTCACATGTTGTTCCTTCATGAAGACTGTAACTTCTTTTTGTTTCTTTTAAATTTTATAATTAATCCTAAATAATTTTCTATTTTATTTAGTAAAATGTAATTTTTAGTTTATATTAGTATTAAATTAAATTAGTTTTAATTTTGTTTAATTTACTTAATTTAGCATAATTTTTGTAGTAGATATTAAAAAATTTTGTATTTTAAATTTTTAATCATTTTAAATTTCTTCGAACGCAAATAAAGTGTTTAAAAAATTAAAATATACATAGCTGCTGTTATTGTTATAAGAAATTTACGCAATCCTTTCAGAAGATTTCTTATATATAAAAATGAGCTTGCATATAAATGAAACACATAAAGTTTCAGAAAAAATGAAATTTCTTTTATTTATAAAGAGAAAATTTTATCTTTAGTCCTAACGAGTATCGAACTAGGGACCTTCACTTTGGCAGGCTGACGCTGTACCGAACGGGCCAATACGACTTTTTGAAATTATCCGAAATTCACATTCAGTGTCATAGGGATGCGTACTGGTCATGCGCGTTCATGACTGGAGATGAAATAGCTATTTTTTTTTATGGTAGTGAGTTACGGTTGCTAATTAATAACTCAGCTGTTAATGAGAATTTTAAATTTCAGAGAACCGGGTACATTAGGAGAGACTTCTGGCTATTCTCACAAAAAGTTTGAACCTCGTACGTGGCGTAGATTTTCCTAGCCATCGCCGACAGACAGAAACACACACAACATATATATATATATATATATATATATATATATATTAGTTGTGTTTTTATATTTTTATGTATATATTTTTTAATATATAATATTTTTTTCGATATATTAATAATGTTTATCATTTTTGTTTATTTTTTTAATAGCTATTTATTTATTTATATTTTTTAATTTATTTCACATTGTTTCATTTAATTATCTATTTAATTTATTTCTTGTATTATATTGTTTGTATTTTATCTTATTTTAATTTTTATTCAATTTTAATTTTTATTTAATTTTACTGATTTGTTAGAGTTATTATTTTTATTTATTTATTTATTTTAATGTAACTGCATTTATTTATATTTTTACTTTTACTGCCAGAGCTCGAATTTGCGGTAAATTAGAATTGGACCACCATTGTTGATACATGGGAATTGAAAGAATGACTCCCTTCAGTCGTACTCGACGGCTCTACGAACAGTGGTCTGACTTCGAAAGGGATCGAACCACAGGCCTAAAAAGACGTATCAGATAGCATTTTCGTCAAAGTGATATTGTAGTTCGGCGTTGTTGGCATCAGTGGATCAGAGAAGACATGACAAGCCGCTTCAATGACTCAGGACGACGATGGGACAAAAATGCATGAGACGATCGAGCAGTGACACCTACACCAAGAATGTCACTATCATCTATTCGACGCAATTTGCCTGTTGATATGGATGCAGTGTCATCAAGGCATACCATCCGTAGATGACCAGAAATCTATGGACGCCCAGCTCACGTCGTCCATTCAGGCAGTTGTTTCTAGCACTTCAAAATAGGCTTTGTTGTGTGGATTGTTATCGATCTCGAGCAAGCTGTGCAGTGCTTGATTAGAGGATTGTGATATTCAGCGACGAATCTAACTTTTCTCTTAGTGCTGGTGACTACTGTACATATGTGGAAGAAGATGTGTCAGAAGTATTTCATTTGTTACAGAGCGGCACTGTACATGGATGTGATTGTGGGGACTTATCTTCTGGAACAACTGATGACTTTTCTTTCTTTCTTCAAAGTACTAAAATGGTTCATAGGCACGTAGACGACATTTTTCAACCGGTGTTATGGCCTACGCTATCAAGCCACCTATGTGACTTTTATCAGCATGATAACGCTCAGCCATAAACTACAAGACTCTCACAACTATGACTACATGAAATAATGTCCTTCAATGGCCTACCAGATCACCAGATTTTGCACCGATAAAGAATCTTTGGGAAACATTGGAAAGGTAAGATCAGCCGTCAACCTAACTACTTTATGAGTTGCTACCCTTATGGCAGAACCTACCGAAGAGGTACATCGGGAACATAATAGACTTCATGCATGACCGAGTACCGGCATTTATAGCTGACAAAAGTGGCTGTACAACCTGCTATTATTAACATAATTTTTGCTGCTAGAAGTCAATAAGTAAAATGTTTTTGTTCTGAACTTAAAATCATTTGTTCGTCTAACAAAACTCTATTCTCATACAAAGTTTCATGGTGGTAGCTCAGTTTTTTCTGGGTGCATATATTATTTTGAATCAGAGTGTATATTTAACACTAGAATGTCCATTGGTGTCACTTCGACAACAAACCGAATTTAGCCTTATCGCTCCATCCCATTTTTTCACCTATATTCTTCAAATTTTGTGACTTTTAATCATCTGACGTGAGAAACAAACTGTCGTAATTTTTATTATGTTATTATTATTTTTTTATAAGTTACAGCTAAATTCACTTAGAACGTAAGTTGTTCTTATTTCGACACCAAGCAGAAAATAAAGAAAATAGTGTTCTTGAGCCTTGCTTTCCAGTTTATGTGACATTGGTTTCAATGTATTTTAGTTATGGAAGTTCTATTATACTGTCCACCACTCATGCAGTGGTTAAATGTTTTAGTCCTATTCAGGCGACTAGATATCACTCACATTCCTTGTGTTTATTATAATATTCGAAAGCATTTGAAAGAATTTTATTTCTGAGAGATATTTTATACTTTCAGAGACTATGTTTTTTCAGAATTATGTTTGGCGAAAAAAGGTGAAGTTGCAAATATATTGACAGAATTATCTTAAAAAGAATCGTATGGTTGTGAAATTTCGGTCTTATCTCCATATTTCACAATTAGATAATTATTTCTTTCTTCCTTTTTTTGGGGGGGGGAGGGGGGTGAATACCGACCTGGCAGTAAACGATTATCGGAGTTCGTAGTGCTAAAACTAATGGAACTATGTATAAATTAAGATCAGAATGTGACAGTTGATAAGACTTTCATTTCACTGGAATTGTTAAAATATCTGATAAAATGTTAAGGAGCTAACAGTCGAGCTCGAAATTGTCTGAAAAATAAGAAAAGGCAGTTATTCAACGAATATGTAAAAACACTAATTAATCGATACCATATTTACTATGCAATGTGTACACGTATAACCTCACCGACGTTTATTTTCGCAACCGTTGATTTTAGATGCATACATCCGGTTACAAAAATGGATTAAATAAAGTAATTATTTTTGAAGCGATTTGGTTCAAGAAAAACATTTATTAAAAAGTAACAAAATTTAAATTTTCATTCGGTACCGCGGTGCTATGAGTGATATTTAGTAAAAAATTACTGTGACACTAGCAAGTAAGACGAACAAAGTCCCATTCACCTAACATTAAAAATGACCGAGTCATGAAATTTTAAATACATGACTTACACCACTTTTTTTGCATCTCAAAACAGATGGTTTCGGCCATGGTTTCAGGGGTAGTATATAAAGTACTTAAACTTATTTTAAGGTATCTGCCCTTTGAAAGAAATCGTACAACTATTAAGATTGAGTTAATTTTTATTAGTTAAGTTTCATATTTGTTAAAATAATTGTATTTTAACATATGTTTTATTTTGTAACGATTTGAGACTATGATTTCATTTAAGAAAATTATGTTATTTTCATAAGATTTTATTTAACTTGCAACGATCGTGTTTCCAGTTTAAAATTTGTACTCGAATTTTAACTCACATTCAAATGTCCAATCAAAGTTAAATTTTACATACTGATATAAATCCTATGGCAACGTAATATTATTATGATTTTCGACGCTTACCATATTATACATACTTATATTAGAGGATAACACAAAAATTTAATATAGATTACGATCAACAATTTTAAGAACGTGTTTTAGATTAGATATATAAACCTGCGATTGTTGTGTTTTTAAATTTTATAATTACGTTTTATGTATTTTTTAACGCTGATTAAAAATAAATTCACTTTTAACATTATGTCAGGATTTTTCGCAAATGATAAATTTCAAGGTTAAAAAATATCGAAAAATCTGCTACTATAAAATAGAAGTAAGACTTTTTTATTCCTTTTAATTTTATTTAATTCAATAATTTGATCATTTTTCTGGCTTATACTGGGTTTTTTACAGCTAAATAGCTCAGAAGTCCGGTGACCTTGGGAGGGGACGGGGGACCAATTTTAACTTTGAGTTTTTAACTTCGAAATTTGCAATTTCAGAAAAATCCTGACATGATGGTTTAAAATGAAGGTTATTTTCGGATTCAGCTTTTAAATATACATAAGAATAAATTTTCTAAAGCTAAAAACACAACCATCACATCTATTTTATAAAACCAAATTTTCGCTATTATTCTTTTTTTTTTTTTTTTTTTTTTTTTTTACGATTTGAAAAAAAAAAATTACGTGATGCTTCAAAATAAAGGTCAATTTCGGATTTAGTGGTACAGAATACGTATGAATCAATTATCAAAATCTATAAAGCCCAATCTACATAACCCAACTTTTGCAGGCTAGTGGAATATAATAACATTTTAAAACATGTATCATTTTGTAAAAGAATTGAGGCGTTTAATTTTCATCAATATATTTAACAAAAAATCTGTTTTTATTCTTATTATATGTTTATTACAAATAGAATATGTTGCATTAATATGTCAAAATAATTAATGATTTTCAATTTATATTGCAGCGTTAATTTAACTCTGAACCATTTTTCAAATATATCTGACAAAATTATATTTCTACTAAATTTATGAATGACCCCTAATTTGCAGCAAAAAATATTCTCCGACTTTAAACAACTATTACTCTGTCAAATTTAATTGTAGAGTAACTTCTCAGTGTAACAGGCAAATTTTACTAAATATAAGTTATAAGGCAGGGGAACCGTATAAAAATTTAAATTTCGTAGTTTTTGAAGAAATCTTTTTCTTGACCCAAATTGCTTTAAAAATAATTCTTTACCTAATTTAAACCGTTTTTGTAATTGGAAGTATGCATCTAGGACAAACGGTTGCGAAAATAAACGTCGGTCAGGTTATACGTGGACACCCTGTATATAAAGGAAATAAAAAGAAAGGTGCCCAGTTAAATTAATGGCATTGAGCTCAAAGGCTATTCACACTAACTGTATATTATACTCTTATTTCATAGAATAATGCCCCTAAAAAATAAATGAAGGGGGATTAGACCCCGTATCTCCCTTTATACTGAACCTCCAAATCTAATCAGTGAAGCTCCTTAACATAATAAACCGGTATAGCAAATTTGAAGCAAATCAGATGAAAATTTGATTGAATGATTCTGCATGAAAAAACCATATTGCTAAATTAAGGGGTGGGGGTGTAACCCCTCCCCCCATTACACTTAAGTAATGAACCTCCAAATCTAATAAGGAAAGCTCCATATCAGAATGAACATAGAAAAAAAATTAAAGTAAATTGGATAATTCTGCACGAAAATCCATTTATCTAAATTAAGGGAGGGGACTTGCCCCCCTTTCCCCCTTTTATACTTAACAAATGAACCTCCAGGTCTAATGAAGTAGGCGCCATAACGGAATAAACCGGTATATCAAATTTGAAGCAAATAGAATAATTCTGCAGGAATAACCCATTTACCTAAATTAAGGGTGGGCTATCTTACCCTTTATACTTAACAAATAGACTTCCAAATCTAATCAAGGCAGCTTCTTAACATAATAAACCGGTATACTAAATTTCCAGCAAATCGAATAACTCTACTTGAAAAACACATTTTCCTAAATTAAGAGGGGGGGTCTACCCCCCACCCTTTCCTCTCTTTGTACTTAACTAATGAACCTCCAAATCTCATAAAAGCAACTTCTTAACATAATAAGCCAGTATACCAAATTTGGAGCAAATCGAATAATTCTGCATGAAACCCATTTATTTAAATTAAGGGGGTGCTAGCCCCTTTACTCCCCTATATAATTAACTAATGAACCTCCAAATTTAATCAGGGAAGCTCCTTAACATAATAAACTGGTATACCAAAATTGGAGCAAATCGATTTATTCTGGATGAAAAACCCATTTATCTAAATTAGGGGGGGGGACTAGCCTCCCTTTCCCCCCTTTATATTTAACCAATGAATCCCCAACACTAATCAGGGAAGCGCCTTATCAGAATGAACCTAGAAAAAAAAATGAAGCAAATCGGATGTTTCTATCAAGAGTTATCGCGTTAGGTACATACGTACGTACATACATACATACATACAGATCCGGCGGCCACATTAGCTCTCTGGCTTTGATAGCCTGTGGGCTAAAAAGTGGAAGAAAGTCATTATAAGCACACTCCATTCAAACTTTTGCATATATATAAAATAATTGCAAGTAACGAAAAGAAAACATCAGAAAGTGTAACTTTCTACAATGTAACCACTATGGCGTTGACATTTTAGATCAGATGGCTAGAAAATATTAAAAGCTGGATCAAGTATATGGACTGTACACACATTTTACAGCAATTTAGACTTTGCAGTTATAAATGCTTGGCTTTTATACAAATCTATGTTAGGCTATTACGTTTCTAAGAAATGTTATATTCAACAGCTATCAGATGAATTTCGTTCAAATTAATTAAAGATAAAAAATGTGCCACTAATCGACATCATATACCGGAATTAAACCAAAACCTTTTTCTTAACTGCAAAAAATGTGAAATCGAAAAGTCTAAAGACAATGCCACGTACAAAAAAGGCTTTTCGTGCATGAAGATGGTATGTTTAAAATGTACCGAAATAGCACATGTTACTGCAAAAATTGTACATAAGGTATGTATATGCTATAAAATATTTTACTCAATGTCAACGCATGCATAAATATTGTAATGTAAAGAAATGTAACAGATTTATTTCTCTCTCTTTTTTTTTTTTCCTTTAAGTATAAAATTTAATATCATTTAATGTAATTTTCTAAGGAAAAAAATAATATTTTTTCTGTGAAAATGTAACACAATAAGTTAGTACAATGATCCACTGCAGTGATAAATTATAATTTGTTGCATCCAATTTGCATAATTTAATTACTGGTGCCGAAATCACACCGACGGCCGTTTTAGGACATCGAAATTGTCGAATGTTTTAGTATTAAAAGATGCACTGAATTTTATTACGTTCACTTAGCAATACTCAAATCCATATTTATATATAAACTAGTTACATATGATGAATTTAGTTAATATATTTTTACATGAATCATAGCCTAAATAATTATAAATTAATAATATGCATACAAGAATTAAATTGGGGTGAATACCAATATGAGCAATATCTGCATACCTTGAAATTTTCCAATATACTTCGAAAAAATAATAAAAAAACATAAAAAAGTAATGAAATAATCAATTAAATGTAAACAACACGGTGTCTGATTAACAAAGGATAATACATAAACTACTTCATGAATTTGAATCTAAGAACTAGAATGTTCTACAATGTCTATCACGAGCAACGAAGAATCCATTGCAGTTTAAAATCCAATCCGTCACTGTCAAATATCGTAGCAACCCACATTCCTTATTTTGGAGTATCTCATTTTTCATTTCCAAATAACTGCATTTAAGATGACGTGGAACCTGATTGAATTTGAAATGTTCAATACCGAAAGTAGAGGCAATGATTTATCTTTTTTTAAACTTAAACTAAAAAAGAAGTAATTGATAATCTGAAAAGTTAAGAATAAATGTCGAAATTAAAAGAACTGTAATATGTTTATTTGACCATAGTTTGTTAGTGACAAAGAACTATTTCTTTTGCAAAGAATCTTTCTGTGTTCAAAATTTTGACTTCTACATTTGGATGACATTTAGGAACACGGTTGCTAATTTTTTTCGCCCGTCTAATAGGGATTTTATTTTTAATTCAAATTTGTTTAAAAGATGTAATTCAAATTAATGACATTTTATGAAATTAAAATAAAATTTAAGTTCTACACTTTTTAAGATTTATCGTAATATTGAACATTTTTCCTACAATGCTATTAAAGGAAACTAGTGAAAAGAGTTGCCAAAATTGGCTGTTAATCGCGCAAAGGGAATTAAAGGGAAAAAGTGTAATTAAACATACAGCGTGTCCATAAAAGCATATCCCAGATTCAATGGTATATTATGAAAGTTTAAATTCCACTATTTACAACAAATCTTACATCAAATTGATGTACACTAACCTTGTTTTCCTTACAAATGTTCAATCTGTGCACATTTAGTTATACAGGAACCATACAGTCTAATGTTCAATTCTTCTCAAACTTCAGTTAACGAGTCCTGAGTAATGGAAGCAATAGTGTTTACATTCTGTGTATGAATTCTGGAAAATCATTAGGTAGCGGCGGAACGTAGACACGATCTTCAATAATGCCCCAAGGAAAAAAATCGCATGGCTGTAACTGTTTTTAAATATTCACCAGAACAATAACGCTATACCATCAGGAGTCTGCATTTTTCGTATGCGGCAGTGAAAGCGAGGAAATAATAAAGAAGTACTCTCGTATGCGCTTATCTAAAACTGTTTGAGTTACTCTTTATTTGTGACCTTTATACACGCTCTACAATGTTTACTGTCGATACTATTAAAATGTATACTGGAACATTCTTTTATGGGCACAATATATTATAAGGAAACCCTATATACAGTGCTCAGCAAAAGTTTAGACAATGATCGATTATGCTTCTCTACTGACAAGTATGTAATGAATTGTTTTAACTCAACTGTCATATATTACTGGGGGCTTATCTTTCATAAACAAACAATAAATTTTAATTTATACACTTTACATAATATATAATGACAAAAAAAACAAAAACAAATTTAACATTGTGGCAAAAGTATAGACAATTTGTCTGTTAACAGAAAAATATCCATAAATGAAAATCAAACTGCCCCTACATTGTCTGCTATTAATGCAAAAATGTTAGTTCCCATCGAAGAAACTAAATCCTGCATCACTTGGGAATCTATTTCGTACCAAACACGTTCAATAGCAGATCGAAGCTCATTTACAGAGGAGTATTGTCAAAAAATTGCATAAGCCGTATGAGATATGATGCCACAAAAGTTTTCGATTGTGTTCAGATCAGAGCTACACGCGGGCCAGTCGAGAACAGTAATATTTTGAGAGTTAAACCAATTTTTTGATTTGTATGCAACATGAATAGACACATTACCTTGCTCAAATACATACTTTGGAAGAGCTAAAAGTTCACCAAATGGCTGTAAATTGTTTTCCAATGTATGTATGCAGTCCTAGTAAGTTGTCCTAGTAAGTAGGTGTCCTTAAAAAGGACACCTACTTTTAATTCCAAAACTGACAGACGGCACCAAGAAGACTTAATTGTCTGAGCGAAGCGAAGGCTAATACTCAGTGAAATATTACTGTCCGGACACTTTACTACTACGATGGATATTAACGCCATGTCCTACTAAAAAAAAAAAGCATAATAAAAACCTTTCGTCAAGCATAACTCAAAAAATATTTGTCGGATTTTGTTTCTGATTGCACCAGGAGGTACCTATGAGGGTCGCCTACTGAATGCACCTACTATGAAAAATAAGTTCCAAACCGTTTAAAAATTATATAGAAAAAACTCTTAAAAAAGCACAGTTTATCTGCATACGTCACAGAAATTTGGTATGCGTCACTTTCACCGGTTGATGTTTTCGTAGACAACTGGTTTGAACACATGGAGCAAATAAGAAAAAATACGAACGCAGTAATATTGAATAAATCAGTTTCAACCACGTGATCACAAACCTTGCAACAACCCGTGGCAACCAGTTTTGGTGGGCAAACAAATAATAATACAGTATTCCGTACCACGGTGATCGTTTTTAGCCTGTTGTATAAAATCTGGCATGTTGTATGACATACAATTGTGGATGATTAAAACAAAAGACATGAGTGTTTATTAATCCGGGAGGTTATCTTTCTCTGGATGTCTGTCTGTCTATCATACAGCATGCAATTTTCTTGTAAAGGATGATATTATTATGCAGTAAAACCTCCATAACGAACACCCGATTAGTGGACACCTCTATTTAGCGGGCATTTTTTCGATTACCAACCCTTAAATAACTGTACATTTTTTACTCTCAGTAGCGGACACCTCCAAATAGAGGACAAATTCTGCCCTCACGAGGTGTTCGCTATTCAGAAGTTTTACTGGTAAAACCTCCATAGCGGACACACCCGATTAGCGGATACCTCTATTTAGCGGACATTTTTTCGATTACCAACTCTTAAATAACTGTACATGTTTTACTCTCAGTAGCGGTCACCTCTAAATAGAGAACAAATTCTGCATTCTCGGGGTGTCCGCTATTCAGAGGTTTTACTGTATATAATATTGATAATTATTTTACAGGGCCGCATAAAAGAATAAGAATATATGAAACGAATATAAACTAAATTCGGGATTGGTAGATCACTGATGGTAATGTAATTTTAGGATGTTGTTACAGTCATCCGCAGCATGTTTCTAGAGTTTCGTTCATCTAACGAAACACTACCTGTTTCACTCCTTTGTCTGTCTGTTTGTCCGTCTGTCACAGAGCCCGTTCTCAGAAACTATATATGTCGGAGACTTGAAAATTTGCATACTTATAGCTGAACACCACACATCAAACGGCAAATAATAAAATTTTGAAAAAAGTCTAATATTTAACCCTCTGGGCTCTAACTTGTTTATTTTAAGCAATTTTTCTAACTCAGATCCTAATTTAATTAAGTTGGAGACATGAAATTTTGCATACTTATAGCTGAACATCTCACATCAAACGACAAATAATAAAATTTTGAAAAAGGCTTAATATTTAACACTTTGGGCTCTAACTTGGGTATTTAAAGCATTTTTTCTAACTCAGCCCCTAATTAAGTTGGAGACATGAAAGTTTGCATACTTTTAGCTGAACACTTGCGATAATACGATAAATCATAAAATTTTGAAAAAGTCATATTTAACCCCCCCGGTCTCTAAATTCTGTATTTTAAGCAAATTTTCTAACTCAGCCCCTAATTAAGTTGGAGACATGATATTTTGCCATTTTGCATACTTATAGCTGAACACCTCACATCAAACGACAAATAATAAAATTTTGAAAAAGTCTAATATTTAATCCTCTGGGCTCTAACTTATGTATTTTAAACAATTTTTCTAACTCAGCCCCTAATTAAGTTGGAGACATGAAATTTCGCATACTTATAGCTGAAATCCTCACATCAAACGACAAATAATAAAACTTTGAAAAATGTCTGATATTCAACCCTCTGGGCTCTAACTTATGTATTTTAAACAATTTTTCTAACTCAGCCCCTAATTAAGTTAGAGACATGAAATTTTGCATACTTATAGCTGAACACCTCACATCAAACGACAAATAACAAAATTTTGAAAAAGGTCTGATATTTAACCCTCTAGGCTCTAACTTGTGTATTTTAAGCTTTTCCTAACTCAGCCCCTAATTAAGTTGGAGACATGAAATTTTGCATACTTATAGCTGAACACCTCACATCAAACGACAAATAATTAAATTTTGAAAAAGTCTAATATTTAACCCTCTGGGCTCTAACTTGTGTATTTTAAGCAATTTTTCTAACTCAGCCTCTAATTAAGTTGGAGACATGAAATTTTGCATACTTATAGCTGAACACCTCACATTAAGCAGCAAATAATAAAATTTTGAAAAAGTCTAATATTTAACCCTCTGAGCTCTAACTTGTGTATTTAAAGCAATTCTTCTAACTCAGCCCTTAATTATGTTGGAAACAAAAATTTGCATACTTATAGCTGAACACCTCACATCAAACGACAAATAATAGAATTTTGAAAAAATCTAATATTTAACCTCTAATATTTTGTCTCGCGAAATTTTTAAATTTAAACTGTTTTGTAAACTATTTTTTGTTCATTTTGCATAATAAGTGTAATGTGACGTAATTTGTACTATTTCAGATTTCTAACGCATGTTAATGAATTTATTTTACAATATCCTTTCTTTTTTAAAATTCACATGTAAATATAGTTTTTATGGCGTAATTTCCAATAAGTGCCTTCTTTTTATACCTAATTATTTAATTCCAATTTGAAGGTTTTTTTCTGTTTATAATAGTAATGTGTAAATATTTTTTTTAATTTGAAGCAAACGTTATTGTTTGCGCTGTTTATACAGTTGGCAATAGTTCAAATTAATACCATTTTCTAAAATATGTAAAAAATATCTGTCAAAATGCTGAATATTTAATTTAAAATAGAAATAAAACCTCAAAAAATGAGTCAAATTAAAAAAATTAATGAAATCTGCAGACCGTGATCTTCTATTGAATAAAATGATCTAAAAATGATTAAATTCCCATGTATAGCTTTTGCTCTTAAAATTTGTTTTTAATGGAACGATTTTGTCCAACTTTAGCATTAAATATCTCTTAAAATAATTCTTCGATTTGAAAACTGTATGCATTAGTGTGTTGATCAAACATTTCGCTATAATACCACCGATTTTCATATATTTGTATGCTATAGTTTTCTTAATATTAACGAAGAAAGACCTCAGGTCACAAAAAATTCAAAACCGGTGGCGGCGGCGGTGACAGCGTTAGTTACTTTTTATAGAATAGAGAGATATATAAAAATGAAAACTTGTCTATCTGTCTGTTTGTAATTCTATAAAAAATCCACAATTTGGAAGCCAAAATTGTGAAGAGGTACGTACATGTGTATTAAAACATGGCCGAGACAACTAAAGTAATCCGGAATCGAAATAACTTATAGTTAATTTTTAATTAATAAAAACCACCAATTTAACAGCAATTTCTTATCAAATTTAAACATTTTTCGTTATAGCAGTTGCCAACAATTAAAAAACACAATAAAATTATTACTACAACAATTAATTTTCTACTGCAAGATTTCCACGTGAAAAATGAAAATGAAATAAATAGTTTGTCGATTTAAAAAAAAAAAAAAAAGGTGAATATTACGTCATAACTTTTCTATTGCAAGATATTCACGTGAAATATGAAAATGAAATAAATGGTTTGACGAATTTAAATGAAAAAAATATAACTTCATAACTTTCCTATTTCAAGGTTTCCACGTGAAAGAGGAAAATATTACGTCATATTGGAAATATAAAGGGCATGGTGGATATAGTATAGCGTCATATGAGTGTGAAAAATGTATTGAAGCATGATAAAAACCCGATTAGGGAAATATTGGCGTATTTAACATTATTGCTCCAATTAAAAATTGAAATAAGTTCATTTATAGCTGTATTCTTTTGCGTCTGTTATATACATTTATACATTTTTATATAGCGTTTTCATATGATTCATTCAACAACATTTCGACTGCTTTATTTAATGTTTGTTTTGTGTTGTATGTTAAATTTTGAAATTGATTTTTCAGAACAAACATCCTTCAAATTCTGGGCAACGCCGGCACTTTAGTTTGTAACAGATAAATGACTTTTGTATCTGTACATCTAATGCTAATATTATAAAGCGTTATAATATTATAAAGTATATAATATTATTAATGCTTGCACGTTTCTGAGGTGTTATCTCTGAAACTACATAGCCAACTTAAAAAAATGTTGGTGGCCATCTCTGCTCCGAAAAAAAGACTATTTTATGTCAGTGCAAGAACCTACATCGCTGCAGGATCAAAAAAGTTCTAAAATTGTGATTTCTGCGATATTGATTGGGTTAGAAACTTTAAATTTGGTGCGGTAGTTACTTTTAAGATGTGAATACTCGTAATGAACGCTCTCTAAAAGGTTCAATTTGACGGATAAACGTAAAAATTTCTAGAAAGGTTCTAAACTATGATTTATTTGGAATACTGAAATTTTTGGGATACTATTGGGGTTAGAAACTAGAACTTTGGCATGGTAGTAATTAATAAGATGTAAATGCTCGTTGTAGAACGAATTCTAAAAAATAGAAAGACTAAACAAAGCGGAAAAAGATCTAAAGATGATCTAAGTAACGAAGAACATGGAACTGTTAGGAATATAAACATGAAAATTGACATGGCTGTATTTATCATGACGTAAATTCTCGCAATAGAACAATTTCTGAAAATGTCGCTATTTAAAACAGTGCAGAAACAAAAAACTTTCAAAAATTTTCTATTTCTCTGCTACTGCTGAGCCCAAAATCTTGAAATTTTGCTTCGGGTTAGTTTTAAAATATACAATAGCCTCTATGAATGGTTTCTAAAACATTTAAAATTTAAAAAGATGAAATTAACGGAAAGCGATCTCAATTACCATTAATTAGGAATTATTATGAACAGCAACTTTAATTATTTCATAATGCTGCATTTCCTCCGCAAAACATGCGATTTAAATGCAACAAAACTGATAGATACCCACCTAGCATTAAATAAACTGTGTAAATATTGAATAAAGACCTCTATGAAACAGTGGGTAGGTTGCCCGAAAGTACTTGTTAAAGTGTTCCTTCTCTAGGCTTTTCTCTCTCTCGCCAAGGCCACTAACAGAGGGAAGTGCCGTGTTAAATATGATATGAATTTTTTATCCGATTCATTTTTCTAGACATTTTATCATAAGGTCATATTCTCAATTATCATTAGTAGATTTTTTATATATTAACTTATTCTGGTGAAATTTTGTAATCGGGTTCATATTGGCGTATGTTAGCTTGCATGATTTGCTGAATAAATATGTATGGATTTCTAAATTACTTCAAATGACACTTTGACAGCTCAAAAGTTATGCAGACGATATATTCAGATCTTGTGTCATACTTTATGTTGTAATCATTGCCGATTTCTTTTATTTGATACATGCTAAATACAGCTCAACTTGTGCAGAATATGTTTGAAAACAAAACAATACAGCGTATGTAGTGGGCAGCATGCACTCATCATTTAAATCCGATCGAGCATATCTAAAACACACTCTAACGAAGCATTGCATACCACTTTTGATGTATTCGGTACTTTGATACTATATTAGATTTTGAGAAGAGAATTCCTTAAATATCATCGACAACCTCATTGCTTCCGTGGAAAACAGATATTGTACAATATTAACTATTCCGGGGGAGCACACAGCATATAAAGTATAGTCCATTCTTTTTAAATATCATATATTTGTCATTTAAAGTAACTCAAATTGGTGCGGAGCGTCTGATTATGCTCTTGACATCATTTTATACAGTTAAAATTCCGATATAAGTAAATTAGTGTTTCATTTTCTATTTTACTTTTAATATATTGCGTACTTTCAATTTTATATTCATGCATGGCTGTCTTGCATGGTTTGATTTCCCATTTTTTTAAACAGTGTATACGAATTTATATATAAGATTTTGTAATTCTACAATTCGTTTATTTTCATCATTTCAATTTTTCGAAGTATATGGACAATTAAAGATAACATCTCATTTTCTTTGCTTCCACATGTTATTATTAAATCTATGTTCTCAGTAATATCGCTCAGACTAATCCCTCTGAGGGAAGTCCTAGTTAAAATTTTCCTTTTATAATGTACGTGGAAATAAGCAAGTTCGTGTTTTTCTAATAAATTCGTTTGTAAATTCTGGTTTCAGTCCATTGTTTCATCAGTTTTATAAACAGAATTACTCCGCGACGGAAAGGGGTCAAATTGTTGTGAGATTTCAAGGCTGCTTGTTTTATCATTTTCATGTAAACTAATGTACATATTTTTATAATTCATCTACGAAAGTACCCGTTGACACAGAAAGCTTGACTCACTTTTAATGCGATTAGCAGTCATCATTTGTCTAGATACCAGTTTATGGATCCTTCTATAATCTCGTTTTCTGTCCACACGAGGCCTTCCAGATTTATGTTTTGCTTTCAAAGAGTCACCCTTAGACAGCACTTAATAGACAGACTTCTTTGGGCGATTCAATGTAGCTGAAGTTTCTGCAACAGTCTTCCTTATCGATTTCAGCTTCAATGCTTTAATTACTTCATCTGACTGAAAATTTCTAGCTCGTGGCATCCTCGCTAACCGATACTATCGCGAGCACTTAAATACTTCATGCATGTGACGTCATAATTTTGAAACTTGCGTTTATCCGTGAACAGTGCCTAAAAATCGCAAAAGTGTCTAAACTTTTGCAATATGCAAATTTCATTTTTTTAAGTAAAATTAAGTAACATCCTGCATTAAAACCGTTATTTTTGTCCTAAATATATTAAAAAATAAGTACAGCCATTTGTATAACCCAAGTGTTCGTATTTTTTTATTTAAAGGTTAAAAATCACCAGTGTCTAAACTTTTGCTGAGGGCTGTATTAACCTATATATACAGGAAAAGCAATCTAAAAAAATAGTAAAATACCATTTCTGAAGCATTCGATACATTAGAACTGTGAGATAAGTATTTAAGTGCACGAGTTATATTTTTCGTTTCATTGAAAATTAAATTTTTAATCTAAATGCTGTGAACGCAAACATTTAATTTTTCGTTGGTATATAAATCCTTATCTAACTGCTATGAATAAATAAATGAGGAGCTAAGAAAATTTATAATCGAGATATTGATTTGCAGAAGACGATAAATGATTAGAGATTAATTAACTCACTTATTCTTCACGAGCGCAGGAAAATAAAATTGAATGCACACAGAACTTATAATACAATGATAACCTATAGCTACATTGAGAGATTTCAAATATAATAAATAAAGTTCCTTATTTCTACTCAAAATCAATACTGTGTAACAGATAATGTAACTTTTTATCCTTTTATAATATGCATGATACAATTTTCACGCAGATAGTTACTTTGAAAATAAATACTTATTAAAAATAGTTTGAAATTTTTTCAGAAAAATCGAATTATACATTTCGGTGGGCCGTAAACAACTTTTGTTCTATTTTCGACGGTGGATAGTGCGGAAAAGTTGCCACTGGTGGCACTAAGTTTACATAAAAAATTGAAATTTTTCAGACAATTCCTTCATTTGGTGTAAATGGCTTGATGTTTGGCTCAAGTGCTGATTTTTGAACTTTTTTAGTTAACATTTTAAAAATGTTAAATTAAATTGATTTTCGCTGATTTTACTATTATGCTCCTTGTGATTCCTTTGGATTTTTTATGCGTCCTGAGTCACATATTTGAAAGCTGGACTACATCATGTCTTGACAGCAATTCTGAAAATAGCGAAGAATGTGGAGTAAAAACCAATGATAACGCAATCAGTCATCATGAGGATGAGGGAGGATATAGGAGTTGGGAGTAACTGCGAGATGGGATGTTAATTACATTTCTGCTGTAAAATACTATTGTCAGAAGAGGTCCTCCATAAGCAGACACTTTCAAACACACATCCATCTCTCATACAGCGTTCGCCGAAATTAGAACTGGTATATCATATATGTAAATTGCGTTAAGAGCTACATCTGTGCTTCAGAATGCACGAATTGTGACATTCGGGAATAAGGATCACGAAATCGATAAAGACTCAGAAGGTAAAAAAAAAAAAAAAACTTAAAAAGAAGATACAGGAGGATGAATATCTTGGAAGATGAAAACTAGAATCATATTTTTTGCTGCTAGAAATAATAACACGATCTTTAAAAAAGGTGAATCGAAGAGAAGGAGGGAAAAGCATACTAAAATCCTAAATTACGATTTTTATGCAATATCAAGAAATAATAAACCGGTTACAAATGTAATGATTGCGAATGACAGTCTCTGATACTACACAGGCTATATTTTACGCCAATGCTACTACCACCTGGGGTTTCTGGGAATAAAAAACGTTTTAAAAAAGGTCTTTAAAAACTTTCTACATAATGTTTTCTATGGAATATTGGGAAAAACAAAACTGATTGTAAAATTAATGTTGCCAATTAATGCTCAGGCTGTCTGTTTCATCGTAAGCATTTTATGTTAGTCCCACTAAATCCAGAGATGTAGTATACCGATAGACAAGAATTTTGGAATTCGACGATGGTTAATTTTATGATGTAAATGCGTACTAAGAACGATTTCTAAAAATTCAAAAATTCAAATTAATACTGAAATGAGCATATGATATGAGCATAAAAGGTTCAAAATACTTACTAAATTATCATGTATTTAAAGTTAGTTTTAGCTTTTTTTATTAATTTATGTCTGATTTCAACCTAATTTAGTGTAATAATGATGTTTAGTCTGACTGTGTCTTAATTAGTAATTTTTTAATTATTCCTAAAAGTATAAACCTCTAATAAAAATTAGACATACAAATAACATTTAGAGTATTTCAACTGTTCCGCGAGCAAAGCCGCGAGTTTTGCTAATGTGACATAAACATGTTTTGTATGGAAAATAAACGTAACAAAGCTATGCTATAAAATAAAATTTTGGACTTTGCATTCATGCAACTTGGCGTAACTTTTTAACAAATGATAGTACCGATTTGTGGATGGTACCATACGATTCATAATTATAAATAATAAACGATATCTCATTTGACCAATTTAAAATATGTTGAATTCACACCCTGAAATAGAATGCTACACTTTTGTGACCGAAAACACGATAAAACATCTATCATTTGGGGGAAATCATCGGATATTCAATTCTTGGGCAAAAACAAAGTTATCCTCAAATTTTCGTGAATGATCATCAGTTGTTGCTGTAAAAACCTATTTTATCGGCATTGATGTATAACTTTAGACTTTGTAATCATAACAAATAGTGTAACTTCGTAATAAACGATCGTATCCACTTGCGGATGGTGACATTCGATTCTGAATTAAAAATTCCTTAATAAACGATACCACACTTCAACTACTTAAAAATATATAATTTTCCAAATCCCTGAGTTAATATCTCGTACATTTCGCACCTCTCCCCCTTAAAAAAGCTTAGTAAATGCACTTTTTGGGGGGTACGGATCGGATCTTCAGTTCTAATGAAGAAACATCTTCCGAAATTTGTGTGTATGGCCATCAGTTATTGTATTTTATTTAATTTTTGATATATTTCACCGTTAATATTTAATAATTCGGTTAATTTAAATTATTTTGTTAGCTACATATTGTTATATTCTATTAAATTTCACTTTTAGACGCTATGTATTTTATACATAAAAAATGCGTTCGTTTTTAAAAATGAGAAAAAAAAGCATACATTTTAGATGTTATAAAAACTATACTTTTGACAACATTTCCTTCAATAACTAACATATCATC
Source organism: Maratus speciosus (assembly GCA_963932465.1). Lineage (NCBI taxonomy): Eukaryota > Metazoa > Arthropoda > Arachnida > Araneae > Salticidae > Maratus > Maratus speciosus. The sequence goes on along the minus strand of OZ010795.1, from coordinate 284,032,820 downwards.
ATATGCATCGTATTGTATTTTACGATTTGGAAGCTTGAAATTGCATTGAATAAAATGATTTTGGCAGATTTTATTCAACTATTAATTAATTCAATATGAAGATAAACTTTGTTGAAATAATGAGAAAGGTCAATTCAAATCACTCGAAGTTTGTTTAAATCATGTTGAATTTCATTAAATCTAGTCCTGTTTTCAATCACAGTATTTACAAGCCTGATACTGAAGTCCTAGAGAATAAATCACATTACTGCCGAGATTTGTTTTACTCGGGTATATTATGTCAAAAGGAATTTTATTTAATACTCTTTAGATTCTATGAAATTTCATCGGATTGTATTTCACAATATGCCTTAAAACTAATAAACTTCATGTTTCAAATTAAAATTAAAATTTACACAAAAACTTTTACAAAAGATTTAGTAACAGTTTTATTTTTTAAATTTATATATAAAATAAATCTAATACATTAAATGTAACTCATAATTTGCAATGCAAATCTTAATTGCTAGTATAGTAACACATTGAGGTAGTTAAGTATTTTTTAATCCTTTATTCATTCATTGTAGAAATCAAAAAATGGCATTGGCATCAATCACTTTCATATCTTACATTATAATATTGAATTTTTACGGGGGTGCGGGATTATAATACAAGTGTTTCAATATACTTGCAGTTCATTTTTAACTTCTTAAAATAATATGATTGCAAATTTCATTAGCACCCGCAAACATGTGATTTTTTAGATTTAAAACAATATTTGCAGATCCAACATTTAAAAAAAATCAATAATATGCTTTTCAATTTCTCTTTCATTTTTTAAATTGAAAATCGGTTTTAATCGGGAAAAACCTGGCCCATAATAAAAAAGGGCTCTTTGCTTCTACTGTTTGTACTTTAAATTTTTACAGTCCAAGATAATAAAAAGATATGAAGCCTAAAAATTCCGTAGTGAAAAGTAAATTTCACTATTTTCAATATCAAATTCTATTAGTTTATTGTAACATCTTATAAAATTCGGTTATTTACTTTTATTTGTCATTTCGGTAATTATTACATTGTATTTGTATATGTTCATTCCAATCTTCTTCGATTGATAACTTTATTTTTCTGATGTTTTTATCTGTCACAATATATACTGTTAAACGATTTTTGATGGTATTTTCATTTTAAATATGCATTTTAAAATATTATTTGATTATTATTTTAACAAATGTAACGTTTATTGCTTAAGCTGTATCAACATTATTTTTAAACTAATGTTTTCTCGAGAAATTAATTAATTAATTACACCATTTAAATAAAAAATGTAGAAATATTATGGAGTTTATTTAATTTCACCAGAAGAGCGATGGATGAATCAGATATCATAGAAAAATTATGAAGTATATCCAGAAATCTCAGAATAAAACACTGAGCGCTATCCTCGGTTTCAAACGTAGAATCTCGTATGCAGTAAACAACAGCGTAATGTGAACTCGTTGTTAACTGAGATTTAAATCCGTCTGAAAATTAAATAAGACCACTCTTTCTTCGTAAATTGTATGTCATCTCATCATACTCTATTTGAAATCAACCATTACTTGCACACATTCTAAGATTGTAAAAATATAGCAATATCTTAAAAATTAAGTTATTGAAGTGTATTTTTTGTCCGGAATAAGATAATTACTATATTCCTCCTCACATAAATTTTTTCAAAGATGTTGCGCTTGTACACTGTAAAAAAAAATCTGTAAATCTACATAACTAGTTTTTGTAAAACTACAGAAATCTGCATGTTTACTAGAATTTTATCCGTAATCGGGGAAAATATTTACCACTGGCATAGTACAAATACATGAAATATCTTAGTTTGACCTGTCAGCCAATGAGAAAGGACTTCAGTGGTGACGTAATGACTATTCACGCAGCCACAGAGTCGTTCAAGGCATCCATCTTGATTATGATTTCAAATTAGTAGGTAAGTAAATATTTCTTCTTTATGAGTTAATTTTTTTAATATTTCCATTCTACTTGATTCCTAATAAGTACAAATCAACTACACAGTAAGACTGTTTGATTTCGAATTATAATATAACATTATTTTAGCAGGTATTAATGCGTAATCTTCCTATTATTTTTTGTTAAATATTTATCATTCAGTCAAATGACTATTCTTTACACCAGTGTTTATTAGATGCGTGCAATTTCTAATGTTTTATCTTTTAAATCAAATTTTATTGCAATATGGTTAGCAGATTAAATATTTTATTTTTAATTATTGATGCAATGAATAGTACTCCCCCCTTTGACTGATAATGAAGGCCAAATATTCCACTATTCTTTCGCAGAATACTTAAAATGTATACCAAAATTATCTGTCTTAATATTAGTCGTGCCGAGTAATCGGTATTTATTGTACTGGATTCCAGCATCGGGTCGGGTTTACTTTACTATTTTGGTTCGGATCGGGTGGGTTTGGATTTCTTCGAATCTTGCGTGTCGGGTTCGGGTTGACTGATTTTTCAAAAGAATGTCCAAAATATTTTTTTCATGCTAAACATCTAGGTGTAGGGCAGATGTGCCAGTAATGGACAAACTTCTACATATTTTGTTAATTTGTAAATTTTACTTCAAAAATTTTTCATAACTTCAACCCCCCCCCCCCCCCATTACATGTTTTATAATCTGTATTATTGTTGATACTCTTAATCAAACCAATTAGGAAGCAAAAAGTGATCCTTCGAAGTTCCACTGTTTTTCATTTATGTTGGCGAACATGCAACGGTTTAACTTAATAAATTTATATATTCTTTTACTTTTCGGCAAAATTTATTAATGACTATTAATGTTAATAATGACTATTAATGACTATTAATGACTTGTTTATGCATAGATGTAATAGCTTCCCTATTTATGGAACATTATACTGTATATTATCCATCATATAGACTAAGCCTTAAAGAATGGTTCTAAGCATGGATTAAACTAAGCATGGGACAAATTTTGAAACTTGCAATTTCTTTAATTATAAAATTGTTTCTGAAAACTATGTTTCTATATTGTTCAAGAACATTAGAAATTTTTTCATTTTGTATTCTATAAACTGAAATATTGTTTTTGTGTCAAACAAAGTTCATTTTCTTATTTTTGTAAAATATGTCCCATTCCTCCACACTCTCTCCTATGATTCTAACTCTGAATATTGGGCACTTCTCTATCTATACGCACGTATCATGGGTATATGTGTTAAAAATATCAGAAATATTGTATATATGAATGCGTGTATATGAAAAATGAAATGCTGTAATATTTTTACCTATTCCTAGAGAAGAATAAATGGTTCTTAACTGTGCCGTAAATAAAAAGGATTTATCACATTTCTTATATACTTTTGATTTCTTAACCTTTAACTGATGTTACCGGTCTCTCAGACCGCGGCTTTTTTTAATTTTTATAGTTTAACTTGCAATTTTCAATTTAACTACAAACACTATCGAAATTTTGTTCCGTTTGGAACTTTAGTTCTATCATCAGAGACTTTTGAATAGGTGAATTTTAATTATAACAGTGCTGTACAAAAAGTTTAGTACAAAAACACCATCCTATGAGTTAATCGTGCCTTTTATTCATCTTTCGATGAAACGGTCTCACAGACCACTTCACACTAGTTAGGGGAGACCGGGGGAATACCGCCAACCCGGGTTATGCCGCCACCCCACCTAGTTTAAAAACTAAAGGCAGTTTGATATAGTAAATGTGCCTGCACTATAGCGGCCAACAATATAAACAGTGCCTAAAGTGGGAGTGACTTTGCTGTACGTCGTTCGTCTGTTCTAGTGAAAAATGTAGTTTTCATCTAGTTGCTTATTATTTTGGAGCTTCAAATGAGTAGAGATAAGCACCATTTATTGTAACATTAGGTATTTAAGATAATATGACCCGTAATCTACATGCATTCACCGACATTTTGATGCAATGTGTTGAACAAGTTCGGTTCTTCTTTCGGCTTTGCTTGGGGATTTCCGCCATATTGTCCTCTCTGGGTAATGCCGCCACCATGCAAATCGGGTGAGAAATGGCCTCATTTTAATGTAGTGGAGCCGATTCAGCAGAGTGACTTTTGCAATATGAAGTAAATTGTAAGCTTAACCATTATTCTTCTCAATTACATTACTTTCTAACTATTTTCAGTAGGTTGTGTGTTTCCTAGTATCCATTTGATGCATGTACTAGGTCATTAAAGAGTGGCGGCATTACCCCGGTACAGTGGCGGAATTACCCCAGTGTCCTGGGTAATCCCGCCACTGTGCAGAGGTTTAAAAAATATTTTTTTATATATGCTTACTATACAGTTATGATTACGGTTAAATTTATACAGATACTAAAGATCATGATTCAGCTTTAGAATTTTTACTATTAAAAAATAAACATTTTTTCGAGGTGAAAAAATTTAAATTCCCTTAAGGTGTCACAATTCCCCCGGTCTCCCCTACGCCTTGGGACAAAGATACGCAGAGACTTTGCCCTATCATTTTAGCTAGATGCAAAGCTTTCCACTTTTCTAAATTTGTATTACATAAAATATAATAGATACATAACTAATATAAGTTAGTAAACTACATTTTCCTTTTTCTAGTTAAGTTTTTTAAATATAGAACATATGTTCTACCTACCTACTTTTAAAAATCAATATTCTTGTTTCACGAATCGCTTTTGTTTTAAACCTTAATCTTTAACTCCTGTTAACGGTCTCACCGACAGCTGCAATATTCAGTTTTCACAATTTAACTTTTAATTTTCAATTTAAGTATTAATTTTTGTTTAATTTTGATTCGTTCGGTAAATTAGAAGTATAGCTGAAGACTTCTGAATGCGGGAAAGTTTACTATAATAGTCCTTTACATAAAGTTTAGCGCAGAAACCGCCTCTTATGAGTCAGTAAACAATTTTATTCAATCTACGATTAAGCGGTCTCGGAGACCGCTTACAGTATTTATGAAACAATATTTGTCACAATAGTTAGAGGTTAACTGCTATTCGCGATCTTGCAGACCGCTGTTTTTTCATGGTCTAGTTTACAATTTTCAGTTTAAATACTATAAAAATTTACTAATGCTTTTACATTACTCATTCATTTTAGTGGAAATGGGGCAAAAACCGGCCGTAATGGGCAAAAATACGCACTGCGTATCTTTGCCTCATCACTGCGTACTTTTACTCCAACCAATGGGGCAAGGAGGAGGATGGCCACCCAGGGAAACCCAGCAAATGCTTTTGAGTTTTAGTGCAGTCCCTGGGGGAAGAAACCAATGAGGGAAAGATATGCAGAGCAAAAATTACAATTTCTTACGGAAATGTAATTTGACAGAATGTCGTATGATAGTGGAACGTGCCTAAGGTTTTAATACAACATTTTAATAAGTCGCAACATTTTAATAAGTCGTCGCATATCAATGTTTTCGTTAAGAATCAAAATTAATAAGTGCGTAATTTTACCCCCCACCTACCCTATATCACTTAGGTGTGTCATGTGATTGTGAGCCATGTTGAGAACAACTTGTCACCAAGCGCCATTGAGATCAACGATGATGGCGCTTTTTAACAAGCTGTCCTCACTTCAAATACTTGTGGGCATGATACCTACATATGTTTGAATATTAAAGTATATACATTTGTCCATTTTCCTACATAAAACATAAATTGTTATTAGAGATGTAATTGTAGATTACATTTCATAATATCAATAAAACATGATTTACTTTCCTTTTATTTCGCGTCTGGGTTGAGTTGCAGGTTGCCGAAAATTATTTTAGCTGACTCTGGTCAGTTTGAGGATCGAGGAAATATTTTTGGCGTGTTCGGGTCGAGTTGCGGGTTGACTTAAGTATTATATTCTGTTTTGTGTCGGATGGAACTTGACCCATGCATGACTACTCTGTAGTCGGCTAATTTTCAATATATCAGGATTCGTACGGTCCTTAAAAGTACTTACATGTTTCAAAAGGATTTTTTTGTGCTTGAAAGTGCTTATTTTCATACAAATTTTTTTAAAGTCCTTAAAAGTGCTTTACTGTCATTCTATTTCTTAATCGGGGGTGGAACTCTTCTGCATTTCTTTTCATTTCTGATTTAAAAAAAAAAAAAAACGCCATTGCTAACCTTTCTTCTGAAATTTCACCTCCCCTTTTTGCTCCCTTCTGCACAATACCAAAGTTTAAACTGTTTAAAACTTTTTTTAACCTTTAACTGATGTTACCGGTCTCTCACAGACCGGTGCTTTTTTCAATTTTCATAGTTTAACTTGCAAATTTCAGTTCATCTACAAACACTACTGAAATTTTGTTTCGTTTGAAACTTTAGTACTAACACCAGAGACTTTGAATAGGTGAATTTTAATTATAACACTCCTGTGCAAAAAGTTTAGTACAAAAACATCCTATGAGTTTATCGCGGCTTTTATTCATCTTTTAGTAGGAGAGCTGTTGAACATTTTTGAGTAGGTATTTGAGGCACCCTGAAAATTTGTGCAACACTTCTTTTGTAATGCCTGAATACAAAATTGAATGTCTGGCTGAAGGATCGTGGCCCAAAAACTGTGCCAGACACGTGTCAAGTGCCATTTGGCACTTGACACGTGTCTGGCACAGTTTTTGTGCCGACTAAAGTGTCTGTCATTTTCAAAATACTTTTTTTCTAAGCATAAATATTATTCTGCCTCAATCTCAGCGTGCCTCAAATACCTTTTTTGGGTAGTCAAAAAATGGCACTTGACACGTGTCTGGCATAGCTTTTGGGACGACTAAAGTGTCTGTCGTTTTCAATATATTTTTTTCTAAGTATAAATATTATTCTGTCTCAATCTCAGCGTGCCTCAAATACCTTTTTTTTTTGGGGGGGGGGGTAGTCAAAAAATGGCACTTGACACGTGTCTGGCACAGTTTTTGGGCCACGATCCTTCAGCCAGACATTCGATTTTGTATTCAGCCATTACAAAAGAAGTGTTGCACAAATTTTCAGGGTGCCTCAAATACCTTCCCTAAAATGTTTAACAGCTCTTGGACTATTTCGATGGAGCGGTCTCGCAGACCGCTTCAGACTAGTTATGTGACAATTTCTGTGACATCAGTTAAAGGTTAAAAAAAATGGCTCTACTCTATTTGTTACTTTATAGTGAATAAATAATCAGTCCTAAATTTCATTAACTATTCATTCCATCATATTCATTTCATTAAAATTTTATCTGAATTTCACCTTTAAAATTTAGTTTCCCCGTTTGCTTCACCTCTCACAGTAATAGTACAAGTAATAAAGTTTAAAAACTCTTTAAAACTGCTTAAAAAAAAAAAAAAAATCTGCTCTGTATCATTTTATTGTGACAATAAATAATCAAGATTTTTCTTTCCACTCGAAATTGGCATCCCCCCCCCCCAACTTAGAGCACATATAATTTTAAAGTCTTTAAAACTCTTTATAGACGAGTGGTAGGGGAGGAAAAAAGGGCTGCACTTGGAATTAATTAGGGGAAAGCTGGAAATTGTTTTAATCCCTTTAAGTCTAGAATGAATGTACTAAGTTTTCCCCCTCTTACTAGGTGAGCGGTTGAAGATGTGTACAGATTTATAGTCAAAAAACACATTTTTATTAATTATCATAACAATAACTAAAAAAAACTAATTCTATCAAAAACATTGTCAATACAGATGTTGTAGAGGTTAAAATTCTGATTGAAATGTGCTCTTACACTTAACATTTTTGTTGAATTTTTACAATTATAATTTAAAGTTTTGCCTAATTCGTTAAGTTCTTGAAGCCAGAACAGACGAGGTTATCAATTTACCCTGTTTCTAATTTATGTATATATATTTAATTTATTGAGGCATTATTTGAGGATTTTGTAATTATTTTAGGCTTTATTTTGGATATTTTCAGAATTATGGCTTAACCTCTTGATTACGGATTATAGCCCAGTGGTAGGAAATGAAAAAAGAGGCAGAATTCGGAATAAAATACGGGAAAGCTGGAAATTGTTTTAATCCCTTCGACATAGGTCAGAAATAAACGTACTAAGTTTCCCCGTCCTACTAGCTGCAGTTTTGCCGCTACGAACAAATAGATAACTTAAAGTGTATTATTTCATGATTTTTAGCATATTTCAAAAATGATTTGTAAATGATGGGAAATATTGTTTGTGATCTCTGATATTGTATTTGAATTATGCGTTGTATTTAATTTGACATATATAGTGAATAACAGTGCGTATGCCTCACATTTAAGGAGGTCGAAAATAGTGGGGAGGAGCGAGGGAACAAATGAGCCTTGTCGCTACAGGAATTATAGGTCAACCAATAGCACGATTTTAAACTTCGATATTTTACTAAAAGAACTAAGATGGTTTTAATAAAAAATATTTTCGACTAGTATACCAGCATCTTAACACGGGAGAACTCGCTGCATGAGATTTTCTCTCACAGTCGTACTTTTTTTAAGACTCGTATTTAAACCATTTTTCATTTTAATTAAAATTTCAAAATGTTATTTCAATTATTTTACCTCTTTTGTGAATAAAATTACTAAGCCAACCAAAAAAAAGTTGATATTATATGAATGTAAAGTAAAAGAAAAGGAATTGGGCGTTCTCACTAGCGAGTTCTCCCAGGTTAAGTTAAATTCATAGAATTTTAAACCTTTGGAATATTGAAAAAAAGTATTATAATCTTTACGTTTTTTTTTTTTTTTTTTTTTTTTTTTTTTTTTTTTTAACTAAGGTTTAAGTTTGGCGATATCAGTTGGGAAATGGTATGTAAAACGGCTGTCAATTATGTACCTCTTTCTCGATAACTACTAAATTATAATCCTCAAAATATACAAAATAAAGCATTAACATAATTACAGAAACATCGGGAGGGCCTCAATAACTTAAAGAAAATACATGTATGTAGTAAACGGAGGCAGGGCGGATTGATAACTCTGTCTTTGTCCTGATTAGCGATTAACCCGGGAGAACTCGCTGCATGAGATTTTCTCTCACAGTCGTACCTTTTTAAGACTCTTATTTAAATCATTTTTCATTTTAATTAAAATTTCAAAATGTTTTTCAATTATTTTACCTATTGTGTGAATAAAAGTACTAAGCCAACCAAAAAAAGTTGATATTATATGAATGTAAAGTAAAATAAAAGCAATTGGGCATTCTCACTAACGAGTTCTCCCGGGTTAAGACAAAATTTTGAAATAGAATTGCGACCTTAATGTTCAGCAAAAATATTAATATGGGTACTCATTTTATCCAGAATTTCAAATTCTACGACATTTTTATTGACAGTGTTTTTGAAAGAATTAATTGTTCTGAGATATTAAGATAATTTAAAGGATTTTTCGACTATAAATATGTACATATTTTCTAATGTTCACCTAGTACGAGGGATAAAACTTAGTACTTGCATTTTAGTACGGAAGGGATTGAAACAATTTCCAGTTTCCCACCCACATAATTGTGAGTTACATCCGCCGATCACGGGGCTTTGAAATAGAATTGTGACAATGTTCAACAAAAATATTAAATCTAGTTCTCATTTTACTCTGAATTTTAAGCTGACGACGAGCTGAACACGAAAATTGCAAAACCTGAATTTCATTTTAGATGTCAAAGTTCTGCCATTTGCAAAATGACGTCAGCGTTACGCACAGATATGTTTGTCCTTTATAATATAGATAAATATAGATTTTATTTTCATATCAAAATCTTAGTGTTTTTTTTTTTTCTTTTCAAACATTTTTTACTCTTAAATCCATTTATATCTGAACCAAATCCATACTCGATCATTTCAAAGCTACCGTATAAAATCAAGTGTGTATTTTTAAATAATATATACGTAATGTGGGTCATGCAGTAAAATGCGCAGAAAAAATGAAAAGTAACTTCGGACAATGGATTTTTTTAAAAGATTAATTTTTGTATTTTTTGTTTAATGTTTTGCAGTATTTCAAAGAGAATTGAAAATATATGCTTTTTGGTATTGTTATTATTATTTGGTATTAATATTCTGCATAATTTGATTTTTGGAGTCTTATATGTAATTTTGAAATATGCCTGGAAAGGGGTGGGGAGGACATGGTTCTTCCAGAATTTTAAATTCTAAAAAGTTTGTCGTTATCATCCAGACTCTTTGAAATTTTTAGACGTTAAAAACATAATGTTTTCGTAGCCCGAGTGAAAAAATATTAATATTTCGTGGAAAAAGGCTGGTAAGATTTTTACCACGATGTAACACTGAGGTTCTTACTAATTTTGTCGAAGTTTTTGCACATTTTATTTAGTAAAAAATATTTCTATTTGTCCGAATGTTTCGAAATTTTCGTAGGTAAATGTAAATCTGGCCTGTTGTGTAAACAGATTGTGTTAAAATACGGACGTTTAGTTAGTTTTAGGGTAGAAAAAATATAGCCTTTGTGAGGCGCGAAATGACCTATTAGTCCCCGAGCCAGGTACAAATTTCGTCAGTTATTTCCTCTCGGCCGATAATTTGTAAAATGCTTCAGAGAGTTGTATCATGAAGCTCCGTGAACCTTAGCTGCAGTTCCGTGGGTGTGTTGAGCAGCGGTAGCCTCCCACGCACGTAAAAAAAAAAAAAAAAAAAAAAAAAAGGTCACTTTCTCCCGATTGAAAAATTTTCAAATTATAGATAACCTAATATACTGAAGAAAAAAAAAGTCAGCTAATTATAAAGTGGTGGTTAATACGTCAGCTGGTCACACGAACATGAAAAAAATATACAAGGTGCAAAGGAAAGTCTCTTTAACCTGAAAATACTTGCGAAAGGAGAGAGATACATCTATGTATTGAAGTTACGGTATAGTAAAGCAAATACGCCCGACCTGATGCAAACGACAGAAGCGTCCCTAGTGGCGAAATTTGGAAGTTACCTATTGAAAACCGTAAGCGAAAAGAGATAGAGTAAAATTTCCAGTTTGAAAGATTTGGAGGATCAATTAATTAGTACGAAACGACATTTGGTTCACACGGATAAGATAAATCGTTGCCTGTATACACAAAAATGTCTGAAATCAATGAGCGACGATTCTACTTTGCATATTAACATTCTGTAAATGTAGCAGTGCAAAATTTTAGATTGTGACGTTGTACTGTGCTGTAATGGCTGTAAAAATTTAATTTCCAATGCATTTAAAATTTTAGATTAACCCTTTCAGGGGCAGATGAATTCTGTTAGTAAACTTATGAAACAATTGACTGACACCAAAATATTCAAACGAATTTCACAAAAAATAAAAGCTCGTTAATTTTCACTTTCATTAGGAAAGCAAAATTTTGTTAAAATATTATTGCTGCCATTTGTCCATTTTGGAATTAAAATTAGGTGGCTAGACCCTCTAGCCGCCGCCCTTGAAAGGTTGAAATCTATGTCGTCGTATTCAAGAGTCTTGCAATAGACGTTCTATGCCTAGAAATGTGCATGTAGAATTACGCCACGAACACAATTGTGTATCGTGAGCAATGGCGAACTTTTCGAACAAACTGAATATTAACATTTTATCACTGTGAGACTGTTTGTCTTTTTTGTTTTTATATGTGATGTTATCAAAATACATTCAGATAAGCACATATTTATACCAGAAATTGTACGTATTTCTTAATACTTCTGGCTATTCCATCCAAACGTTAACACAAAATAGAGTGCTTCAATTTTGGACCTTTTTGGGTATACAAGCAAAGATTTATCTTATTCATGTAAACCAAATGCCGTTTCGTACTAATTAATTGATGCTCTCAAACATTCTGATTGGAAAATTTGCTCTATCTCTTTTCGTTTTCGATTTGCAATGGCTATATTCCAAATTTCGCCACTAGGGGGCGCTGCCGTCGCTTGCATTAAATCGGGCGTAATCACTTTACTATGCCGTTACCTCACTTCCATAGCTTTAGCTCTCTCCGTTCGCAAGTATTTTCAGGTTAAAGGGCCTTTCCTTTGCACCCTGTATATATTTTTCATGTTCGTGTGACCAGCTGACGTATTAACCACCACTTTATAATCAGCTGAATTTTTTTCGCTTCAAGATATTGGGTTAGCTATAATTTGACAAATTTTCAATCGGGAGGAAATGACTAATTTTTTTACGCGCGTGGGAGGTTACCGCTGCTACACTCACCCACGGAACCATAGCTGATGTTCACAGAGCTTCATAATACAACCTTTTGAAGCATTTTACAAATTATCGGCCGAGAGGAACTTGGTCATCAAAATCTGTTGCTGGCTCGCGGACTATATGTTCACCAATGTATTTGAAAGTTAAAATTCATGTTTTTAAAAATCAATTGCATTATCAGTTAGAAGATTTTAACTTTTAGAGCATATATACGAGTATATATATTATTATTATTTTGTTTTTTCTCTCTCTTTTTTTTTTTTTTTTTGCCGATACTTCTAAAATGTTATCCTGGAATAAATTGCTACAAGTTTTCGAAAAATCTTTTCTATTTTTTTTTTTCAAAAGTTTAACTGCTAGGTGGGGAAAATATAGTAAATTTAATATCGGAATATATCAACGTGTTAATATTGGTGATATATCGCGATAACTACCGTAAAGTTTATGCGAATAGAAAAATTGCTTACTTTAAAAGATAAATAGCATGTGACCTAATATTTTAGTATAAACAGATGTAGAAAGGAGTTAATAAATGTTTCATGCTATTTTCTCCTACAGCATCCTTTAAATATATATATATATATATATATATATATAGGGAAGGTGGGGCAAAATCGGGTACCATAACAGTTTGTTAGTCTCAAATGCTGTGAAATGGGAAAACAAATTTTGAACACTGTTTTTAATGTAAAATGAATCCTTGGCTATAATAAAACCTTCTTTTCAAATATATATATATATGATTGTTTATATAAAAAATAGCTTTTTTCACACGTATGCAAAAATCCGGTTTTACTTCGCTGGTTGGGTTAAACCTGGTATCCATTTAAAGCTATTGGAAAACTCATTTTGGTCAAAAATGTCTTTCTTTAATATAGTAAAAAATACATTTTTAATATTTTTAACAAAAAGAAATTGCACATGTGTTCGTCCATGTGTAAAAAAAATAAATCGGTGGCAAATTTTCTACGTTGTATAGGCCTGCTTACTTTACTCTGTACGTTTTAAAGTTCTTTTAGCTTCAAAAATTACAGATGAATTTGTCATCATATTCTTCTGCATTATATGCTTCGTGGGCCTATCCGTGGCATTTCAAACATCTTATTTGGATTTAGAGTTTGAGTAAAGTTCATAGCAAAACATACAGGTTTAATTATCCTCTTCTTCTGATGATGTGTTCGCAATCTTTTTTTGCTTTCTTTTTTTCTTTTTAAAGAATCTTCTTCTTTCTTCGTCTTGCAGTTTGTTTGGCTTATTTCTGCTTAATATCTGTTTCGATCTGTAATTTATAGGGAGAAGAAATCAAAAGTTTTTCCCTTTCTTTTTCTCAATTCTGAAGCCTTCCTTAGAAGGGGATAATAACATTTTAGGCAAAATTGGAAATTCAGATTGCTGGACTACATAGTCTGAAGATGTCAAATAGATAATTTTACTAATATATTCTGTAGATGTAACATTTTGAATCAGTGATGACGTCTGTGATTGTGATGTTAACTGCTGCATCTGGAAGCAGCTCGACGTGGAAGACGCTGGATAGTGTCAACTTGTTGATGTTCGGAAGGTTGAGCTCCAATATCCTGTGATGTATCAGAAATTTTTATTTCTGCCGCTATGCCAACCTGTGGCTGGATAGACCTAGGTGTGTTATCATGACTTTCATGGGTTTCTCTGTCCCTTCCGAAGGAGCAAAAAGATGGTCTGAAAAAATATCATTGTTGTAGGGGAAAATCCCTGTTATCTCGAACCTTCTGATTGCAATATTTACAATTGCTGCTCTCGAAAATGTAGCTTTAAATAATTTTCCAATTTGCTAAGTTGTTACAGATCGCGCAGTGTTGGAAAATGACCACTTCCTCACCTCTTGACTTTAGTATGAGCTTAGAGGTGCATGAATGATGCATCAAGGGGCTGAAATCGATTCGTTGCGTAAAAAAAAGAAGTTTAAATAAATGCATTGCTTTCTCTTACTAGATTAACTGGATTCTTTTAGCGTGAGTTGAATACCTATTAAGGATTTAAAGAACAGGCTTTTCAGGACAAGGATTGGAAGAAATCTATACATTTTTTAACCAAATAAAATAAAGACCTCTTTCGTAATCCACACTGTAAAAAGAAATACTGCCAGTTTTCGGTTAGGAATCGGAAAAACAGTTGCCCTTATCGTACCGGAATAATTTCCAACCCATCTCGGAATAAAATCCGTAAAAATAAGGAAATAGTCAGTAAAAGGGTATTTTACGGATTTTATTCCGATTTTATGGATTTTATTCCGAGCTGGGTTGGAAACTATTCCGGTACGATGAGGGCAACTATTTTTCCAATTCCTACTGGAAAACTGGCATTATTATTTTTTTTTTTACAGTGCATCCACTCCTATTATATACAGCAAAAGAGTCTGGGAAAGCATCATCCACCAAGAGAAGGTTTTTTCCCTGCCTGTTTAATATTTGAGAAAAAAATCTTGTTATATATTAAGTAGTCTAGTTATATAGGATTGAGATTTTAATGATTATTTGTCAATTTGGGCAGATTATTTTATTTAGAGAAACAAGGCACGAAATATATTTGCATTTTAAGTAGACCTATAACGCAAGTTATTACACCCCAGATTAGAAAGATATTTATTAAAATGCAATAAGCATAATATAAAATTATGCCTTAATCAGTGCCATTATTTTGTTCAATAATAATTGCAAGTTATTTAATTTCATAAATGTAAGTTAAAAATTAGACCCACTTTTTAATATAAAACAAAATCAAAATTAAAGTTTTCATTATAACTAGAAAGATTTAGAATTATAACTTAACAGCATTAAGAATACAATTTAAAGTTCCATGCTAATTTATTAACTATACTAAAAAACCATTCTATAAGTGCCGGACAAAACCCCGGGTATACCCAGTTTTGACCCAATCTTAAGTACCTGGTTTTACCCCAACATGACACAGTTTAAAACATGGCGTCACTACTCTTAATCCTATAGCAAAAGATCAGTAAAAATGTTTAAATATTATCCGGAAAGGAAAGAATTAGATAATGTTCAGTAATATTTAATATGCTGAAAAAAAGTGGTTATACGCGTAAAATCTAGAATCAAATAAAACAATTTTTTAAGAGTAATTGAAACTAAATCGTTCACACGAACGAGAACCGCACACAGTAACGTTCCAATCGGCTATACATGCCATAATGGTTACCGACAAGTAATTTCTCGTGTTGGCTGATAGACAGAAGTACAAATGAAGGAGGGGTCTGCGCTACCCGGTTTTACTCGCCTACCCTGTTTTGTACAACTCATCCATATATATATATATATACATACATACACAATATAAAAATATTTTTAAACAAGGAAGTAAAATAATCAAACTTCAACGATAGATTATAATTTTCCAACAGATTCAGAAATATGTAAAAAAAAAAAAAAAATCAACGTTTAATAAGGTTAAATATGATGGCTAAGTAAGCAAATTACAAAACACGTAACACATTTCAAAATTAGTTCAGCAATTATTATCAGTCATCTGAAAAATATCAGAATTCCTTTTTTGCAACGCTATATATGATCTATAGATTTGAATATATACTGAATAGTATGCTAAACATTAGTTCAGTTAAGAAACGCATTTGCACAGTTTAAAATTCCCCTTCAACATATTTCGTCAATAAACGGAAATGAATACATCTCTTTTGCAGCCCTGTATATGATTTACAGATTTTATACATACGAAGTAAGTAAATTAGTTAAAAAAAAAACTTCGTACCACAACAGATAACGAACTACCAGCAATTGTTTATTTATACAGATAAGCGAATACTTTTGTGTCCCCCCATAAATAAACGATGGATGCTATGCTCATCATGTTCTATAGTAAGCATCTTTTCGTACACCTCAGTGATGTGTAACAATTTCTATATGTTTGAAATAGTGTAATATCATTCCAATATACTACAAATGATTTTTCCCTATAGACCATAGAAAATTTGTGATTTTAATCAATGATTTTTTTTTAATCAGTTGATTAAAATCATGATTTTAATCGTTGATAATAATTGTTAACACCCGTTTACAGTCAAATGGCAAGCATGAGTTTTTGTTAATCTCGATTGATTGATAATTTTTTTCCTTCAACCAACTGACGCTTTTTGCAATATTTTTCCACATTTGATTTAAGAATTTCACAATATTTTGATTCTACCCAACAATTGGAGAATTTTGCAACTTTTTCTTACAAACTTCCTTGGCAGTTATCCAAAGTTTTCAGCATAATAAAATATAAAATTATAACTAAAAATTAAATAAAGTGCACATAAAGAAAAACTATGAAATTATTAATTTAGATATTTTATTTCCAATATTTCGATTGACTGATGTTTAATGCAGTTTTATTTATTTATTTTTTAAAATAAATAAAATTGTGTGATTTGTGTTTGGTTGCGGTTTTCTCTGGGACGGGAAATTTTTAGTTTACCTGTGACCCCGTGAGAGAGGGTGGAAAAGTTACTGTTCCTGCTGACCACTAAAATTTTCAAATTAGTGGTCCAAATGAATTTTTGGTGTTCTCGGACCAGCGGACCACCAATGATTTCGAACACTGGTTGATTTTTCAAATGCTGAAGATTTCCTTGTAAAAGATATTTTAAATTGATATACTGTTTAATTTTTTTATTATTTTCCTTGTGTGAAATTTGATTATTGTTATGTCTGCACAAGAAACAATTTTAAGTCTTAAAATATTTACTCTTCTATTTAAAACAGGTGGAGAAATTAACCTGATGCGTGGACCTATTCCATTTTACCTGACTTGAAATTCTGATTCAGAACATACTAAGCTTCAAGAATTCTTTATATTTGATGACCTGAATGGTCAGAG
Organism: Maratus speciosus; assembly: GCA_963932465.1. Lineage (NCBI taxonomy): Eukaryota > Metazoa > Arthropoda > Arachnida > Araneae > Salticidae > Maratus > Maratus speciosus. The sequence goes on along the minus strand of OZ010795.1, from coordinate 284,015,801 downwards.
AGGGTGAAGCCCCCTTCTAAAACTGTGAGAGAAACTGTATGTAAAATGATATTATATCACAGTAAATATTAGTCTGACATACTATACATATAATTTAATGATTATATAATTTGTATTTTCAATAAATGGAGCGGCATACCGCAAACCAGCTTTAAATGTGTTGCTATTTAATTGTGTCTGTAATCATTTCTTTTTTCAGCTATTGCAAGGCTGCTGTTGGTGAATACTTTTCTTTTCTACGAGTATTGTTATAAAATAAATAAATCTTCGTCATAGATTATCATTTTGGAATACTGAAAAAATACATATATAAGTAACAATAATTAGTCGCTTGGTGGCGACACTGCTGATATTAAATTAACCCTTCAAAGTAAGTATTTAATATACTATAGAAATACATTGTGTATTTAAAAAAAGCTTTAAAGTTTAAAGTAATACTTTTGTATTAGCTGATATTAGAGGTTAAATGGATTCTGCTACTTATAGCTGCCTTTTTGATGCTGATTATTTCATTGTTGACGCATATACTTTGATTATGTATCAGTTATGATTGTGCTTTATTTATTCAAAAGTGTTATATTCATTATTGAATACAGAAACAAATGCTGAACTTTTTTTGTTGTTGTTTTATATTCAAATGAATTAATTTTGCATAATTGAGCTGTGTTGCAATATAAATTTTAATTTTTTTTGTGTGTGTGTGTGTGAAAAGGTAAAAATTTGAAAACTGTACAATATAAAAATTTCAGCATCTATAGATTCACAACAATTAAAGAAAAAAAAACAGATCATGGAAGTACGGTGCATAGGCACTAAGTGCATAATGGAAAAAAACCTTTTCAAACTCGTGCAAAAATTAATATTGCTTGAAGATATTCATTCAGCCATTGTTTAAAATAAAATAATAATAAAAACAGGTATGTATTTAAATGTAAAAAAATTATTTTTTTTTCAAATATTTTCTTTGTGAAGAAGCAAACACTAAATGTAAGTGTATAAGTGTAACCGAGTGCGGAGAAATATTCCAAAATGTACAAGGACAGAATGGTAATATTTGTGGGGGAAAAAAAACAATTATTTTGTGAAATAGATCAAACTGGTTTACATTTATTTTTTAAATATATTTCAAAGACAATAGAATCAATAATTAAAACTTTAATAATTTTCAGTTTAATGAAAAAAAAAGTTTTCTACTGCAAGATAATCTCGCAAAATCTGAAATTTTGTTTATTATTACACCATAATGATAAATCGAAAACCAAAGTGAGGGGGAAAAAGAAAGCTACAATCCAGTGTAACCTTTCCCCATAAAGATGAGAGAAAATCCTGAATCGTGGTTCAAACTTTAAGCAAAAAATTGGAATGGAGAAAACCTTGAATTTTGATTTAACCTTTCACCAGAAAATTTTATTTAAAAAAACTCTGAATCATGGTTAAACCTTTTACCAGAAAATTGGATTTAAAAATAATCCTGATTCGTGGTTCAACTTTTTCCCAGAAAATTGTATTAAAAAAAACTAAATTATGGTTCAAACTTACACTAGAAAATTGGATAAAAAAAAAAAAAAAATCCTGATTTATGGTTCAACTTTTCACCAGAAAATTGGATTAAAAAAATCCTGAATCATGGTTTAATATTTCACTAATATAATGGTATTTGTGAAAGCACCAATAAACTGGTGAAACTTATCATCAATAGCTTGGTTGCAGCTAAATTTCAGCGACTTTTCACCATTTTCTTGGTGAAACATCACACTTTATTTTTTAGTGTATCGGTAATATATATTTTTTTTAAATTTAGGCATACTTTATAAACTCAGTAATGATACTTTACTTTAATTATTGTTTCTATTCGCTTTTTTAATAAAAAAAAAAACCGTAAGGTCTGCTTCTACTTATCTGCTCATTTACTGCTGTTGTTATAATGTTCATTTAATATCGATATGATTTTGTACCTATTTGAACATCTACAGTAAAGCTTCATTCCGTTTTCTAATGCCATAACATATAAATATTTCTGTCAATTGCTGTGGTATTGCTCAAAAACACGTCAGGCGATATTACTTATTTTGCATCGAAGTATTTTGATTGAGGAAAATTCCACTCTAAATATCTAAAACTGTAAAAATTCAACTCCATATGGAAAGAATACCATAACAATAACTCTAAATAATATAAGTATTAGCATACAAAAACAATTACGTAAAATATTTTCGTAATACTGCTGAAAAACCGGTAGTGATCTACTACAAAATTTTTTTACAGTTACAAATACCTTTTGATGAGTGTAATTTTAGACAGAACAGAAAGAAATCATTAGCAACTGTACTGCAATATCTCTTGCACTGTTAGAAAAAAACTTTATGGCGAGAATACAAAAACTCTTTTAGATACAATACTAAAAAATCATTGGTAATTTTCCTGAAGGTACTTTAATAAAGTTACCGAACATTTTTTGCAAAAGTATATGCAAAGTTTTGGGTGGAATACTAAAAAAATTCATAGTAAATGTACTATGAAATCCTTCGCAAATTTAGAAAAAAATTCTTAGTCAATGTACTAAAAATTCCTTTGTAAGTGTACTAAAAAATCATTAGAAAATTCACAAAGTATTGTTTAGGAAACTACCTAAAAAATCGTTAGTACCTTTACTAAATAATCCTAAGTAAATTTACGAAAAATTCTTTAGTAAACTCGCTAAAAAATCGTTAGTAACTTTACTGAACAATATTTAGTAAACTTACAAGGAATTCTTTGGAAAACTCTCTAAAAAATCCTTAGTACGTTTACTAAACTATCCTTGGAAAATTTACCACAAATTCTTTAGTAAACTCCCTAAAAAATCGCTAGTAAGTTTACTAAGAAATATTTAGTAATTCACAAAAACTAATTAGAGAAACTCCCTTGAAAAACCGTTAGTAAATTTACAGAACAATATTTAGTAAATTTACAAAAAAATTTTTGGAAAACTCCCTAAAAAATTGGTAGTACGTTTATAACATATTCGTTGGTAAATTTACTAAAACTTATTTAGTAAACTCCCTAAATAAGCATTAGTAAGTTCACTAAACAATATTTAGTAAATTTACAAAAGTTTTATTGGGAAACTCCCTAAAAAATCACTAGTACGTTTACTAAACAATATTTAGTAACAGTTACTGAAGAAACTTTTGTAATTTTACATGATTATCTTTTGTTGTGGTTACAGAAAATGTTCTAGGAATCCCAGTTTCCAACAAAATTCTTAGTAACCTTACACTTTTTTTTTTACAGTGTACCTGACGAATATTTTAAGTGTTAAAAATATTTTTTACTTTATTCCTAGTCCTATAACCTAAGATAGTTTTATTGGAAAAACATAGAGTTATCTAAAGATTTTGGTAAAATATATGGTAATTTTATCAATATTTAATAAGTCTCAATAAATATATTTCAGTTAAAATTGAAAATTTTAGCGATATTGTTTCTATATAAAAATAAAATAATTAAGTTACTTCTGATTCAAATCATTTGATTGCATAGCATTTAGAAAACCTATCATGATCTTGTGGATAACGGTTGGGATTTATTAATCATTGATATGATTTTTTTTCTCAAATTCCCGTAAAAAGTATGCATATAGGAAGGCATTTTCATGGAATAGTGGACCTAATTACCGCTATCAAACAAGCAAAACCAGAAAATCTTGCTATGTCACACATAATACGCTGGTTTCAGACAGCAAAAAATTGGGTTGCGTAATTTACAAATTAATCGTAAAAAAGTGTAAAATTTCAACTGTAAATTTTCAATGTAGAATCTCTAACCTAATTATACTATTTTTAATGCACAAATTATAACACTCTTTATTTTTAAACAGTGTTTTTAATGGCGTATATATACAGGGTGTTTCACAGATGACGCATAACTTTGAAAATAAATAACTCGGAAACAGAGATATATAGAACCAAGAAACAGTGGTGTGTTTATTAAAAAAAACCCGTAATAATATGATCTGGAAACCTCAAAATTTAATTAAAAATTTTTGCGGTAGATGACACTGCAGGCACCATTAAAGATCCCGATAAAGAGAGCTCAGATGACAAGAACGATCAATTGTCAAAGATTTCGCTGTTGAAACGTGACCTTTATTGTCATATAGGGAAAGAAATTTCGGAAAGAATGTATTCCCTTGAAAAACACGTATTCCTTGCTTTGGAGTACCACTGATTAAATCACAGTCTTATTGCCCCAAAAATGAGTATTAAAATGCTGTTTTGAGACCCAAAAGGACCAGATGGGAAAACAATTCGTGGGATTTTCAAAATATTTCAATATACAAGAAGCGTGGTTGACGTGTTAGTCGGAAATGTGAGTTCCACCCTCTATATCATTCCACCAGAAAATGCAATGATATATCCTGCAGTTATTAAGCGTCATCCATATAAATATTTCCACAGACCTGCAGCTGGATCCAGAATCACGCCATCAAGCATGTACAGAATTTAGCAAAAAACATTACACATGTTTCCCTATATGTTTTAATGCCGGCTCACCATACCAGTTCGAGCTGAAGACAACAAGAGGATTTTGCTAAGAAGAAGCTCAATGTCGCCACACAACAAGCGTTGGACGACCGATCAGGCACAGCGTGGTTCATACAAGATGAGGTTCGTCCAAACCGTTCATAAGATATTTTTGGCTTTTGATGATAAAGTTATTACGTTGAACTGTTAGATATTTAAATGAAAAGGTCTGCTCTTGCACAACCCTCCGTATTCTTTCGGAATAACCACCTGCGTCTTCTTTTTGTGGGGAACACGCAGATACATTGGTTACCACAACAATCCTTTAACGCTCAACAAGTTGGAGGAGGCTATTTGTCAAACTTGTTTTCGATTTCCGGTAACACACTACCGAGAGTCGCTGACAAATTCATTCTTTGTTTCGCCTGTCGCGCCAATGATCGATGTAATTTATTACTAAAATTTTGAGGTTTCTGTATCATATTTTGATTGTTTTTGTAATAAACACACCACGGGTCTCATGCTTCTATCCATCATCGTTTACGAGTTATTTATTTTGAAAGTTACAGGGGGTTCCTTCGTGAAACACCTTGTACATATATATATATATATATGTTCATATCTATTTCATCTTTAGAATTTTACCAATTTGTTCATATATTTGTGATTTCAACTTTTATTAAATATATACATATATATACATGTATATAAGGTGTGTTAAATGTATATATTCTTTATAAACAGGTCATCAAAATTAAAGGATAATGACAGAAATTAAACGTAACTGGTACATAATAAAAAAATATTAAAAGAAATATGTGCAAAGAATTAATTAACATAAATTACAATGTTTCGCAGTTGATTAATGTCAAAATATTGAAATTGAAACCAAATATATGGAAATTGGAAAATGATGGAAAAATTAATTCACCACATGTGGACACTTTTTTTCTTTAGTATGATGTATTTAGTATTTAGTAATGTCACCTCGGAGAGATTGCATACTGTGCACATTGATTTCATTGAGTTTACTAAAGTTTTGATCAAGTCTTGTGGAATTACACGTCACTCTTCTAAAAGTGCACTTTTCAGTTCCAGGTGGTCTCGGAAGAAATTTGCTGCACTGAAAGCCGGCGCCCTAAGGTACACATGCTTAATCGGATTAAAGTTGGATGAGTAGGATGGCCAATCCATTAGACTGGTGTATTCTGTTTGCAAGTATACTGACACGACATAGTTTCGATGTGGCCGAGCATCCTCATCCATTAGCACTCTGGGCCAATAGCGCCCATAAATTGGTGTTCCAATATCTCCTCCATATAGCACGGAGCGGTTACAGAACGTCATTGAAAGACACGCATTATGCAGCTCGGTGCAGCCATTTGACATGATTCCTCCCACCACCCCCCCCCCATAAAAAAATAAACCCCCATTAAACCGCGGTCGCGTAATCGGGATAATCCACGTACAAGGGAAGACAAGTTAGAGTGTTACTCCCTTTATCCAGATTAAAGCACGTCCAGAATCAGTGTTCAGACTATATCCGAACACGTTAGTAAAAAATACTCGGGCCCAGTCTTCTTGGCTCCACTGAATATGACGACGACATAAGTTTAAAAGGTACCTTTTAGAAGCTGGACTGAGCGGGACACAAACCATGGATTTTCTCGCATAAGGTCCGCGCTCGTTAAGCCTTCTCTCAGCAGTAGAACGGCATATTCGATCTCCTGTGGCAGCCTGAAGTTCTGAAACAAAGTCTCGTTTAGTCGATTCCCGGTTTCTCCGAGCCGACAATGACATAAAACGGTCTTCGGTGGCAGTTGTTGCTCTTGATCACCCTTGACCAGGCTATATGTTAACGAATCCAATGCTTAAAAAGCAGCTACAAGCTCTTGATATGGCACTTTGAGGGATATTCAATCTTGGGTGACCTTCATTTGTATTTTATCTCCCTCGAATCTACCAATTATTTGCCACTTTATATCTTCACTTAAATGATGATTTTGAGATATAACTAATGAATACTGATATACTCTCAGACACCACATTCGCTTTAAACATTACTACAGACCAGAATTAGAACATTCTCTAATTGCGCACCACATTTTCAATCATTGAATTTGCATATTTCCGGTGCTAACGATATATATTTCTTCTCATTATCCATTAATTTGGAGGCCAGCCTATATACATACACACACACACACACATATATATATATATATATATATATATATATATATGTGTGTGTGTGTGTAAAATGTATTTCATAACTACTATACAAATGCAAAAAAAACACCATAACTCTTAAAAGAATGTGTATATCAGCAATATTTAACGATAAAAATTTCAAAAACTTTCAAAAATACAGGTAAAAAACAAAAACACAGGCAAAAAACCGCATTCTTCTGCATTCATACATATTAATTTCATTTGTTTATATTTAAATTGCAGTAAATTTCTAAAAGACTATTTTATTAAAGAATTTTTTGTTTTTGTATTTTAAATTATGCTTTGTTTACATTACTTTTTTCTTTAAATTGGTTTATTTTAGCCTTTTTGAGTTTTGTTTCTAAAATGACAGTAGTTTTTTTTTTCTGTATTGAGTGCAGGATGAACGTGTGTTCAGAAACCTGCAAGCTTTTAACAGTGGTGATTGAGTTAAGTCTGTCTGTCCTCCAACTGATGAAGAACAGACTGTTTTTTGCCTGTGTTTTGTTTTTTACCTGTATTTTTGAAAAATATTTGAGATTTTTATAGTTAAATATTGCTGATATACACCTTCTTTTCAGAGTTATGGTGTTTTTTGCAATTTAGTAGTAATGAAATATATATATATACATATATATATATATATATATGTATATATATACACATGCACGCATGCTTTTCAACAATACATAAAAGATATATATACACAACTCAATTTTTTTGGCCGTTTGTTATACGCTATGAATCATGTCTTTTGTCAGCCAACATAAACTTTCAAGAGAATTTTATTTCACTTTAATAGTCATTATTTCTAAAGAAGCGTAATATTTTTTTTCGGTTTATTAGATCCTTCTTTTAGAAAAATTAAATTACATTAACTTTAAATGATTCAACTTTCAGATTAATGAGACTAATTAAACGAATCAATTAAAAATATATCCTAAAAAGAAATATAGTTTTCCGCCAACCCTTCTTCGTTATCGTAATACTGTGATTTAGAAATTCATTCTATTCCTAGTATAAAACCATTCGATTTCTTTTTCTAGCTCTTTTGAAAATATTCGAAATTTGAATAAAACTGTTATTCATTCTTTTATACTGAAATGAGAACACTCTACTCATTTTAGTTAATTTTTCTTGGAGGAAAAATACGCTTCAATTAAAGTTTAAGAATAAATGTGAATTTCCACTACGTTACATTAATGGGATTTAAATGATAATTTAATCAGATTTATTCTTTTTGCAGAAGACTAAAATGTAATTAAATTTAGAATAATACCCACACAGTGAAATATCGGTAAATGAACAGTCATTTTCCAATAATCAAGCGACATTTATTTAATTTAATTTAACAATCGAAGATTTTTGTAACGCGTATGCTAGAGAAACGGTTCGTTTGAATGTAATTTAAAATTCGTGTAGAAAAATATATTCCTAAATTGAAAGAGATTATCCCATGCTTCTATGAATAAATTGATTCTTTGTAATCTCAAGGAATAATAATATTTAACACCGATATTTAAAAGATAATTGAAATGCAAATTTACAATTATATTAATTATTTTAAACAATAAGTTCCATAGTCATTTCTTAGTGACCCGCAGTCATTCGTATAATTAATTCTTATTCATGTTAAAATTCAATACATACATAATATGTTTAATGGTATAGATTCCCAAATTTGCTGAAATTCAACTTTACAAGTGCTTAAATAAACTAATTTAATGCTTATTTTAACTTATTTAAATTCACGAATGCAATTCTGTTAATTATAATTATATAATAGACAAAAATTAAGATTTCCCTATGTTTACGGAAAAAAATAAAATCTCGCAATAACAGGAAAACAAGTCGGAAATTGTACATCAAACGTGCCAAATGATGTGTGTGCGTACCATAACTAGTTTTATAAATACAGTCAAACCTCGTTATCCCGATACTCTAATGTCCAGAAAAAGTGTCGTCATAAGCGGGGTGTCGCGGTAACCGGAGTTGGAAAAAAGTAAGTTTATAAAAAGCTGTATTTTTAAATAATTTAAGACAATTTTAAATTCAAAACTGTCCTTGCAGTTTTAAGCAATAAAGCATTATTTTTAAACAAAATAAACACAAAAAACAAAATGAAAAGAATAAAAATCACATATATGATGACTTGTTTTTTTATTCTTACCTTAATTCTGACCTGTTCGCTTATCCCTAGATGTGCTTCCTACAATTCTTTTTTCAATATTGTACAATGAATTGTAATCAATATTCGTTGTTTCAAAAATGGACGTTAGATAATTTCTGATCGTTTCAATGCAATGCAATGGTTTTTAGTCGGATGAGAAACGTCGTGTAACCACAAGAAAGTTTCGCCTGATTTAAATAAAAAGACCGCGAGTATACTGATACCTCTATCTGAAGATTAAGTGGGTCATTCATACAGTATGGCTTTATTTATTCCGATAAAGGACTGAAGAAAAATTTCTCATTTATCTCAATGGGTATTTTAGACACTTTTGTGAAAAGTTTGGCCAAGATATTTCTTACCGCTTAATTTCCATACTTATAAAATGGATTATGCAAAATGGACAATTTTATCTGGAGTTGACAATTATTTAACGGCGTAAAATCCGGAGTTTATTGACATTAAAATCATATACAGAATATCGGGACTGACGTGGTAAGTGGGGTGACGTGAAAACTGGGTGTCGAAATAACAAGGTTCGACTGTATTCAAATGTTCATGCAGTAGCTGTTGCACTCTTATGCAAAAATGCATTAACACAAAATATATTTCGATTATGCATATTAAATTTAGTAATGCGGAAATAATATGACTCCATTTTAAATAGGACGTAATTACCATGCCAACCTAGAATCTTTACCTATCATAATATATCATTGAATTAATTTTGTTTGGTAGGATTAAAAAAAATTAAAGAAAACTTTTATTAATTTTTTTTAAGTTTAGATTCGATTTTCATACAATTTGAAATGACTCGACAAAATTCTGCATTGATTATATATTTCAAATTGCAAACCATTCAGTTTTTGCGTTGTTATATGCGGACTGAGGGACAGACGGATAGACGGACCACACAACGATTATAGGTGCTACGTCTTTATATAATTTCGACCGCAGATAAAAAGGATCTTTCATTTCATGGACTAACAGATGAAGGGAAATACGAAACAAAGCACTATCTCGTTTTTAAGGCGATAAAACTAAATAAAATATCAAGATGTTAATTACGGATAACTGTTTTTCTTATTTTTGCTTATCAATTGGAACGGCTGTTAATTAGGCGATATAGGTATTCTATACAGATCTTTTACAGACTTCTATAGAAGTCTTTTTATAGAACTTCTAAATGTGTCTATTGATTCTCAAAAAATTCCATTTAGATTCACCTATATATTCTTTCTCGTAGTCGCATTATATTGATGAGGGACTACACTGCTTTACAGCTTCAGCATTAATTCCAGCCTTAAGAACGGGACAATAGTTTCGTACTTATTTGGAATTTAGGATGGTTTGATTACAGTATAATCTAATTATATTTTCATTAAAATATAATTTAATAATGTTTTCATTACAACATAATCTAATTATATCTTCGTAAGAGGTCGCAATCCTCTTACAATATAAACTGGTTCAATTTGTTTCTACTCTAAATGGACGAATAAGCTACCGTCACCAGCTAACCAGTATGGTTACCATTTAAAAACAGCTACATGATAACCATCATCACAAAAATAATAACTAAATTAAAGCAGAGAAAAATACTTTCAGGATTTTTTCTGTATTTATTCATAGTTGTTGTTTTTCAGTATTTATACTATGAAACGACAGCTCCATTTGCATACTGAAAATGGAATAGAAATTTCTATATAATCTTACAAGTTTGTTTATTATTTTTTTAGTCATTATTTTTTAGTCATTTTAGTCTATTTGTATATATTTTCAACTTGTATTATTTTACATAAATTTCGCGAGTTTTCTTACACACGTGAGAATAAGTATGCACATTTGCGTTATTACATTATAGAAAGTCTTACGAAATTCTTTTTCTATCTCTAGGAACACAAACTTCGTGAGAGGAAGCTCTCAAAAACAATAAAATTTATTAGCTAAAACACTTAACATGTGCAATAACATTTAAGAGATGAAACATTTTTTACACGACTGCCAAGAATAGTTATGTGTTTCACGGGTATCTGGGTATGTGGATTTCTTTATACGCTCGAAACATCCCAACGGCTGGATGGATTTTAATGAATGAGGTCTCTATAGATTGTCTTAACCGTCCGATGGTTACAGGCTAGGTTTTGTTTTAATAAATTTAAAATGGCGGCGCAAAATACAAAAGGGTGGTAGAGACAAAAAAAATTTACGCACCATATTGAGTGATATATCATTGGATAGATCTTTGAAAATGAAGACGATGTTTCATTGACTATTTTACAGTCAGAATCTCCGTTTAAATATTACACAACCTGCAAGTTGTGTAGGTAGGATTTCTAGCTTTAATGCAACTCTAACCTTCATAGACATCTATAGGCTTCATCAATACAGTGTTTTTAGATGGGAACTAACAATTAAACACAACTTAAAAGTCATCAATACAAGCAAATAAAAAAAAAATGTAAGTAATATAAAAAAATAGTTTCACATTGATGAGAAATAATTAGTTCCCTTTTTACGCAGTCGGGTTTTTTGATTTTTTAAATTTAATTGTACGATCTTATAATTTAAAAAAGGGAATTCTTCCACTTTTATGATCAATAAATAAATCCCTTGATTAATAATATTTCTTCTTTAAACTGGCTTACTAAGGATACATAAAATAACTACAGAAAAATATTATTTTGGATTTCACCACTGAATTAGTGCGAAATTTTTGCACTTTTGCGATTATTTGCTGAATACGTTTTCAATACATTTAAGAAATCTGAAAACTGCTTTAAAAAATCCCTAATATCTACTTACAGTAGGCGAATGTTTATGAATTCAGATTATCTGGTCGTCTGTCTGTCTTTGCTCTAACTTGTGTAAATATACGTGGAACGTCTTAAAATTTATATGAGTAACTTAGGTTAAACAGGGCATGTTTAGTGTTGAAAATTATATGTTTAGAATTTATAATTCGTTTATGGAACACTAAAAATAATTCCGTTACAGCTCGATCGTTGGGAGAAAATATTTGAAATGTAATTTGACGTTTTTATACTATTTCAATCATACTGAAATTTATACACATAACTGACGAATACTAGAAGATGTTTACTATACAACTTTGTGCATAGCATTTATCGTTCAGAAATAGGTACAGACAAAATAATTCATTTTCAGTACTCTCTACGATCAATAACCGATGAAAGTGTTCAGTTGTGGTAATATTTTATAACTGTAAATATTGTTTTGCATATTTTTAGAGATTATAAATTTTACAATTTATGTACAGGGCTGCACAAACGAATCCAAGTATTATATCCGCTTATTGGCAGAAATTACAGAAAGAGATTTTTCAACTGTGTTAGGAATTTCCTAACTGTACTAGTTTTTTCATACTGTGTAGTATATAACCAAATCTATAGATCATATATAATGTTACACAAGAGAATTCGGATATTTTTTTTAAATATAAAAGAAAGTTGCTGAAATTTGGTTTTCTAACGTGTTGTGTGTTTTACAAATTGCTTATTTATACTTCCTCTTTCACGTCATTAATTTGTGAAGTTTTGTTGGAGTATTCTAAATGTGTTTTACAATCACAGGATTTTTTTTTATTAACAAACACGGTTTTCCGAAATGTTTGCGGCCTATGTCAACATCACACCCTGTCCCCCCCCCCCAAAAAAAAAAACAAACAAACAAACAAACAAACAATTACCATTCAAAATAATAGTTCAAAATTCGTTATTATTGTATTTTATTCATCGTAAAAGAACAGAGACTGCTAGATGTGACTCTGTGCAGAGATTCAAGAAATTTTTTTGAGGAGTGCGATGGTTAATGCATTTGTTCAGTATAAAGAAAAAAAATCATTTTTTTCTTTTCTCCTAAGCATTAACTTTCTCATATTAAAACATATACATTTTTAGAATGGGCATCAGTTGAATTTACATTGATAAATTCAAGAAACCAAATAAATCATTATTTCACGTTAAGACCGATTAGTAAAAATGTAGTTTAATTATATATATATATTTAGTAAAAATGTATATTAATATATATGTATATATATATTAATTATATGGCAAGTATAGTGGATTGTGAAATTTTACTACAAAAATCTCTAAACAATGCTTTTGTTCTATTTCATATATTGGAATATCGTCAATGTTTTATATGCTATTAAATTTAAATAATCTTATTAGGTAAAGTGAATCAACTTACTCTTAGCAACGAAATATGACTCTTTCAGCCCATTATCAATTTCATGCTGCAATATATATTTAACAACAATGATGGTTAACCAAAATTTTATTTTGTAATAAAGAGACTAACATTTGTTTGTAATATGTATTTATTTTCTATATGTATTTTATCAAACATTTTTTTTTTCCAATCGTTGAAACGCCTTTCATTTCAAGCACATTTTATTAATAATTGCGACAAAAAAGGATATTAAACTTCTCATCATGTTTTATTTTCATTTCCAATAAAATCCTTTGACAAAAACTGAATAAAAATTTTATTTTTTATTCCAATAATGTTATATTTTTAATGTCGATAATTCATGATAACTACCTCATTAAAATTGAATATTTTCGACGAATGAAACACTTAACTTTTTTTTTTTTTCATTTTTGTTTCGTTTCGCTAAAAAATCTGAAACAGTTCATGGTTATTGGCTTCGTTATCGCTCTTTAAGTAACGAAACTTCAACTTTAAGTCGAAACTGTTCCGTTATATTTTTATAAACAATGTGTTTTCAACCTTATTATTAAAATTTCTTTCGTACAAAGTTTGCCGATTCACGCTTGTTAGATCATTATACGAAAAAATCTTCGAGGACAATATCTATAATTCAGAATTATTAAAGAACCCTGAAAATAATAATATAAAAATGAAATCTTGAGAGAATTTCTTTTTCATAGTCATCCAGGATTTTCCTTAAGACAATGATCTATATATAGATATGTAAAAGAGTTTTCTCTAAATAATGATTTAAAATTTTTATTTAAAACATATTTTTCTAAAAATTCCAAGCGAATAAATTAATTTTATATTTATGAAAAAACATTAAACGCTAGAATTATAAATATAAAATGCACTATTTAAAATAATTTAACTACTTGATGTACAGTGTCAACAAAAAAGATCTTGACATTCAAGCCACAATCTCAAACTTCAGATGTGTTATTTTACTTTTCCTGCATTAAATAGAAGATGTGGGAGAGAGTTTCTATCACACGTTGGTCAGGTGGAGTGGTGGTTCTAGCAGCTTAAGATGATTCAGCGTTCTCCTTTTTGTGCTGGTAGTGGTTTAAAAAGAGGGCTTTTTAAATGTTTTTCATTGACTGTCAAGATTTTTTTGCTGGCGCTGTATAAACATTTTTTTCTCTTTTACTTTAAAAATAAACTTTAACAATAGTAAAACATATATATATTTTAGAATGGACATCACTTGAATTCACTTTTTTAATTTCGAGAACCGAATAAATCATTAATTCACGCTAAGACCTGTTAGTAAAAATGTGCTTTAATACATATTTTTGTGATTACACTCAAAGTATACATCTCGGTCTTTAATAAGAAAAAAAAAAAAAAAAAAAAAAACATTGGCAACTTCGAATCTAGGGGATTGTGGAATTTTACTATTGAAATATCTAAAACAATGCGTCTTTTCTATTCCATATTTTGGTATATCTTCAATGTTTTATATGATATCAAATTTAAATAGCCTTAATAATTAAAGTGAATCAACTTACTCTTAGCAAGGAAATATGACTTTTTTTGGTCCATTATCAATTTCATGCGCATTATATATTTTTCAACAATGATAGTTAACTTAAAAATTTATTTTGTAATAAAAAGACGAAAATTTTATTTTTCTAGTATGTATCAATGTTTATCAACCAAATTTTTATTTTCCAAACCATTGAAATACCTTTCATTTAAAGCACATTTTATTAATATTTGCAACAAAAAAAATATTAAACTTCTGATCATCTCTTTATTTTCATTTCCAATAAAATCCTTTGACCTAATAAAAATATTTTTTTTTTTTTATTCCAATAATGCTATATTTTTAATGTGGATAGTTCACGGCAACTAACTCATTAAAATTGAATAATTTGAACGGATGAAAGACTTAACTTTTTTTTCTTTTTTGCTTCGTTTCGCTAAAAAAATCTGAAATAGTTCATGCTTATTGGTTTCGTTAACACTCTTTAAGTAACGAAACTTCAACTTTAAGTCGAAACTCTTCGTTTATATTTTTATAAAGATTTCCATCCTTATTATTAAAACTTCTTTCGTACAAAGTTTCTCGATTCACGCTTGTTAGATCATTATACGAAAAAATCTTCAAGGACAATATCTATAATTCAGATTTATTAAAGAACACTGAAAATAATAATATAAAAATGAAATCATGATAGAAGTTACTTTTCAATTTCATCCAGGATTTTTTTTTTTTTTAAGACAGCGATCTCTATATAGATATTAGGGAAAGTTTTTTCTAGATAATGATTTAAAATTTTTATTTAAAACATATTTTTCAAAAAATTCTAAGCGAATAAATTAATTTAATCTTTGTGAAAAAGCATTAAACGCTAGAATTCTAAATGGAAAATGCACTTTTGTTAATAATTTAACTACTTGATGTAGTAGTCCAAGAGCTGTTAAACATTTTAGGGAAGGTATTTGAGGCACCCTGAAAATTTGTGCAACACTTCTTTTCTAATGCCTGAATACAAAATCGAATGTTTGGCTGAAGGATCGTGGCCCAAAACCTATGCCAGACAAAAAATGGCACTTGACACGTGTCTGGCACAGTTTTTGTGCCGACTAAAGTGTCTGTCATTTTCAAAATATTTTTTTCTAAGCATAAATATTATTGTGCCTCAGTCTCAGCGTGCCTCAAATACCTTTTTTGGGTAGTCAAAAAATGGCACTTGACACGCGTCTGGCAAAGTTTTTGGGCCGACTAAAGTGTCTGTCATTTTCAAAATATTTTTTTCTAAGTATAGATATTATTCTGTTTCAATCTCAGTGTGCCTCAAATACCTTTTTTGGGTAGTGTCAAAAATGGCACTTGACACGTGTCTGGCACATGTTTTGGGCCACGATCCTTCAGCCAGACATTCGATTTTGTATTCAGGCATTACAAAAGAAGTGTTGCACAAATTTTCAGGGTGCCTCAAATATCTACTCAAAAATGTTCAACAGCTCTCCTACTATAGAGTGCTAGCAAAAATGATCTTGACACTCAAGACACAATCTTAAAATTCAGATGATTTATTTTACTTTTTCCTGCATTAAATACAAGAGGTGAGTGAGAGTTTCTATCGCACGTTGGTCAGTTGGGGTGGTGGCCCTAGAAGCTTGAACTCATTAAGCATTATCCGTTTTATGTGTCGGTAGTGGTTTGAAAAGAGGGCTTTTTAAATGTTTTTCAATGACTGTCAAGATTTTATTGATGGCACTGTATAAAGATTTTTTTTTTCTTATACTTTAAAAGTAAACTTTAACAATAGTAAAACATATATATTTTTAGAATGGGCATCACTTGAATTCACATTTTAAATTCAAGAGCCGAATAAATCATTATTTCACTCTTAGACATGTTAGCAAAAATGTGGTTTAATACATATTTTTGTAATTACACGCAAAGTATACATCTCGGTCTTTAATAAGAAATAAAAAATATAACATTGGCAACTTTGGATCTAGGGTATTGTGGACTTTTACTATAAAAATCTCTAAAATAATGCGTCTTTCCTATTCCATATTTTGGCATATCTTCAATGTTTTATATGATATTAAATTTAAATAACCACTTTGCCTTATTAGGTAAATTAAATCAACTTACTCTTAGCAACGAAATAAGAATTTTGTCAGACCATTATCTATTTCATGCGCAATATGTATTCTACAACAATTAATGTTAAGTTAAACTTGTATTTCGTAAAAAAGAAACCAAAAATGTTTGTTTTTTCTAATATGTATCTATGTTTTATCAACCAAATTTTTATTTTCCAATCCTTGAAATGCCTTTCATTTAAAGCACATTTTATTAATAATCACAACAAAAAATAATATTAAACTTCTCATCCTCTTTTATTTTAATTTCCAATAAAATCCTTTGACGTAAAACTGAATAAAAATATTATTTTTTATTCCAATAATGTTATATTTTTAACGTCGATAATTCACGGCAACTACCTCATTGAAATTTAATATTTTCGGTGAATGAAAGACTTAACTTTTTTTTTTTTTTTCATTTTTGCTTCATTTCGCTAAAAAATCTGAAATAGTTCATGGTTATTGGCTTCGTTATCGCTCTTGAAGTAACGAAACTTCAAGTTTAAGTCGAAACTCTTCGGTTATATTTTTATAAAGAATGTGTTTTCATCCTTATTATTAAAATTTCTTTCGTACAAAGTTTGTCGATTCACGCTTGTTAGATCATTATACGAAAAACTCTTCGAGGACAATATCCATAATTCAGATTTATTAAAGAGGACTGGAAATAATAATATCAAAATGAAATTTTGAGAAAATTACTTTTTTCTGAGTCATCCAGTATTTTTCTTAATATAGTGATCTATATATAGACCTGTGGAAAAGTTTTCACTAGTTATTGATTTTAAGGTTTTATTTAAAACATATTTTTCTAAGAATTCTAAGCTAAAACTTATAAATAGATTTTATAAAAACTTGATTTTTTATGCTCAAAAACGTTTATGAGATTTTAGTGATTTTTTAATCTGCTGGTGAAAAAATATGTCAGTTAGAAAACTAAGATAGTGAAGCTTCGAAAAACATTTTTTTTTTTTTTTTTACCTACAATTTGTTAAGGGAATTAAGCAGTAATACATTTTATTTCACAAATTAGGGTCCTCTGGTCATTTCCTCAAAGTTACCGATTTTCAGCAAACTCGAGCGTTCAAACATTGTTGCTAATTTATCAATTTGGGGAAATACATTGCAATATATCCCAATAACAAATCAGCAGGATTCCTTACTGGTGGGATTGACCTGTGAAACTTTATCGCAAGTTTTTTTTTTTTTTTTTTTTTTTTTTTTTTTTTCTACAAAAATAGGTCTAATTTCCAGGTCTCGATGAATGACGTTATTGCGGACATAACGGGTTGCACGAACAAATCTTCGTAAATGCTTATTTTGAAATGTTTGGTATTTTCTTAAGATGGATTTCAGTGCCATTACCGTACACGACCAAACCGTAAGTTACTATCGGCCGAATAATTGATTTATACAACAACAATGTATTTAATTGACGGAGGGCTGTGATAAATCAAGAGGGGTTGAAGGAAACATACGGCAGAATTTGCACGACTGAGTGTTTCTGCGATGTACTTACCCATATTAATTGAGAATCCAGGTAAACACTCAGGTATATATAGGCGGATATTCAAGGGATTGGTTCATCGTTTAATTTAAAGTTAAGATTAATGTTTGGGGTGAAACTTTGGTTCGTGAAATAAAATGGTAGCACTTTTGGTATTATTAACTTAATTCTCCACTTTTTTTAACCAGGCCGAAAATTTAATAAGGTAATTTTGGAGTTTAGTGAACACTTGGAGTGCATGTTTATGTTTGTGTTTGTGTAGTACGACAGTATCATCAGCAAAAATAACTAAATCGATGTCAGGCTCTCTAGGGATGTCATTCACATAAAATGCGAACAACGTGGATGCAGAAATTCATCCCTGGGAGATCGAGCTGAGAATGGGTTTAGGGTTAGAGAAAGCATTTCCTACTCTAACAATATAGGTTCTATTTTTTAAATAATCAGCTTAGATTTTAATCAGTTGGCCTAGAGTTATTAGTTTAAAGAGCAAGGCAACATGCCAGACTTTATCAAAAGCCTTTTGTACATCGAGGAAAATTGCCTCCGTGACTCCGCCCGATCTAATTCCTTCTTTTAGGAGTTTCGTAACCCTTCACACTTGGTGAGGTTCTGAATGACGAGCTCTGAAACCGAATTTCTCCGGTATAAGTAAGTCACGAGAGTCAAGGAACGCCTTAAATCGGGTCACAAGGACGTATTCATAGACCTTAGATAGACATTAGAGCAAAGAGATTGGTCGAAAGCTTGAAGGGGCGTATATATTGTCAGCTCAACTTTTTGGTAGAGGGATAACGATGGCCCTTTTCCAGCAATCGGGGAAAATATTAAGAGATAACATGCAATTTATTAAAATAACAATATAAAGGATAAAATTTTGAGATAAATTAATCAGCATGTTAGTAGAAATTCTGTCCTCCCCTGGATATATATTTTTATTCAAGCCTTAAATGTATTCCCGAACCTCAGAAGGAGTGGCGGAAGAGTGTTTTGTGTCATTATTTAAGAAATTTTGTATTGTGCTCTCCAAGACAGCAAACAGTAACCGTAGGGTTGGCCAAATCTTGGTGAGATGTGAACTGGTCCCTAACACTTTCAACTATCGCTTCAGCCTTATGAGTGTTTGATTAAGCAATGCCGTATGAGTTATTAATGGCCGGAATGTGCTTGTGTGTTCCTCGAATTCGGGAAGCAAATCCAATACTTCCAAATTGTGTTGTCTTCAGTCGACAATGTTTCGACAAATGTATTTCTACGTTCATTTCTAAACTCATAAATAGTAGCTTTTACCCTCCTATTTAAATTATTTAAGTGGGTCCTAAAATATGGAGTCCTGTACACCTGTCACATTTTACGGGCGTGATTCCTCTGTGTAATCATCTGTCTGATATTCTCAGGTAAACATAGAGAGTTGTTAGTATTATACCTCGGTTGAGAGCATTTCTAAAACACTCCGAGTAAGATATCACTGACTTGCTCTATGGCCTCAGTTACCTGCCAATCCGATATTAGAATGAGCTCCGGAGTACCCGTTCGCTCTAGCAGTGCAGTATAGTCCTGCCATCTGGTGGAGATATTCTGAGATACAGTTAGACCATTAGAATCTACTGGGAATTGGAGAATGAACGGCAGATGATACGAAGATAAATTGTTGCACTTTTGAATGGTATAAGTGTGGATAATTGCGGGTGATTGCAAAATTTAATAATTATTTGATCTGATGTAGGTGGGGGATGGGTGTGGTATAATTTGCGAATAATTTTGGTCCACCCGTCTACGAAGCTTACGTCAATAGGTATTAGAAGATCTACAAGTCCAAGAGGGATGTTCGCGTTAAAATCTCCCGCGATAATAAAATTTGAAAAAAAGTTAGTGAGACGGGAAAGTACAGGCTCCATCATGTTAACATTCCTCTTTGGATGGAAATAGACAGCTGCAATGAGAGGTTTTGGAATAAAAGGAAAGTCCAAAATAATAGGGATAGTTTAAACAAAATTTTGATTGGGAATTTTAATGTAATTGGCATTAAACCCTCTTTTTATATAAATATCAGACCACTTGGTTATTATTTCAGTTACGAGTCCTGTCTACTTTGAAAATCTCGTTGTTTGAAATTTTGGTGACACTTCCCTGGAAAAAGTGGGTATATGTGACCAAAATCAAACTTAATCGTTGCTGTGTACCCAGGCACCGAATTCAGTCGCTTGGCGTCGAAGACCATTCGCATTAAATATGCCAATGTGTAGAGAATCCAAATTTCTTGTGGGAGGGGACATGGTAAATAAAAGGGTAACAAATGAATGAGGGGGCGACAAACACCAGGAAATGACGCCACCTAAGTAGTTTTAGAGAATTTAACATATTTTGATATAAAATATGTATCGATGAATTTCCGTTGATGCTGTTTGGAGTGCTGAGAGGGATTTAGTAAAAGCAGAACCGACAATGTCAGCGTCAAACGCTTTTTGAAATCCAATCAAAATTTTTGATAAAGCCGGTGGCCAAAAAAGAATCTGAATTTTGGTTCGGGACCGACTGTTGTAAATTTTGAAGATAGGAAGGGGGGAGAGGGGAGTCATTATTTCCGCTTGCAATTCTCAAATATGATTGAGAATCGTCAATATTCTATTCAGAGAATGTCCCATTAGAAGTTGAAGCATTTATTATTCTCTTATTATTAGTTTTATTTTTAGTTTTTTTGCCATTATCAGGGGGTTTATTTTGGGGAAACGAGGGCAGTTGCAGAAGTTTTCTGGATGCCCCCCCCCCTCCCGCAGTGAAGATAGAGACAGAGAGCAGCACGTTGTTAAAAACCAGGGCGTTGTTAAAAACGCCCTGGCAATTGTGACACTGCGATGGGCACTTACGTCCCCGGTATATTTTGAAACTGACATCAGTTTCTAAAATTTCGGTTATCTGGAAGATAACTCTCTTCTCGTTCAACATTAGTCTGTTTTGGAAACGAAACATAAAAAAATGGGCATATGCCGCCTATTTGACACGAGGCCTCAATACATCTGGGTCACCGATAGATTCATGAAGTCATCAAGTTCTAGCGCACTTTTGATGACCTTTTTAGCTGTGTTCAGGGTGAATCTCCTAAGAACCGCTCTGTGCGGTTTTGCATCTTCAAGAACGTAACTTTGAAATTGAACATCCTCTTTGATTAAATAACTTTGAATTTGACGGTAATCGTCCACTGTATCGAATTTGACAGTGAGACATTTGCCCTTCATCTGAGATTGAGCAGTTGGTGCTCTTCTATCAATTTCTATCAACAGAAAATGCCAATTACCTGGGGGAATAATTTTAATGGGTGGGGCTCAAACTTTTTTAACATTTTCGCTACAATTGGGTGGTTTCTCGTCTCCTAGCTCCATTGATTCCAAATTATTGTCAGGGTATACCTTAACTATCTTTTTAGACTTTTTTTAGTTACTGGGTTAAAATTTTCCTCCTACAGGGGGGATGAATTTAAAGAGTCTGACTCTTCGTGAATCCTTCTCTTGCTGGCAGAGAGACTTTCGTTATCACCCGCGTTTACAGGTGGCGCGCAGTGGGGCGTTGTGACGATCTAGGTGGACAAAATTATTTCGTTGAAATTTAATTAGTTTTGCTGTTTTTTTTTTAATGCATCACTAATAAAATACACAAACAGTGATAGATATTTAGTTATTTAACAACCATGTGTTAAACTAAAATTCATGGTGCACCACTAAAGTCCGTTCCTACCCTCTTAACTGCTGAACGACTGCATCTATATTCATAAACGCGGTGTCTAGGGATAGTAAAGAGGATATGCGCTACTAGTTGAGACCGCTTACAGCACCTCCTGGTACAAAATGGCGGCATTAGCGTTCCTATCGCGAAAACGGTTCGAAATATGGGATAAAAGTGAATGACGACACCTTGTGAACTTGAATGCTAAAAGAATCTCATTCTGAATATGAATCTCGTTTTCGATGTAGGAATACTAGCTCAGCTGTTTTGCACCAGGTGGCGCTGGAAGCGGTCTCATTTGATAGCGCATAGCCACTTTACTATAACTAGACACCATTTTTATGACTATAGCTGCAACCGTTCGACAATTAAGAGCGTGGGAAGGATTTTAGTGGGCACCCTGTATAATAAGCTATAAAAATAATGCGTTAAACATACTTATTTTACAATTAATTAAAAATAATTTAATGCACATATGTAAGTTAACATTCATTACTTTGTTGTATTTTCGTCGACTCAAAATTGCTCGAGAAATTTGTGTAGTCATCCTAAAAAATTTTTTTTTAAATAAAATAATATGAAAAAAAAATGTTATGTGGTAACCTGTAAAACATATAAATTCTACCAAAATTATTTTCGGTTGAAAAAATGCTGTTGTGTAAATAAATAACTTATATAAATTTTATACATTTTGAAATAAAATTTCTGCATATAGACGGTAATGTATTCGAAATTTTTATGTGTCCCTGTAAAAGAAATACGACTACTACGCACTTTGTTTTCAATTTTAAAAAATGCTATTGTGTGTCTCAATAACCTATAGTAATTTTGTAGAAACTTAATTAAAATTTCTGATTTTTAGAAACAATCTTTCCGCGATCTTTTGTGTGGCCCTGTAGCAAATGCATATATTCAACGTTCGTCAAATTATAATTTAATAGAATTGTCATCGGAAAAATACATGTAGGCAAAGTTTCAGCTCAATCAGATAATTCAAAGTGGTTTAAAATTGTTTTGCAAGATATCATCATGCATTACTAATCTTTTATGTGGCGCTGTAAAAAAAGCGTAACAGCTACGCTCCATAAATTATAATAATATTGCATTGCCGTCAGAACTACATATCCTGAGCAACATTTCAGGTTAATCAGGTTATTGAAATTGGTTTAAAATTAACTTGCAAGTTTAAATCTAAATTTTTTGTGAATCCCTGTAGAAACACTAATCCAAACAAACTTTACGTTCTTTAAATTATACTAATATTGTATTGTCATTAAATTACACATGTTTTCCTTGTTTCAGCGGATCAATCAGATAATTAAAAGTGGTTTAAATTTGACTAGTAAGATTTGAACTAAACATACATACACACATTCACTGCAAGTTAATATGATGCTTGTTTATTAATAAAAACTGTGATCTGCAGATATCTGCAGGAGTTTTTTTTTATTTTTTAAGTACTGTTAGAATGGCACTTTGAATTAAAAAAATGATTATTGCTGAATAATGCTCAATAATACGTTAAATGTCAAAATAGAATTTGTAAACAGCATCAGGGATCATCCAGAATTACATCCTTTGAAAAAAGCGGTTAAGCGGGTTTAATATCGCTTATTTTCAAACAAAAATGAGTTAAATCTCACCTTGACAAACCTGTGGCAAATGTTCAGCAAACTCGTGATTTCAAATAAAACACAATATTCGCGACGTGTTTTCAAACTTGGAGGAAGCTAATGCAACTTTTGAAACTCCCTCAAATCAACTGCGCAAATGGCTTCTTTACGGTCATAATTAATCGACACCTCTGATGTTTTCGACAAAACTCGTACGGGTCTCGAAAATACAGGTATTCAGCTCCCAGTACACGCGATTTTGTCAAATTAAAAGATAATCGGAAAAATAAATTTTCTCCACCTAGATCATCAAAACGTCCCACTGTGTGGTGCCACGTCCCTCGTAGAGTTTTAGTTGTTATTTGAATTGCCAGACGAAGAGATATTCAAATTGGGGTCAGTTTTACGATCTTTTTCTTTTTCTAACCTGGCAGACTGGTGAGAATAAGTAAAAAGACACTTTTTACTAACCATTTTTATGGTGTGAAAATCCTTTGACAGCATGTTCAGCAGCTGGACAACCTTATTGAGTGATTCACATCACTACAAGAAGGTTGTTTTACCATACAGAATTTCAGACGTAGGTTATTCGCACTGTCTGAAATCTGCAAAGATTTTAGAGTTCAGCTCTCGAGCTCATCATGCGATAACGTACGCACGTCCACAATTGATTTGCTGGACAAAAGTGCATACTCATTCTCTCTAAGAAATAACTGGGTTTTACTTCCCATAATGCCACCGTCAAGAATGTCGCATGACTGTACACTCAAAGCGGGGATAGTCACTGGTAAATTGGTAGACGTATTCGCATAAAAATCAGAGACTCCGGAGAGCGGGAAAAACTACGTCTCTCTCCAACTAAGTGTCCAGAACCAAACTCCTCGGGAATGTTCTCGGGAATTCCATCAACAACTCATGTTAATATCTAACAGAATCTGAAGTTTGATGAAAAACAGTGCATTATTCTCGACAGAGAAAGCAACTGCGAAAATCATGAAAAATGCAGCATAGATGTTCCATTTGTTGCCCGATTTATACCAAAACCAAATAAGCAACAACTTACATCAACGTCGAACTGAATCTGACGTTTGATAAAAACCTCTGCATTAGTACTTTAGATAGAGCTTTTGAGGAAATCGTGAAAAAATGCGGCATAGCAGCGCCCCCTGTTGAGCGATTTACAACAAATCTAATCAGCAACAATTTATATCAATTTCTAACTAAATTTAATGTTTTGTTAAATTTTACTCATTAGTTTTATAGATAGATTACACAAAAAATATTTTGTTGCATAAAGATACACAGGCTGTCTCACAGACAGATATTTTCAAAACAAAAAGGTCAAATCGCGTTCAAGAGCTTATAACATCATGTAATTAATAATAAATATTTTTTTTTAAATAAATGTATATAATAAATATGCAATTAATTAAAATCTGTTTTAAAAAAATCCGAAATTTAAAATCTGTTCAATCTCAATAAAAAGAAATTATACGTGAGTAATGAAATTTTTATTGAACCGGAATAGACTTATTTATATATATTCTTACAGAGGAATGGATTAAAAACATTAATTTAAACCTTCCAGTTATATTATTTTTTTTTATTCAACCATCCCCCCCCCCCACACACTTCCCAAAAAAAAAGTAAAAGTAGATTAAAAAAAATAGCAGAAAACTAAGAATGCCTTCAGAAATATTTTTATTTGCAATTTCCGTTTCATGCTAGTTTATTGCTAGTAAATATTCCTTAGATTAAAACAATCACGATCTATA
Source organism: Maratus speciosus (assembly GCA_963932465.1). NCBI lineage: Eukaryota > Metazoa > Arthropoda > Arachnida > Araneae > Salticidae > Maratus > Maratus speciosus. The sequence continues at coordinate 283,990,449 of OZ010795.1, read as the reverse complement.
TATATGTGAAATAAATAATTCATTTCTATTTGTAACAGAAAAACATTAAAATGCGTATCATAGTTTTATTTCTCTTTTCCTAAAAGATATGAATACAAAATCGTATAATTATGATTTATTTATTAGAACAATGCGATTTTATTGATGATAAATCAAAGTGGCTACCTTATTAAAATCTATAAAGAATATAACTTTTTTTAATTTATGTTGAATGTTTCTTAACAAAAAATGATAATAAAACACAGAGAGGGGATATTGTGCATCTATTTTCTTCGTTGTCTTATGTAAAATAAGAAAATTCAAACATTGTAGCTAAATTGTTGAATTGTTTCCTAGAGGCTGTTTTTTTTCTTCGCATTAAAAAGAACGTTTGAGTGGACGTTTGGGGATTTACATTTGTTACATTGTTAACTACATTATTTTAATACTAATTTAATAACTTTAAAATTAGGTAATTTTGTGAAAAATACTGCGAAATCTAATTAACAAGATTTTTTTTCAAGAGTCATGCTAACATACATGTTCAATTTTTCCTCATTATAGAGTAACACAGGCGCCTGTCTTAAAATAGAAATCTAGCCCTACAAATTTTCTTTCGTTTTTGCTTTCGAAATTTATACTACACTATTTAAAAGAACCAGGGAATATCGCCTGAGCTTTTAGTGATACAAAACATAGTACCTGGTGTACACAGAGTATGTGAAAAACATTTTTTTCTTAAATTTTCCAATGTGAATTTTTTACGTCCAGTATATTTTTTTAAGATTGCCTTCCAAAAACATCAAAAACCATTTTTAAACGAAAAATATTAATTTTGTATTAAAATAAATGTTTGGGATGTATTAAAAGCAATACTTTCGTCTTTAGATGTATTAACAGCAATCCCAGAGGTTAATTAGCAAAGAAATCTTTAAATGTTTTGCTACTTACAGCGGACCATTTTATTCTTATCATTTAAGATATTTAAGCACATTTTTTGATTAACAATCTGTTAAAATTGTGTTTTATTAATATAATTCTACTTATTTATATATTTATTGCTGAAGTATGAATTTCTTTATGAGATATCAGTCAAAAACAAGCACTAATCCTTTATATACTGAATTATGAATTCATGAAAAATGTTATCTTCTAAAGCATTTTTCGTGAATTTTTGAAACTACATTAGAAGATTTACATAATCACTTAATGAATTTCAGAAGGATTTTAGAAGGATCGAACGATTTAGTAGAATTAATTAAATTTGAATTTATAAGGATTTTGTATAATATATATAACCCCAAATTTTACTCAAATCTTTTATTTTAAACATTTTCTTAGTATTTTGTAAAATTAGGAAATGTACAAGTTTAATGTTCTTACAATAGAAATATAGAAACATTTTCGAATTAAAAAATCCCCCCCCCCCCCCCATCGACAAGAAAGCTGAAAAGATGCAAAAGCAAAAGAAATCATCCTTTTAAAAATGTATATTTTTTTGCGTAAACAGTATTGCTTTTGGAAAAAGAAAAAGTAATGCATCTATAACTCATTCTAAACTGTATTACTGCTACTCGATGTATTAAATGAATTTTATAAGAAGTTATTTTAACTAATGTAGCAAAAGCGTTCAAACTGTAGATCATGATTAAGTGCCTTATTTTAATAAATTGTGTTAATTTTTATGAGAATAGCATGTATATTCTTAGAGAAATTAAAGTTTTTATAAAAAGAGTCCCAAATTTTGCCTAGTTTTTTGCTTATAATTTGTAGAGTTCTTAATAGAAAAAAAAAAAGTTCTTTTCAGAAAATATGACAAATAATATTGTGCACGATACGCTGCAATCAGAATGAAAAAATGATGAAGATTGTTTGAAAAATGAGCAGTTCTACTAAATAATGATTCACTGCGCATGTCCGAATGTAAACAAAAGAAAATTTGCATAATGTGTTAGCTAAATGTATAGAGCAACATTTGTGAAAATCTCAAAAATATAGTTTGAAATGTCTGAAAATTATCGTTTATAGAATAAGCTCAAAATCCGTTATTCCAAAAAGGAAGCAAAAAGATTAGGGGCAGTATCAAAATACATAAGTACGTGCAATATTGTGTATGCTATACTGGCACTAATGAATGGATATATGGATACAACCTCTTTAATTTTTTTCATTTTAAAATTTAGAAAGTGACGAAAAAATTAGAAATTCAGAAAAAAAATTCTTAAGTCGTTTACAAGGATTTCCGAACATTATTTTCCGTCTTTATCCGAAAAATATCTGAGCTAAAGCATTTTGAATATCCTGGATTTCTGATATTTGTCATGCGAAAGTACACATATGTTCTTAACCAATTGGGATGTGAAGCATGTATACCGGGGAAAACTAAGTCTTAGCTGAGTTCGTTAGCCAGCTGCATCTGTCCTCTTATTTAAAAATTACAACCGCTTAAAACGTTTTTAACTAAAAAAGTGATTCTAAAAAATTAGAAAATGAAAAAAAAAAAAGATTTTTTTCCTAAGTGTTTTACATGGATATAAGGAATTCCGAGCATTTTTTTGTTTTGTCTTTATCTCAAAAAAGGGCTGAGATGAAGCATTTTGAATTTGCATTGAGATTCTGCGTGACAAAACTCAGATTGTTTCAAAATGTCAGTAATCCTATAAATTCAAACTTCTGTATCTCAGCCATTTTTTGAGATAAAGACAAAACAAAAGATGTTCTGGAATCCTTTTATCAAGGTCAAACCATTAAAAAAACACCATTTTTAATTTCCTATTTTCCATACTCTTTTTCATTTTTAATTAAAATATAAAATTTAGTGTCCGCCATTACGAAACAATTTAACGGATGAAGCTGGCCAACGAACTCGGTCGAGGCTTTGGTAGGTACTATGCACATACTAAATCACTTGCAAATTAGTTAATAAAAACTCGTTCCGGCCTGTGTCGGGAGGAAGAGGTAACTTTATAGCCACCATTTTAAAAAAAGAGAGCTTATTTTACTCAAACACAAGAAGGTGAAATTAGTGGAACCCGATTATAGAAGTTATATAGATTCTAGCTTTCGTAAATACTGAATATGAATGATAATGTCACAAAATTAGTCAGAAATATCCAAGTTTGTTTCATTTAGAGCGATTTATGTTTGGTCGCCAAACTTGGCAAAGTGCCCGCATTTTTAAAACGACATGATGAATGAAGCTAACCAATGAACTTGGTAGAGACCTTGGAAAGCCCTGCACACATGCTCACTCGCATCAAAGTCGATTGATATATAGGTGTGCTGTTGCATACAAAATTCAGATTGTTTCATAGCCACATAAGAAATTCAAACAGCTATATCTCAGAATTTTTTTAAGATAAATAAGAATCGAAAAAATGCTCAGGAATCCTGGTATCAAGTTCAAACGGTTAAGGGGGAAAAAGTAAAGTTTTGGTATTACCTGTGAACAGAGGGTTCCGTACAATAAATGTATGAATTAGTTACTGGGCATTGCATTACTCAAATAAATCATTAAATGTTGTTAGCTAGGCTTTAAAAGCCGATGGCACACAGAGTACGCCGCTGTGTCTTTATGAATGACCAAAACGTGTGTCTTTAAGGGTTAATATCTCAGTTAATTACCGACATTTTTTTTCAAAAATAATTATCAACAATAATTTTATACTTCTGATAAGTTCTTCTACTTCTCCTAGTTTTCGCATAAATTTAGATTCAGTAGATTCGGAAGTAGAGGGGGGGGGGTAATATTTTTGCGTTACATTTTCGACAATATCTCGGAGAATATAATAGCTGAAATTAAAAGAAATGCATTTATGAGTTCGACGTTTTGAAAGTTTCACACGATACTCAACACGATATACAAAGAAAAGATTTTTTTTCAAGTAACCTAATTAGCTCCTCTATAGTTTTCCTAAATATACTTGTGAATGGTTAATAATCTAAAAATTTGTGGGTCAATAACCTTTATTACTTCAGCCAATTTGAACTTTCCACGTTCCATAATTTACGAGTAAAATATCTGGGACAGACGGACAGACAGACACGGGAGTGATCTTATAATGATTCAATTGTACTTTTTAAGTAAGAAAGCATAAAAACACTTTTTCAATTTCCAAATTCTTGTATTCTTTTTTAAATTTAAAATAAAAAAAAATCAATGCGTACATTTTGAATCAAGTTGTCAGGTGAAGCTGGCAAACGAACTCCGACGAGATCTTGGTATGTCCTATACTCATGCTTAGACTCATCAAATTCGGTTAGCAAATACGCATGCTATCGCCTGACAAAAGTCAGATTGTTTACAAATGTCAGCCACAGTAGAATTTAGAACAGATATATATCATCAATTTTTTGAGAAAAAAAGGAAACAAAAAATTGTTTTCCTCGGGACGGCTGCAATAGGTAGATTAATCCTTTTTTTTTTTAATGGAAGCTAGCTTAAAGTCCTACATTTCGTAGTTCTGTTTTATATCGGCTGTCCGTGCAGCGAAGAGGAAATAGCATCGAGCTAACCCAGTGATTCGCAAGCAGCAAATATACAACAAAATTAGGCAAAATATTGATTTTTTATTCGTTTTTGTTGATTTTTTTAAAAAAGTACTGAACTAATTTTGATGAAATTTAAACTGGACCAATTTGAGAGTAGGGGAGATGGGGGATGAAAGGAACATTTTGTCTTTATAAGCTTATAAAATAATGACATTAAAAGATATCATTCTCATGTTTGCGCCCAATTTTCGTATATAACCTTTGCTTTAAACCTTCACTTCACCACGTGCCACATCTAGCATATACTTAAAAACACTGAAATTCTTATTATGTGCCATGAACTTGGCCAATATGATCCCTATCCTTGATCAAGAACAGTTTGAAGAATGTAAAAACTCTTATTTTGTCCAAGTCAGATGGCTGCATTTGACAAAAAATTAGAATTTGCTCTTCGGAAGCAAAAAAAAATATTCGATTAAGCTATTAAGGTAAAATTTACTTTCATTTTTTTAGCGAATACTTAAAAATATTAATATAAAAAAGTTGCAGAGTGTTAAGCAGATAAAATTAATTAATTTAAGCTCATTTAGTTATAATATATATATACAGGGTGATTCAGCTCGTCGGTGACAAACTTTAAGGATCGATAGAGCACACCTAGACGAACATTTTTGAATAGGGAATGTAGGGTCCCTGACGCGATGGTAAGGCGCTAGGCGCTTTCGAAAATTTGGGTGCCGAAATTCGAAACGTCATAAAAACTAGGGAAATGGTTAGATTTTCTTGCTTGTTGCGTCGAAATGATTCTGTTTGTTTAGACTTTCTTCAGTACCAATTTGATAAGCGTATCTCTTAAAACATGGATAGGGGGCGCTGCAGACTTTGGAGAGCTAGACAACAACTTTAAGCCCGTTATTTTGATAATTTAACACATGCTCGCCAAAGTTTATACTCTAACTTAAAGTTTGAACCCAAAAGTAGAGCCCTGCAAAAAGCGTAAGAGCCGGAATAAAATGTCAAAGTACAGGGTGGTCGAAACTCGAAGGCTCCTAGGAGATAAACAAACAGATTTCTTGGCTTATGGCATGCATTTTCATGATTCTGTTTGCTGGGGCTCTCTGAAACTCAGTTGAACGGTACAAAAAGAAACATCGATAGGGGGCGCTTTGGGCAAAAAACATAATTCGTTGACATTTCAGACGCTAACTGGAAACGGGGCGCTACGATCAGTTAGAAACAAAACAAGAGAGTAATTTACTTATCATAAGAAGCTATTAAAACTGCAGTTTGTTTGTTTTTTTTAACAAACATAGCTGGTTTCAATCATGCACAATGCGCGCAATAAAATTTACATAAGGTGCTTTTTGCTGATTTATGCAAAAGATATCGTACCATATCGATATGCAAAAGATACGTAATGCGTAGACGACAACGCGAGATGACGTAGTTGTATGCGCAGACACGTCTTTTGAACGTGCGGTACCTACTTAAGCTTCGGGTTACTTGTCTGCAGATCGGTAGTAGGATGGAACGGTACACAAACTCTGAATTGGCTGACATGCATTTGGCGTATGGCGCTGCTGGTTGTAATGGACGAGCCGCTCAGCGGTTGTACGCCGAGCGTTACCCCAACAGGCAAATCCCCTGCCATGCCTTCTTCGCTCGAGTACACCAGAGGTTGTCCACAACGGGATCTTTCGACGGAGGCAGGCCTGAACGGGAGCGATCAGTGAGCACCCCCGACAACGAAGAGGCTGTGCTTAACCTGGTTGAGGACAACCCAGGTCTTAGCACGAGAGATATCGCCAGACATGTTGGCATTTCGCAAGCAACTGCGTGGCGCATCTTACGTTCCCGGAATCTGCACCCCTACCACATCCAGCGGGTGCAGTTGCTCAGAGAGCAGGATTTTGGCCCTCGAGTGGAATTCTCAAGATGGTACTTGGCGATGAGATCCAGGGATCCCCGTTTTGTAAACAGCATTTTGTTTACGGACGAGTCCACCTTCAGCCGGGAGGGAATGTGGAACGCCCACAACAGTCATGTGTGGTGTGATGAAAATCCACATGAAACCAGAAGCCGAGCAGCCCAGGAGCGTTTCTCAGTAAATGTGTGGGCCGGCATTCTGGGGGATTGCCTCATTGGCCCTTATTTGTTACCTGAACGGCTGACAGGTGGAAATTACCTGATTTTCCTGGATCAAGTGCTGCCGCAGCTTCTGGATGAGGCGCACGTACCCGAAGGTTCGCGTCGCCAGATGTGGTTCCAGCACGATGGAGCTCCGGCCCATTACACGAACGACGTGCGTCTCCATCTAAACGCAAGGTATGGCCAGCGGTGGATCGGGCGTGGGGGTCCAGTTCACTGGCCTGCCCGATCACCAGACCTCACCTGCTTGGATTTCTTCCTTTGGGGTTACCTGAAGGCCGAGGTATACCATACACCTGTCAGCAGTGCTGAAGAACTTGTGGCGCGCATTGTGGCAGCTGCAGGGCAGATCAGAGATACTCCTGGCATTGTTGGAAACACACACTCCTCAATGCGACGGAGGTGCGAAGCCTGCATCATGGCCCAAGGTCGAAATTTCGAGCATCTTCTGTAGTGTTATTTTTTGTAAATAAATTTCCAGTATCATTGATGTTTTTGGTCTAAATTTATTCAGAAGTGTTGAGCAGAGGTAGAAAATGTGTTTTCATTATTACTAACTGATCGTAGCGCCCCGTTTCCAGTTAGCGTCCGAAATGTCAACGAATTATGTTTTTTGCCCAAAGCGCCCCCTATCGATGTTTCTTTTTGTACCGTTCAACTGAGTTTCAGAGAGCCCCAGCAAACAGAATCATGAAAATGCATGCCATAAGTCAAGAAATCTGTTTGTTTATCTCTTAGGAGCCTTCGAGTTTCGACCACCCTGTACTTTGACATTTTATTCCGGCTCTTACGCTTTTTGCAGGGCTCTACTTTTGGGTTCAAACTTTAAGTTAGAGTATAAACTTTGGCGAGCATGTGTTAAATTATCAAAATAACGGGCTTAAAGTTGTTGTCTAGCTCTCCAAAGTCTGCAGCGCCCCCTATCCATGTTTTAAGAGATACGCTTATCAAATTGGTACTGAAGAAAGTCTAAACAAACAGAATCATTTCGACGCAACAAGCAAGAAAATCTAACCATTTCCCTAGTTTTTATGACGTTTCGAATTTCGGCACCCAAATTTTCGAAAGCGCCTAGCGCCTTACCATCGCGTCAGGGACCCTACATTCCCTATTCAAAAATGTTCGTCTAGGTGTGCTCTATCGATCCTTAAAGTTTGTCACCGACGAGCTGAATCACCCTGTATATATATAGCAATACAATATTTTAAAACCCTAACTGCGTATATAGGGTACACGCCATAAATATTAAATTTTAGCTGAATATTTGAAATTTAATTTTTTTTTTACTATTTTTTCCATTATTAGACCGATATATAGAATATTGATTTCAAATAATTTTTCCATAAAAAGAGAAAACATCGTGTAGTGAAGGATTAATACTAGTAAAGCCTCTTATCCTCAAGTACAGTAATTAAAAATCTATACGAATTTTTATAAGTTGGGAGAAATGTCCCTTTTAACCCCATTGTAGGGGATGAAAGGGACACTGTTCGTGGTTGAAAAAGACACACATAAATAAAGCAATTTTATACAAAAATTTCTTTTTATTTGAGATTACATTATTAAAAAATACAGATAATAATATACAAAAAAAAAAATAAAATATATTGCAACATATGATAAACATGTTTAGGCCCACTTGACAGAAAAAACTTTAAATCAAAAATTTGAAGAAAGATTTAACTCTATATGTATCACCACCAGTTACGGATTTAGGTAACTTCATCACAATATCATTACAACGTCATTCATGTCAATAATATCAGTAAATACAAAGTAGTTTTATTCTTTTTTTTTAGAAAAAAATGTGCTTCGAATTCATTCAGAGTGATTTCTGGAGTTTCTCGATAAAGTGCGACAGGAATGTTATCATAATTATTCCATTATCTTTCACAGATTTTATTGGCTTAATATGTATATAGCTTTCATGGTTATCAAATAAGAGAAGAGTAGGATCAATTTTTTAACAACTAGAAAATTAAGCTAATGCTCAATTGCTTTAAAAACATCTTCGGTCATCCACCAATTTTGATGAGCAATTCAAAGCCTTTGGGACGGGGCAGCTCCGAGTATGAACTCTTTGTAATTTTTCCTTGGGAAAACGTATACAGTTGAACAAAGTTGAGTGATGCAGAAATAAAAGTGTAACAAGTTTACCAATGTTCAGCTGATGTTACGTGAGAAAATTGTTTTCACCACGTTTTGCTACTATATTAGGTGGCTTGTGCTCTGTCATTAAACTTGTGTCATCAAAGTTATATACTGTATTCCAGGTGAGTTTATAGCGATTCATAACTGACTATTTTTTTTTTTTTTTTTTTTTTTTTTTTATATCAACATTGGCTTTGATGAAACGTGTACTTTTTTTAAAAACTAATCACTATAGTTTTTCTAAGAGAAATTAAAGAATTTTATTGATTACAATCAATATATTCCAGCTTGCTTGATTGTTTCCTGTAATACCGCCGCCGAGCTCCGCTGACCTTCCCAACGTGTGTATTCCTCGTAAAGATAGCACTTCTTCGTTAAACATAGATTATTAAGTTTATTTACAAGGAACATGAAGACATTACAAGACGACACAAATGATGATACAATTATTTACAATGAATGAATGGTTTCAAAAGATGCACGACACTTTTATATTTCACTCCACAAGCTACACTTCAACATATTTCTAAATTACTTCACCAACTCAAATTACAATACTTCCGTTTTTATTACAATCTTTCGAATTCTCATAACAAATAGCCACGCACCCTCACATGCCGGCTTACACCACATTCTACCTTCCACACACTCAATAAATAATCTCCCTCTCTCTCTTTCTGCGCGCGCACATGCATCACGTGACGAATGGCGTTGGAGCCAAAAGAATCGAAAGAGAAATTAATCAAACGTTTCCAGACATCACAACCCCCATCCAAGATTCAAAAATGTGGGAGGGGGTACCTCAATTTTCTATCTGAAACTTAGTCTGGAGACGTCTGTGACAGAGATCCTATCACATATCACGTTCTCGTCTAAATTAATTTAAATCATTTATTTTTGTCTTTTAAAACGTGCTGTTATTCACCCTCTTTAAGTTAATTTTTTTAAATTTAATTAAGTGCTTATTTTCCGTATCAAATTTTATCTCTTAGGTTTTTCTTTCTTTCAATAACCTCGGTTTATTTAAAGTAGTAATATTCATTTTAGGTGGTTGTAATCTTTCATTCCCAGAAAAGTAATTTATTTTCAGGTAACTTGTGGGTCATTAAATAAATCACAAAAAGAGAAACGCAGCTGTCAGTAACTTTGATTCGTATATGCCCACGCTGAATTTATTCACTCTTATTTACTGCTTATCTTTCGCTGTTACAATGTAATAATAAAACATAAATAAAATGAAGTTTATAGCTTATGTCTCGGAAAATGATTCCAGTTAATTTTAACTTCCTTTTTGTCTAATACAGATGCCTTTTATAATTATTGCACATTTTCATGTAATGGTCATTTTATCATATAAAACATTATTAAGCATAAACAAATTTATTCAATTCAGAACTTTGACGTCGTTTTGATTGTGCTTTGTGACAGTTATTTAACAACCATTTGATTGATGCCTTGAGAAATACCAGATTGCGTGGTATAATCATTTTTGCGCGCCAAATATACCTTTGTTCACTCTTCGTTCACGATTATAATAGTAAAATTGGCGATGGATTTGTAACGCCAAGTTATCGAAGCTGTTTGTAAAATAAGACTTCTATGCTGACTATGTACTGAGAAGTTACTAATTTTTCTGTACCTGCACTTCGGTTCATTTGTTTAAATGGGGCCTCTCCCTCCATTATTTCTAAGAAATCCATTTCCCCTTATTGTAATTCTAATTTTCTTTCTAGTAATTTTAATAGATAAAATAAAGTTTTTGTTCCCGTATTTTTTGTGTTGGAGGTTTTGAGAATTTGTCATTGAGAATTCCAAGGAATTCTTAAACTACTAAACTGCATGAATTCCTCTTTATAGGAAATATATTAACGAATACAAATATGATGTCCGAACATAGTTGAAAGTCTTACTATTTGTGAATAACTTTTTTTTTTATTTGCAATTACTGTACGACAATGATAATAAAGAAACCTGTGCGCATTTTCAACATCAAAATTATATGGAGTTTCTTTTTGTCTTAATTTTTCTTAGAAATTTTAAGTTAATTATTTAAATCAAAATCAAAATTTCAGTTCTTCTCAAAATATTATATTTAAAAGAAATCCTAAAACAGTAACACAATCTACTACAGTTGTCTTTTTCAGTTTTACAGGAAAATATCTCAAAAGATTACCTAAAGAGGTTCAGTTGGAAACTTCAATTGAATTCGGAGTCTTTTTCATTTTTTTATTTACAGTATTTTAAACTAACGTTAAAACAGGTAAAGCAATGTATTGTAGATTATTTTTTTCATTTTATTTTCACTAGAAAAAACTTAAAATCTTACTCAAAACCTATCTAAAGAGTTATTTTTCACTTATTAATAAAGCAGGTTTATTTCGCAATCCAAAATATAATGTGTGTTGCCAAACGGCTACAAAATGTACCATAGTGATAACAATTTAAAAATTTGTCTTTGTGTGAAACCTCTAACTCATGAAAAATATTATCTAGTGTAATGCAACAAAAATGATTTAGTTTTATTGCACAATTACTAATGAAATACTCAGCTTATTTATAAAGTGCGCACTTCTATTGAAATGTCATCGATTCAAAATAAAATGTAAATTTTCAAACACAAGTTTCTTTAAAGTTTTGCATAATAGTGGAATTCTAAAAATTATTGCGTATTTCAGTGTAAATTAATCAGTCAATTATATTTCAAAAAGATTCAAACTTTTTCTTTTAAAAATCCCATATGCAGAGTATCCGTCGTTTTTCTAAATGCTTTGCTGACAAAAAAAAAAAAAAAAAAAGTTTTCGTTACTGTGGCGCACGTCACTATAATAATTGCACAAGTTTCATTTCAATTTCGATAGTGATGTCTAGTAATAATAAAATAATATTTCTCCGTGTATAAAAGCTATAGAAGACTATTTTGTTTTACTTGATAAAGTGGTGTTTTATTTAAAAGGCAACTATTTGTCAATAAGTTATTTTTCTTCTTAATTCTAAATTTATTTAAAAACATTTTACAACGAAAATTGTAGTTTTTTATTGTGTGAAAAAAATTTTAAGATCACATAATAAAAGTTATCAAGATAAAGTGCAATTAAACTTTTCATTTTTTTTTTTTTTTTGTAATGTTACCATTATTACTGTATAATTTAGATATCGTGAGCTTAAACACAGCCATAGATATAATAGTACACAAATATCTTTTCTAAGTTACTTTTTAATGTTATCTATTAGAAATTGCTGTTATGTATTGAGGGAAATCAGAATGACACTTTTCAGAAAAACGGTCCCAGAAACTCAAGAGAAATTTTGCTTCTTAAAGATTCATTTCCGACACAAATTTTGATATTTAAAAAAACATCCTGTTAGAAAAAAAAATTCGGAATCTCGGAGTCTTAAAATTAAGAATCCCGAAATTCAACTCAAGGGAAAACTTATTTCATATTAGTCGATGGTGATGCGTTTTTGATCATTTCTGAGCAAAAATAATCTCCTAGTTTCCTATCTCGGATCTAAAAACATCCCACGAATAAGACATTGCACAATACTGAATTTACATGCTGGTTGCTGCCATCACCACGGCGGCATCAGCAATTCCAAATAGTCACCACCCATATTTCCCTCTTTGCTGCACAATTTGTGTTTTGTTGTAACCAATTGCACTATTACACCATATGACTTTGGTGTAATATAATTTTTTCTTTTGATAAATCGTTTATTTATTTTTTTTCAATAAGCTTTTTCTTTGACTTTTATGGGAATATTTATTGAAAGTCTAATTTTTTTAAAGATACAAATATGGTTTTATTATTACTAATAAGAAGTATCATATTAAAAAAAAATCAACATTAACTAACATCTAAACATTAGAAAAAATGACCTTTTCCTTTAAAATAAATCAGGTACGTCTATAAAATTTCAAAAATCATATAAAATACATATAAAATAATAACCACATGTAGTAAGAACATTAATAAATTTTATAATGGATTCATATAACATATATTGCGCTTTTTTGTAATGGATAACTACTGTTTGTAAGATTTTATGCATATAATTTAAACAAGTCAATACTTTTTTTTTTTTCATTGATGATAGATTTTAATACGATTAAAAAAATACTTACTTTTTTTACATCTGTATGGTTTATATAATCATGACTACAAAATATCTGAAAATAAAACCGTGTATAAGTATGCGGGTATAAAACATACAAAAAAACACTTGTTCATAAATCATGTGTATGTACTGACATAGGCATTTCAAAGATATAATTTTATCTTAATGATTTTTATAGTTTAGTGCAGCTTCAAAGGTTAACATGAAAAGATAAAAGCTTTAACTTAAAATGCCATTAAGAGTAAATTAGGCGCTAGTGTGCTTTTATTTTTTATTTATTTTTTATTTTCTTCTAAATCATTCTTTGTGCCTTATCTCCAGTAACAAGTACTTATAAAAATCTTCTTTAAAATGTACTATAAAGCTTTATATGGGTAATTTGGTGCATTTTATTCCTTCCAAGGTCGCAATTATAATCATAACAGTTTTCCAAAAAAGTTTTATTTATGGATTTTAAGATATTTTATACTAAGTCTTGTTAAAAAGAAAACAGTCTTATGTTGTTCACATATCTTATTCTTTATTTTACCCAAGAAACGATGAAAATCGCATTGTCAGTTCTGTTATATAATTTTTAAATGCAGGCCATTAGTCGTATAAGAAAAAATAGCTACAATTTTCTTAATTAGTAAATAAAATTAGTGAAGTTAGAAAAGATAATTTAGATTCGTTTTAGTAAATTTATAGATTTGATTGTAAATATATAGGTACATTTAATTTATTTTATTTTTTAAATCAATTGAGGTACAGTAAAAATTATATATATATAGTTGTTTACATGTCTGCATATATGTATGTATGTGTAAGTTTAAATATATTCCTCAATAAAACGCACATTTATGTGTGTGTGTGTGTGTTTCTACTATAGACATAGTATAAGAATAAAATTTCCATACATCACAGACACAATTTATTCGTTTATGACTCGACGGTACTTGAATGTACCATCAAAATAACTTGTTAAAAAATTCATTTAATGCATTGATTAGTAGTAATACAGTTTCGAATGAGCTATAGATACTTTATTTTATCTTGTTCCAAAATCATTATTGGTTCCACAAAACAAAAATATTTTTAAAAGGATGATTTCTTTTTCATTTGCATCTTTTCAGCTTTCTTAACTTTGAATGATTAGGGCGGGCTGAGGCAAGTTTCAGTTCGTAAATATTTCTATATTTATATTGAAAGAACGTTACATTTGTACATTTTCTAATTCTGAAAAATGCTAAACAAAACATTTTATATAAAAGATTTAAGTATAGTCACAAATCTTGCACAAAATCCTCATAAATTCAAATTTAATTATATAATTTTAATTTTCAAATGATTATTTTTAAATGATTGTATAGATTTTCAAATGTAGTTTCAAAGATTCACGAAAAATGCTTTAGAGGTGAATTTTCATGAATTCATAATTTGGAACAAAAAAGATTAATAATTCTTGAGAGAATGTAGAAGACTGAAAAAGAGAACAATAAGAAAACAGGAAAGATAATTCGTGAAAGAAATTTTTTTATTTCTCTTTCAAATTCTCTTTATGTTTTTTAAAAATTTCAATTGTGGTATTATGTTATTTAAATCATACAAATACCATTACTTTTATTCAGCACCAATAATCTTCAAAATAAATAAATTATTTTCTATTATTCAATCATGTATTTATAAAACATCTTAAATTTGAAACAAAATGTATATTGCGATCTTAAACGTGTATCTTCAAAATTTTATTATAAATATCTGATAAATTTATCTTTTAAATATCTTTCAAACTTGTATTTTATTACCGTGTATTTTCTAAAATAAGTCTACTGTCTTATTGCTTTTCTAATATACTAGACGTTGATAAAAATAAAGACATCGAAATTTATCAAGCATTTACTCAATGTAATATTTTTTTTTTCATAATAAAACATTTCGTTTCTTTTGCTAGATAAAATAGTCCTTCCGGCCAGTGCCGGGAGGAAGAGGTAGCTTTCATAATCCTTATTTAAAAAAAGCCAACTTATATCATGCAAACACACGAAGCTCAATTTAGTGGAAACGGAATATAGGAGATTCAATACTAATTTTTATATATATAATGAATGAGAATTTCGCGAAATTAGCTTTATCCAAGCTGCTTTTCTTTAAAGTAACTTATATTTGGCTGCCAAATTCGGCAATTTCTTAAAGTGCCTGTCATTTTAAGACAACATGGTGGATGAGGCTAAGCAGTGAACTTGGTCGAGACCTTAGTAATTGCTGTGCACATGCTCACTCACATCGGAATCGGTTAATATATAGGAGTGTTGTCGCATGCAAAAAATCAGATTTTTCAAGATGTCACCCACAATAGAAATTGAAACTGCTATATCTGAGCCATTTTTTAAGGTAAAGACAAACAGAAAATGCTCCTGAATCCTTATATCAAGATCAAATACTTAAGAAAGAAACCTTTTTCAATTTCTAATTTTTTTGCACCTCACTTTAAATATATATATATTTTTTAATTTAATGGCCGCCATTTTGAAACAAGATGGCTGATGAATCTGGCCAGCGAACTTGGTCGAGGTGTTGATGTATACTATCCACATGCCTTCTTACATCGAAATAGGCGAATACGTGTGTTATCGCGTGACAAATACAAGATAGTTTCAAAATGTTAGCCATGCTAGAAATTCAAAGTGCTATAAATCAACCATTTTTTAAGATATCAACAAAAGAACAAATTTTCAGAAACAAAAACTGCTCCGGAATCTTTGTATCAAGGCCAAACACATAAAAAAAATCCTTTTCATTTTCCAATTTTTTAATACCTCATTTTGAATTTTAAATTTAATTTTTTTTAAATTGCAACCCTTTTGAAACAAGATGGCGAATGAAGCTGGCCAACGAACTCGGTCGAGACATTGGTATGTACTATGTACAGACCAAGTTACATCTAAATAGGTTCATAAATACGCCTGTTATCGCGTGACAAAAATCAGGTCGTTTTAAAATGTCAGCCACAAGAGAAATTCAAAATGCTATTACTCAGCAATTTTTTTTTTTAGATATAGACGAAAGAAAAACTGTTCCGGAATCTTTGTATTAAGGTCAAACACATACAAAAAAAATCTTTTTCATTTTCCAATTTTTTGGTATCTCATTTAAATTTTTTAATTTTTTAATTTTTTTAAATGGCCGCCATTTTGAAACAAGATGGCGGATGAAGCTGGCCAACGAACTCGGTCGAGATATTTGTATGTACTATGTACACACCAAGGTACATCCAAGTCGGTTCATAAATACGCCTGTTATTACGTGAGAAAAATTAGGACGTTTCAAAATGTCAGCCACGCTAGAAATTCAAAATGCTATAACTCAACCATTTCTTAAGATATAGACGAAACAAAAACTGCTCCCGAATCTTTTTATCAAGGTCAAACACATAAGAAGAAAATATTTTTTCAATTTTCAATTTTTGGTACCACATTTCAAATTTAAATTTTTCTTAAAAATTTAAATGGCCGCCATTTTTAAACAAGATGGCGGGTGAAGCTGGCCAAAGAACCCGGTCGAGACATTGGTATGTACTATGTATAAACGAAGTTACATCCAAATCGGTTCATAAATACGCCTTTTATCGCGTGACAAATTTCAGGACGATTCAAAATGTCAGCCACGCTAGAAATTCAAAATGCTATAACTCAGCCATTTTTTAAGATATAGACGAAACAAAAACTGCTCCGAAATCTTTATATAAAGGTCAAATACATAAGAAAAAAATATTTTTCCATTTTCAATTTTTTGGTACCACATTTCAAATTTTAAATTTTTAAAAAAATTTTAAATGGCCGCCATTTTGAAACAAAAGGGCGGATGAAGCTGGCCAACGAACTCGGTCGAGAGATTGGTATGTACTATGTACACACCGAATTACATCCAAATCGGTTCATAAATACGCCTTTTATCGCGTGACAAAATTCAGGACGTTTCAAAATGTCAGCCACGCTAGAAATTCAAAATGCTATAACTCAGCCATTTTTTAAGATATAGACGAAACAAAAACTGCTCCGCAATCTTTGTATAAAGGTCAAATACATAAGAAAAAAATATTTTTCCATTTTTAATTTTTTGGTACCACATTTCAAGTTTTAAATTTTTTTAAAAATTTTAAATGGCCGCCATTTTGAAACAAAACGGCGGATGAAGCTGGCCAACGAACTCGGTCGAGACATTGGTATGTACTATGTACACACCGAATTACATCGAAATCGGTTCATAATTACGGGAGTTACAGTGTGACATAGGTCAGATATATATATATATATATATATATATATATATATATTGATATATATATATATATATATATATATATATATATATATATATATATATATATATATATATATATATATATATATATATATATATATATATCAATTTTGAACGGAGGGTGGTTTCGGGGTCTGGGGGTCATGATCGATGAAAATATACCAAAATTTTTTTTAATCGCTTTCCTCCGAACGGCTGCAATAGGTAGCTTTTTTGTAAAGAAAGCTACCTAATAATACGTATTAATTTATTCATGTATTTATTTAAATATGCTTCTTTGAAAAACATTCTTAAACTGAAAATAAATGAACAGTTAAATTCATTTTTAAAAAGTTAAAATTACACTATGTGCAAATTACTTAAAAGATGTAAAATATGTAAATGTTAAATTACTTAATATCTATTGTACTTTAAACTATACACATAGCCTTCGTCAGAGAATACAAAAATACAATACAAATAGTAATACTCAGTTTGCTTAAAGAATCATAAAACACGAAATATTCCGCTTCCCTCTTTATCCATATTTTTATTTTCCCAATGTTTTCCGGATCCAAAAATTGATTTTCACCTTCACTCATTTCGACACCAACTACGTGAATTTTGAAAATAAGACGCTTGTATTTTTGTATTCTCTGATGAAGGCTGTATGTATAATTGAAAGTACTAAGGATATCAAAGTAATTTAACACCTTTTTATATATTTTTCATCTTTTAAGTAATTTGCACACAGTGTAATTTTAAGTTTAATTTTAAACTGTTATAGTCCATACCTCATTTCTGAACAGCATGTTTAATAATAATAATAACTAAAACACATGAAGTTACATTATTGCTATTTATATATTATTTCTTTTCAATATTCCTGCAAAAAAAATGTAAAATCTAGAGAGGAAAACAATCATTTAAAAAAAGATTCCACTAACTCAGAGCAAGTCCATTTCGTCAAAATCTTGTTTGTAGAAATGTGCAAATATTTGTTTAAAAATAAATGTTTAATGCAATCAAAAATTTTTAATTAAATTAATATGTATATGTGTAAGAGCTGGTATGGTGTAAATTCGAGTAAATTACACTATGTTAGCTGATGTTTATCAATATGGTTTTTACACTAAATATACGATATAGACAATTATAGCAGCTTTTTTAAACCCAAACGATGTATTAAACGTTGTTGCGTTTTATCGCTGATCCCATGGTCTTAATTATAATCGTTTTTATTTTGAGCTTCGCGCAGACGATATTTTATTGTTGACAAAGGAAATTGTTCAGAATTTTATGAACTAAAATGTAGCTACCAAATATTATGATGTAAGATTTTATTGCAACGAAATTATGTACGCGAACGCTGTGCATTTTGTTTTGTGATTGCCAAATATACTCGTATGTTATGTGTCTACATTTTAAATGAACTTTTATTCCGAAGAAATTTAAATGAGCATTTTATCTCCCGACAAAATGAACTTAGGTAAGCCTAATAAATTTGTATGATTAAATAATTATATTCTTAACTATGAAATGAAAATTGATAATTAAATATCAATATAATAATATTGAACATAACATTTTATAAACGGGGACTAAAATTAATATTATTTGGCATCCAACTGCCGGGATAGTATATTATTTAAGAAAGTAAAATAAGATAATGGAACAGAATAAAAAATTACTCATTCCATTAAGAAGCGCTTTTACGCGAATTGCTAATTTACTTAAGAACAGATAAAATGATGAAAATAAAGATATTGAAGAAACTGAGATTTTATATGCTCAATTAGATGAAAAATGGGCAGATCTACAACGAAAAGAAAAAGAATTGTTCGATCTTCTTTTAAACGTTGAATCATGTTCTCAAGAAAATTATGATAAATAATACGAATGTTTTAGCTTGTATGAAGAAAAATTTATTAAGTTAAAAACCAAAGTTTAAAAAAAAATTCAAAGATTTTCGAAACTGAAATTATTACGAAACGGAAGTTTAAACTTCCTAAGAAAGAATTTAAATTATTTGGGGGAGATATTAAAGATTGGTTGGCCTTTTAGGCTCAGTTTGAAAAAATACATAACGATTCTGAAATCGCGAAAGAAGATAAATATCAATATCAACATTAAAGGGTTCAAGGGCAAGAGAAATTGTCGAATCGTATCCCGCTACTGGTGATAGTTATGAAAATGTCGTTGGATTTTTAAAGGCTAGTTTTGGTCATACTGATATGTTAATAGACGTTTATATAAGATAAGTGCTTGGTTTCATGATGAATAATACAACAGGAAAAGGACCAAGAAGCTTTTTACATTATACGACAAAATTGAAACATATTTCAGATCATTAAAAATGTTAGGTGTTTCAAGCGAACATTATTCTGCAATTCTTTATCGATTGGTTGAATCATGCTTGTCTGTTGAAAAATTGAGAATTTGAGAATGAAATTTAAATTCCATTACTTTAAATTCACAAGAAGAAAGTAATAATAAGTTAGATTCCTTGATGAAATTTTTGCGGCACGAAATCGAAAGCGAAGAAAAAGTCCGTTTGGCGAGAAGTGGATTTAATCTAGAAAATGTAAACAAAAATATTTATCCTGCGTCAAGTAGGTGAGGAAGAGACATTCCGACGGCTACAGAATTATATAATGCATCGAAAATGAAAAAGGAAACGTGTGTTTTTGTAACAAGTCACATTTAAGTACCGAATGTAGACATGCTAATGGTTTATCGAATGAAGAGAAAAAACAAATAATAATGAAAAAGGGGGATTGTATTAAATATATAAAGATAAGAAAACACATATCCCGTTTTTGTAAAACGAAAATTCTACCCTGTGATTGCGGTAGATTACATTTCAAAATAATGTGTCCAGCGGAAAATAATAATCAAAACCCGATTATAGAAAGTCAGATATCGAAATTAAAAAAGACACTATTTTATCCAATAAAACAAGTACTCGCCACGTACTTTTACATACACTTATTGTCCGCCTTAGATGTAATAATAAGGCTAAATATATAAGATTATTAATTGACTCAGGGAGCAGTAAATCTTATTTATCAGCTTTTGCACTGGCCGAGATGGGATATGAATGCATAGAGGAAGATAATTTAATACATAGTTTATTCGGTGGCACTCAGACTGTATCATCGCATAAGAAGTATTAGGTCAGTCTGAGCGATTTCTTTGATAATTATCGCTGTCGTGTCGAAGTGTTAGATCAAGACAAAATTTGTTCGGACATTCCTGAAATTCCTCGGGGCTCATTTATAAGTGAAATTAAGAAACAAAAAATCTTTATATCTGATTTGAATAACAAGGTTGAATCGCTATATCAATTTACACCTAACGAAATTCGTCGGCTTATAGGAGCTGATGTAGCAGGAAAGTTGCACACCGGAGAAATAAAATAACTGATTGTTGGCTTAGTATTAATGGAAACACTTCGTGGTTGGACTTTGATGGAAAAAACTGGCCTATTTAACATATCCGAAAGCACGAACAGCGTCATGTTAGTACATGTAAACGATGCAAAAATTTCAGATTTATGTCGGCTGGACACACTTGGAATTCTCGATCCTGGTGAAAGCGGAAACAAACAAGAAATCGGAAAAGCAACTGAAGAACATTTAGAAATATAAAATTAGATACAGAAGGAAGATATGAAGTGAGCCTCCCATGGATTGAAAACCATCCTCCATTACCAACTGATTGAAAAATTGCTGAACGGCGATTAAGAAGTTGTGTTGAATCACGGGGTTAAATCACGGGGTGTGAAAAGAAACGGGGACGTTACAAGAGTATTAAAAGAATGAATACAAGAAGACGTTATTTAAGAAGTAAAGAACTCCTGTGATGACGAAAGTGAGTAATACTTGCCACATACAGCTGTGATTAAAGAAAATTGTACTACAAGAGTTAAATTAGTAATTGATGGTTCAGCAAGACAAAGAGATTCATCTTCAATCAATGATAGTTTAGAGAAAGGCACTAACATCGTAGAACTTATTCTGACTATTTTAAATGAATTTCGACTGAAGAAAATAGGCGTCATTACGGATATTCGAAGACCCTTTCTACAAATTGATTTGAATGAGCGAGATAGACCACATCTAAAATTTTTATAGTGGGAGAAACGTGACTTCGAAAAATTTAAAAATTTCCAGCATAAAAGGGTTGTTTTTGGCTTTACATGTTCGACTTATTTGCTTGGTGCAACTATCCGATATCATTTGAAGAACGTACCTTCCAGATTTAAAGAAACAGCAGATAAGTTTTTGAAGTATTTTTACGTAGATAACTGCGTCATGAGTGTAGAAAACCACGAAGAGTTTGAAAATTTTATTGAAGAGTCCGAAGTTATTCTCCAAAATGCTAAATTTGATCTTAGAAGGTGGGAGTGTAATCTCCATAAAACAGAAGCAGAAAACTTTTCATTCTTAGAAGAAAAGAATTTTCCAGTTTTGGAACTAATGTGGAATTTGAAATCTGATACTTTGAAAATAGATCTACGAAAACAATTTCATAACTATAATATTGTAACAGATAGAACAATTCTGAGTGCTGGTCATAGAATTTTCCATACCATCGGACTCACATGTCCTGTAACATTGAAGCAAAAGATTCCCCTTCAAAAAAGGTGGAAATTGCAAGTTTCATGGGATGCTGAATTTCCATAATCTATAGCCAAGAAATTTTAAAAATGGCGAAAGGTTGTTTCTAAATTAAAGGGAATAGAAATCCCTCGATGTATTATTTCCAATTATGAAGCACCAGAAAATCTGTCTTTGAACATATTCTGCGATGCAAGCAAGAATTCCTATTCTACACGTATATTTTTAAGATGTGCAAAAATACAATATCTTGTCAGCTTGTACAGGCTAGATGCAGAGTCGCTCCAATGAAAACCATTTCTATTCCTCGATTGGAACTACTTTCCTGTAATATAGGAGCTAGACTAGCACAGAGTATGGTACACGATCATTATTTGAAACATATCGCGAGTTTTTTTCTGGTCTGATTCAGCAAATGGCTCCTTTTGTTCTCAATAGATTTAAAGAAATCTGATCATTGACAGAACCTGAAAATTGGTATTACATCCCTGAATCGTTAAATGCAGAAGACCCCCTTCTCGTGGTTATAATGCAGAAACTTTAGCGAAATCTAAATGGTGGGAGGGTCCGCAATGGTTGCGAAGATCGGAAAAAGAATGGCTGAAATCCAATTCTGTTCCTGATTTCAACATAGTATAATCCAAAAAGAGAAAATCTGTTATTAGCACTACAGCTCATCAAGAATCAACTGAAAAAATTTATAACAGATTTTCGTCATACGACAAACTGATCAGAATTTTTGTTTGGATTTGTAGATTTTTAACTAACTGTAAAGTGGAACATGCCAACCGGATTTCTGGACTCTTAACACTAGAAGAAATAAATAGAGCTGAAATAGGTTTGTTAAAAATTGTACCAAAAAGAATCATTTTTAGTATCTGAAGATAAATGCTTAAAATCACTTCAGTGTTATGTAGAATCGAATGGACTACTTAAAGTAAAGACTCGTATTCTGATGAGAGAAGACAAAAGAAATTTCCGATTTCTGATGCTGTTACCCAGTAGCCATCCAGTTGTGGAAATACTTATTCAGACAAGACACATTAGTTTAAATCCTGCTGGTACCCATATATTGATGAGTAATTTAAGAGAAGCCTTTTGGATTTTGAAATGCCGGAAGATTGGTAGAAACGTAGTTAAAATCTGTGTACGTTGTAAAAGATTTAATTCAAGAACTAAACTGATTATAGAAGCACCACTTCCGGAAGATCGTATATAAGAAACTGCAGTATTCGAAGTTGTAGGAACTGACTACGCCGGTTCTTTACTTCTTCGAGCAGGTCAGATATCTTGGATAGTTATTTTCACATGCGCTGTCTACTGAACAATAAATTTAGAGATACCCACATCTTTATCGAATGAAAACTTTTTGCAAGCTTTTAGAAGATTTATAGTACGAAGCTGTAGAACTGCGATAGTATATAGTCGCGATGGAAAAAAAATTACGGGTTCTGAAAACTTGCTTAAGAAAATCGATTGGTATGTCATTTCTCAGTACAGCGAAGTTCACAAGATCACTTGGAAGTTTAATCCTCCATTTGCACCTAAGTGGGGTGGATGGTGGGAACGTTTGATAGACATAATAAAAGGGATCTTTCGAAAAGTTTCAGGACGAAGCACTTTGAACTTAGAAGAAATGCAAACTGTTATTTGCGATACTGAAAGTATCTTTAAACAGCGTTAATCAGCGGCCTTTTGACCTATGTTCCAGAAGAAAATGATGATGCAATACCACTTACAATCAGGTGTTCCTGATCTTGACATTTTGGATTCATCGTCTATTAATAAGAGACATGCCTATAGACAGCGACTAAAACAAAATTTGAGAAAAAGATTCCTCACTGAATATTTGGGATATGTAAGGTAATCCTCGATTTAACAAAAATCAGAGACCTCTCAAGATTGGTGATTTTGTTATACTGTCTAGTGAGAATGTTAAGAAACTTGAATGGCCACTTGCCAAAGTTATTGAACTTTATCCTTCTAAAGATGGAAAAGTCGATTAGCCAAGGTAAAAATGAAAGGTGGTAAATTTCTACGTCCTGTCCTCAGAATGATTCCTCTAGAAGTGACTCATGAAAGAGGTACTGAACTGCATTTTATAGCTCAAAACACAATATCTTCCGACCAGACAGTTCAACCGAATGGTAAAGAGTGGCCTTTAGATCCTAATTGACTAAACCGATGATAAAGCTGACTGGTAATCACTGTTATTCAGACCCTGGGACGAGTGAGTCGATGATCCAACATTCTGTTAAAGACAGCTTTTTAGATACTGAATTTACTGAACCTATTTACCAAAAATTGTTGGTGACTCTCCTGTGGTGAATGTACTTGAAAAACGATTCAGATATGGTCGTGTATATAAACCAAAAGTAAAGTTTGAGTTTCATGAATTCGAAACTCATAGGTGGGAGTGTGCTGCGTTAATTAAATTAATATGTATATGTGTAAGAGCTGGTATGGTGTAAATTCGAGTAAATTACACTATGTTAGCTGATGTTTATCAATATGGTTTTTACACTAAATATACGATATAGACAATGATAGCAGCTTTTTTAAACCCAAACGATGTATTAAACGTTGTTGCGTTTTATCGCTGATCCCATGGTCTTAATTATAATTGTTTTTATTTTGAGGTATGCGCAGATGATATATTTTTGTTGACAAATGAATTTGTTTAGAATTTTATGATCTAAAATGTATCTACGAAATATTATGATGTAAGATTTTATTGAAACGAAATTGTGTACGCGAAAGTTATGTATTTTGTTTTCTGATCGTCAAATATATGTTATATGTCTACAATTCGAACTTTTATTCCGAAGAAATGTAAATGAGCCTTTTATCTCCCGATAAGATGAACTGTGGTAAGCCCAATCCATTTGTATGATTAAATAGTTATATTTTTAACTGTGAAATGAATATTGATAATTAAATATCAATCTAATAATATTGAACATAAAATTTTATAAACGGCGACTAGAATCAATATTATTAATTTTTTTGTAAAAATGCGTGATAAACACGTAATTCTTTCACCCGAGTTTTGTTATAGGAAATGCGTAAGAACTCATAATTTATTTTTTATTTATTGATTCCTATTTCAGATGTTGTTAAAAAATCTAAAGTTACTTATTTCAAATGAAAATCAAATTTCAAATTATTTTTGCTTAAAAGGCGCAAAGACCAACTTAGTGAAAAAGATTCCATGCCGGGAATCGAATAAGTTGGTCTTTGCGCCTTTTAAGCAAAAATAATTTGAAATTTGATTTTCATTTGAAATATTGTATTCAAGGCGAATGTTTCTCTCTGGAAAAATTTCCAAATATTAATATAGATTCATTCGATGCTGGATTTAATTAAGTGTCTGTGTTTGCCCCATGTTGGTGGCTCACGGAAAATATTCCATCTTGTGCTGCGTTTGTAGCCTTGCCAACTTGTAATAGTGAGAAGTTCCAGGCTGGGTATCGTTCCATGTGGTTTAGCGGTAGAACGTCAGTGCGCTATACTGATGACCCGGGTTCGATTCCCGGCATGGAATCTTTTTCACTAAGTTGGTCTTTGCGCCTTTTAAGCAAAAATAATTTGAAATTTGATTTTCATTTGAAATATTGTATTCAAGGCGAATGTTTCTCTCTGGAAAAATTTCCAAATATTAATATAGATTCATTCGATGCTGGATTTAATTAAGTGTCTGTGTTTGCCCCATGTTGGTGGCTCACGGAAAATATTCCATCTTGTGCTGCGTTTGTAGCCTTGCCAACTTGTAATAGTGAGAAGTTCCAGGCTGGGTATCGTTCCATGTGGTTTAGCGGTAGAACGTCAGTGCGCTATACTGATGACCCGGGTTCGATTCCCGGCATGGAATCTTTTTCACTAAGTTGGTCTTTGCGCCTTTTAAGCAAAAATAATTTGAAATTTGATTTTCATTTGAAATATTGTATTCAAGGCGAATGTTTCTCTCTGGAAAAATTTCCAAATATTAATCTAAAGTTACTATTAAAAATCTGATTTTTTTAATTTACAGTTCTATCTATTTCATGTATATTTAGGGTAGACTGTGGCTAGTTGGCCCGCTTTTTCTTCTAATTATTAAAAAAATTACAATTCAACATTTTAAATCTCTTTTTATGTTACCACTGTTAGTGTATTTTCAGGAAGATGTCACATGAGTAAAACTTGAAAATATTAACTATCAGTATTAATTTAAAAGTTCAAACTGACACCAAGTGGCCTGGGCCAACCTGCCCCGATTGCGGGGTAAGTTAGTCCACGTCACTTTTTAATTTTCTCATAGTGTAGAAGTTTAAGAAATATTCAAAATTTTACCAAATCTTAATTTTTATTTCGTGTGAACGAAAACACAATATAGCATATAGAAAATCTATCATACAATGTCGCTTAATGAAACCATAAAATTATAAAAATGATTTTTTTTTAATTCGAGAAAAAAAGGACTAAAATAAAAAAATGAATTTATAGATATAAATAGAAATAATTTAATATAAATCCTCTTAATATTATATACAGTTTTTGTATTGACATGTTTTTGTTAGGAGTCAATCTTAAAGCAAAAAAAAAAAAAAAAATAATAATAATAATAATAAACAAATGAAATAAAAAATATAAAGCAAAACTAAAGGCAAGTTGAAGAAGAAAAAGATCATAACTTCGTCAATTCTTAAGATATGAAATACATTTAAATTCATTATAAACATCTTAATATTATCTACAACTTTTGTATTGACAAGTTTTTGATAAGAGCAACTCTTACAAAAGAAAGTGGTTTCAAAAATTCATAAATTCATAAATTCGTTAATTCACAAGATATGAAATCCGTTTAAATTTATTATACATCTTCTTTATATTATTTACAACTTTACATACATGAGATACAAATAAATGTAAATACATTGCTTAATGGTGCGTCAAATATAATAAAATCCTTTAAAAGCACGTTAAAGTCATTTTAAAAACCAAAACGTTTTCAACCGACACTTACTCGGCATTCACAGTGAAAAAAAAAAAAAAAAAAAAAAAAAAAAAAGTCAGTGTTTTTTTATAAGTTTTTATAGTATTTAAATTTTTTTTTTCAAATTCTGAAATAATATAAATTAAGCTTTAGATGAAATAATATTAAAAAGGGGAAGTTGTTTTAATGATAAAACACATATATATGCATATTTGATTCTGCTTATAGGCAGAAGAATAGCCATCATTATTTTGAATTTATTACAACACGTATATATATATTATCAATTATTGACTAAGACTTTAGTACTACAAGTTTTAATTACAGTAAGTACTCTTAATAATATCAGCAATTAAATCAGTAAACAAACGGAATTCTACAACTACTCGTCGGCATAATGTTAAAAATTTACAAAGCCATCTAATTGGAATATATATAAACGTATCTACGTGATTATTACGTCAAATTACATACGTTTTCTTTATGCTCAGTAAATGAAGTGTATAAAAATATTGCAAAATATAAATAAGTCATTCTAAAATCAAAGTACCCGAGACTATATCCACTATTTAACATCAGCAAAGTCGAGTTTTTTTCCTTCTGAATATTGGGACACAGATTACGAATTACAAGTGATTCTGCATACCGAAGAATTGTTCTCGACGACCTAAAACATCAGAATCCTCGTTAACCAATTCTGCGTAATAGATGAGCTATAAAAACGTCGTAAGAAATTCATTACGATTCACTTATTCAAACAAATAAATGGTACATATAAACACACTGCACGGTAGGTTAAAATAATCCGAACGGTAACTACAAATTCATATCATATTCACGCTAGAAATAAAAGTAAACAACTGTTTTTATTCATAAAAATTTCTTTAAAATTAAAGAGCTCAGATTATAAAAGTGCTAGGTGAAACAATCATCCTTTTGAGAATAATGAGTAGTCAAGTTCAAATGTGTATTTGCATTTATTGTAAAATGCCTCTTTTATCAATTAAAATCTCTGTTTGTATTGCGTATTACATTTTTTCAAACTGTAATTTAATAGATAGTAGAGAACTACTGATCATCTTCAATCATATGATTATTTATTTATTTATTTTGTCACATATCATTGTTACCATTTGAATTCTTCAATTATTTTTTGTTTATTTTGTCATAAATTTTGATTCACACAATAATATTGAAAATAACTTTTAACAACTCAATCGCCACACCACACTGTTATTTTATATTTAAGGCCCTATTTCCATTAAATAAGAAGAAAAGAAATTGAAGTGAAATTAAAGTAATAATTTACTGAGCTACAAATTAATGAAAAGTTAAAAAATCAATGAAATATATTTTTTTTTATTATTTACGCGTAACTCGGCAATAATTTATGCATTTCATGAATTTTGTTTTATAAATTACTATTTAAAATCTTATATATAACGTATAAACATTTTAAATAGCCGCCATTTTGAAAAAGGATGGCGGTTGAAGCTGGCCAACAATCTTTGCCAAGACATTCATATGTACTATGTTCACACCAAGTTACATTCAAATTGGTTCGTAAATACGCGTGTTATCGCGTGACAAAAATCAGATCGTTTCTTAATGTCAGCCACACTAGAAATTTAAAATGCAATAAATTAGTCAATAAATTAGTCAATTAGTAAAATGCAATAAATTTAATTTTTTTAGATATAGAAGAAAAAATGCTCCGGAATCTTTGTATCAAGGTCAAATGCATAAGAAAAAAATCTTTTTAAATTCCAAGTTTTTTGTACCTAATTTAAAATTTAAAATGTTTTTAAACTTTTTAAATGGCCGCCATTTTTCAACAAGATGTCTAGTGAAGCTGGCCAGTGAACTCGATCGAGAAATCGGTGTGTACTATGTACACACCAAATTGCATCCAAATCGATTCATATTTATATATATATATCAACATTTGAACAGAGGATGGTTTCGGGGTCTGAGGGATTGGTGAAAATATACCAAAATATTTCGGATTCGCTTTCCTCCGAATGGCTGCAATAGGTAGATTTTTGTAATAAAAGCTACCTAAAATGTGTCTTTCGTTGTACATTGCTTTCAAATAGATACAGTTTATGAAACGTTAGCTTAGTAAACGCTACCTTTTATTTGTATTAACGTGCAAATCATCATTTTCTGCTTTTTTAATATCGATTCACTTATTATTACTTAAATATTTATACTATCCCTTCAGTAAGTTAAATATTTCTCTCTCTCTTTATATATATATATTAGTTTTATTTTCCTTCTGTAACTTTTCACTATACATATTATTATAGCTCTTTTACTTGATGAATGATGACTTGAAAAAAATGATACTTTTATTATTAGCATTAATTCACAGTAGCTACATCATTAAAATCGCCTATCTTGAAAGAACTGAGAAATTATATTTTTCAGTTATGTTGAAACATCAAAAAATGACGAAATATCTCATGGTTATTGGCTTCGTTATCATTTTTACAATAACGAAGTTTTAACCTTAAGGGTGTACTGTTGAAATATACTTTTTTCACATAGGTTTATCTTCCTTATTTTTAAAAATTCTTTCGCATAAAATTTGAAGATTCACGGTTGTTGCACCATTATAGGAAAAATATTCGAGTACAGAAAATATAACTCAAATTTATTAATTTAAGAATGGGAATAAAAAAATAATGTTATATACTTATGAAAAGAGAAAATTATTCTTGTGAATATCGGAACATTTTCATTCTGCTTTTTGTATAGCTATGAAAAAATAGTCTCGCGAATTTTTGCTTGAAAAATACATATATCAGATAAATATATCATGATATATATTTTTTAAATTTAATATAATAAAAACACATAATTTAATTTAAGGATTCTTATGCATTGTGAGTGATATTATTTTATAAGGATGAAATATAACATTTTGGAAAATTAAAAATTTTAAGCATTCTCATTAATAACTGAACAGCTTGTTTTAAGGTGAAATGTAATTAATTTTGAAAATATTTGGAATAGTAAGTTACTTTTAAAGCTTATATGAAAGTAATATTTAAAGTCTTATATGTATTGCATATTTATGAATTTGGATGTCTTGTATTTTTGTTTTTAGTTTTATATAGAATAGAGGAACTAAGTATACTCAGGATTATTTTAACCACTTTCAAAGAGAAAATATCACTTATTTTCATTTTGAATCAAACCAAATATGGCATTTTAAATCTGAATAATTCCACTACTCGTTTCTAAAATTACATTTTTTATTAATAGTTAAAAACATATGTTCATTTTAAATCAAACCAAATATGGAATTTTAAATCTGAATAATTACACTACTCATTTCTAAAATTACATTTTTTATTAATAGTTAAAAACATATGTTCATTTTAAATCAAACCAAATATGGAATTCTAAATCTGAATAATTACACTACTCATTTCTAAAATTACATTTATTATTAATAGTTAAAAACATATGTTGATATACTAAAAAGGTGATAAAATATTAAAAATGCGTGTAAAGATGTTGGGTTTACATAATATGCACCAAAAGATTTCAATAAACACACGCGCTCATTTTCAAGGGGCAGAGGATTATGACTGGAACAGAAAACATACATTAATAAAAAAAAAAAAAAAAAAAAAAAAAAAAAAAATCTGCTCATGTTTTCTCTCAAATGGAAAGTAAAAAATTATTATTCGAAAAATTTATTTTTTAAGTAACAATTTAAATTTCGTAACAAATTCTTACAAATTAATATGATACTAACACACAATAAAAATTAAATATATACGGCACTATGATTTTTTAATTTCATTATACTACTTTCCAGTGAAACAATTCACAGAATATGCTATGCTTTGTTTTTATTTTTATGCTGTATATAATACACACCGAAATTTTAAACATCTTTAATATATTGTTATTGTGCTTCTTTATCTGGCAACGATTTCGTTTGTTTGATACTTCTGGTACTGTCCGTGGACGGTAAAATCCAGATGCTTTTGCAATAATTTTTTCTGTTAGCTCCTCTGATAGTTTAAAAATATATTTCCTTTTGCTTATATTAGAACCTGTTGTCTCTATAAAAACTACCAATGCATTTATGACCAATAGATTTTGAAGCAGTAGATTTTATATACGTCGTGGATTAGAAGAAATTAAACACATTGGTTGTATTTTCCATATTATAGTTCCATATTTTGCTTCTTCTAAATAATTTTGAAGGGGTGATTTACTTTATATCTTTCGAAATTTTATTATTATCTCTTTTATTTTGTATCTTCGACAAAACACTACGATTTATTTGTGTTTCATGAATTCCTCCACTGCATTCACTTGCAATATTTTCTTTCAGCTCACTGTTAATTGAACTGATTTCGGACTATGCGGTTTTATGTATATTTCCATCAAATATTGTTTCACCATTTTTATAAAAATTTCCATCACCATCAGGTGTATTTTCGTCCCAAAAATTCTTTTCTAAAAGTTCACTTAACAATTTTAAAATTACCGCTTTCAAAAGACCTCTACAGTGCCGACCAAACATTTTTTTTTTTTTTTTTTTTTTTTTTTTTTTGCCTTCGTGCTGTTTAGAAGAGCCAAAATAT
Source organism: Maratus speciosus (assembly GCA_963932465.1). Classification (NCBI taxonomy): domain Eukaryota; kingdom Metazoa; phylum Arthropoda; class Arachnida; order Araneae; family Salticidae; genus Maratus; species Maratus speciosus. Next base: position 283,959,079 of record OZ010795.1, on the reverse strand, counting down.
TCTTTTTACTTAGTTTATAACTTATAATAAAGATAGTAAAATTCTACAATTTTATATAGATATACTAGCTTCAAATAACTTAGAAACAAACACATTTGCCTTGCAGGTGTTTGACAGATGTGCGGGCACGCTCCCTCCTCAATTTTGCACCAGTATGGAAAGCAAGTGTGATATACACTATATGGCCAAAGGCAACCGATCACTTGCGATTTTAGACGTTTTGTTAAATATATAGAAAAATACAAGAGGAATTAACCTGAAACTGCAGGTGTGTAAACAGTATAGTATATATTTCCGCGAAGATTTTTTCCTGAAAACCCATAGGGATCCATCAACAAATTGAAAATTAATGAATATCTTTTGGATAACCATGTAAAAACTAATGTAGAAAAAGCGTTAAAACACGAGATTATTAATAAGTGGCTTATTGTAATATAATATGTTCATTTTTATGAGGATAACATGTATACTCGTACAGAAGTTAAGGTTTTTATAAAAACAGCCCAAAATTTTCCAGTGTTTTTTGCTTATAATTTACAAAGTTCTTAATAAAGAAAAAGTTCTTTTCAGAAAATATGACAAACAATATTGTACATAATACTTTGCAATCAGAATTAAAATATAATAAAATCTGGATGAAAATGAGCAGATTTACTAAACAATGTTTCGCTGCGCATGCGCGAATGCAATCAAAATATAATGAACATAATGTATTAGCCAAGTATATAGAGCAACTTTTGTGAAAGTCTCAAAATCATAGCTTGAAAATACTGAAAATAATCGTCTATAGAATAAGCTCGAAATCCGTTGCTCCCATAAACAAGCAAAAAGATCAGGGTTTGTATGCAAATATGTGCAATATTGTGTACGCTAACTTGGCACTAATCAACATATATTTGATACAACCCCTGATCTCTTTGTTTGTTTTTGGGAACAACAGAGTTCCAGCTTATTTTATCTACGATTATTTTCAGAATTTTCAAGCTATGATTTTGAGACTTTCACAAAAGTTGCTCTATATAAGGTTGGATGGGGTAACAGGACCCACGAGGTAACTGGACCATAGGCTATTTACCTTTTTAACTTTTGTGAACAATTCCCCTTAATCTTTACTTCCTAAAACAACGTGTATCAATTCAATCATAACTCTCATTTTGCTGTGATAGGTTTGTCAAAAATGTACGTTTCTTAAAAAAAAAAAAAAAAAAAAAAAAAAAAAAAAAAAAAAAAACGTCAATACGGTTGAACTTCCTCAGTTTTTTATTAAAATACTGTAAGTACTTTTATTAACACTAGAACGGCGGCGAGGGGTCATTTTGACCCTTGCCGAATGAATATATTTCGATTCGAACCAGAATTTTTTTTATAATGTAAGATTAATATACGCTGCACAAAAATAACTTAAATAAATAAGTTAAATAATTCTAAATAAAAATTCTGATGTGAAACATTTTTATAAAACTTGAGCAAAATTTCCCGCCGTTCTAGTGTTAAGCAATCTTTTTTTTTTTTTTTTAATATTATACATATAACTACATTAATATTATTAGGTATCTATACATATTTAATTAATGTTTCAAATGCAAGCCCGATGTCCCAGTTACCCCATAATTTTTTCAAGAATGGTGTAACTGGGACATGTATCCAGGGTAACTGGACCATGCTGGATACAGTTACCCCAATAGTTATAAATAATATTTTTGTGTTTCTCTTACTACAGGAAGTAAATTTCTCCATTGTTTTTCGCTCACAATAAAGAAAATGATAGAATACCTTATGATTATTATTACGTAATGTAATTTAATTACGTAAGGAAATTACGTAATGAAATTTAAAAAGGCATATTGAGCGATATCAAACCAAATTTCTTGACCCTTGTGTGGCGGTGATGCCGTTATGGCATCACTTAATTTTAATTCCTAATTGCCACATTGGCACCTGAATTTTATAATGAAAATTTCACCTTTATTAAGTACGCGAAAATATACTTTTACTTGTTTTCTGATATATTTTCTTGTAAATATTGGTGTCAGTAAATTATTTCAACATTTTACGAATGCAAGTACCTTGCCCCTGAAAGTGAGATAGCCAGACATTGAAATTGTACTGGGTCACATTCTATAGGGAAACTTTTATTGTTCCTACCACTATTTTGAAAATAAATACCTTCATCGCACCTATCTTAAGGGTTCTTGTAGGAACAATAAAAATTTCCCTATATAATGCGACCCCTGGATAAAGTTAAGTACTTACTTAGCCGTTTGTTCATAGATTTACCTTGCTATTTTTTTCCTTAAAATACCCATGTGACTTTTATACTTATTATCTATACTAAAGTACATAAGTGCTTATTTACGTTTTATGTTTTTGGTATAAATAAATTCAATATTTTCACTTTTAGGACGTTTTTTAGACATATTGGCAGCAAAGGTTTCCCTTACAACGCTGTTTATTGACATATAATTTACATGATCTGCCTGGTTTAAATTTTTTCAAGTTGTTTACAGTGTTTCAAACAGGACCCTACATCCGATATGAAAAATTATGAACATGTGTGGAACATAGACCCCCCTAGTCCAGTTACCCCATTTTTGGGGGCAACTGGGCCCATGAGAAAAGAAAGATGAAATATGCATATTTTTATATTTTTAAATATTAAAATGTAATTTCGAGCATTTCTGTCTGATACAGGGAACCTAACTGAACACATTTACAGAAGTTCAGACTTTAATTCAAATGAACATTAGCTTTTCGAAGCTGAATTGTCAGAAGCTCCATGGCCTAGTAAAATCCTTGTAAAATCATGGCCTAGTTACCCCAACTAACCTTACTTATCCAATACATTATGCACATTATATTTTGATTACATTCGCGCATGCGCAGTGAAACATTTTTAGTAAAACTGCTCATTTTTCATCCAATTTTTATTAGTTTTAATTCTGATTGCAAAGTATTCTGTAAAATATTTTTTGTCATATTTTCTGAAAAGAACTTTTTTTTTATATTAAGAACTCTGCAAATTATAAGCAAAAAACATGGTGACATTTGTCGCTGTTTTTATAAAAACCTTAATTTCTCTACGAGTTTACATGCTATCCTCATAAAAATAAACACAGTATATTACAATAAGCCACTTATTAATAATCTCGTGTTTGAACACTTTTGCTACATTAGTTTTTACAGGGTCATCCAAAAAATATTCGTTATTTTTCAATATGTTGATGGTCCCCTATGGGGTTTCAGGAAAAAATCTTCGCGAAAATGTATGACCTATATACACACCTGCAGTTTCAGGTTAATTCCTCATGTATTTTTCTATATATTTAACAAAACATCTAAAATCGCATGCCATCGGTCACCTTTGGCCATATAGTGTATCTCCTTGTATTATCCGTCTGTTAATAAAAAGAATCTCGGCTTGAAAGTCCTGTTGGAACAACAGATAAAGCTAATACCTTATTTTGGGTCACCTATGCACCGCCACGGTAATTCGAAGTATACGGACATGTAGGTAAAAACTATTTGTTGGATGTATACTAAATTCGCGTTAATTCATTATACGTCCATTATATTTCGAAAATATACAAAAATATTATAGTCTTATTTTGAAAAAAACAGCAGTGATACGAGCAAAAATCACGCCTCGTGTCATACATGATTGGCCTGAGTAATTCTAGTGTTAAGTAGCGTAAAACCATGAAAATTCACGCCAAATGAGTTTTCCACTTAGATAATAATGTATCTGAATTATTTTGAGTTCCTCTGTGAATATATTATAAATTCTACATACTTTCTTTTCAATATAGGACATGTCATATAAACCTAAATAACGTGTACAAATAGCAGGACAATCCGTGTATATTTAATTGAATTAGAGAACTGACAGTCAATGTTAATGCATAAACACTTTTCAAATATGTTGGAAAGTCTTTACATCTTCAGTTTATTAAAATTAACCCTTTTGTGTGCAGCTTTGCATATATGCAAACAACAGTGCTTTGAATTTAATAGATTTTTTATTCGTATATACCTAATTCACATCAGAATATTAAAATAGCAATATTTACTTTAATTAATAAAAGACCGTATTTAATTTTTTTTTTCGGCCTCTGTTATCACGTTATCGCTGGAGCTTCGGAGGGGAAGGTCGTAAGAAGTGAAGCTCTGATATATTGCTACTTTGCGGAATGCATCGCGGCGGAGGAGTGAAGTTCATCTTAGAATAGACTATTTCGTGGTGCTTGTTTTCTATAAAGCGAGTGGGGGTGATTTTTTCAGTATGGCTTCTGAGGCTAGTTTCCAGACTATTAATGTTGTTATCCAGAGTATAGTTGAACATACTGCTGATCCGAATTTATCTAAGGAGATTCAAGGATTAAGCGCCTGTTACGAAGAAAACGTTAAACAATGTATGGTGGAATTCTTCGCCTACATGGATGACTATATACACTCTTGAAGGAGTAGAATGGATTACGGTACATCGTCTTCTGATCATCAGGAGGTGAGTGTTGTTTGCCAAGAGTCTATTTCTTTAATTAGGGAGCCTATTTCATACAATAATTTACTAAATTCAACTTATATTCGTATATTCTGCTTTTGAAAGTATAGATGCTCTGAAAATAAAATCTTAACTGGATTTAGTCTTAATGATTTTACTCTAGCCAAAAAAGGTACAAAACTTACCCTTGAAAAGGGGAAACTCACAAATTCCCCTAAGTAACAAGTATTCTAATCTTACTAATGATACCTCAGATACCCAAATGATAGAAAATGATTCGTCGACCACTGACGTCGCCGATAACGCGTCGGACAGTTCCAAATCCAGGATTAATCTTTTTTGTATTGAATTGGAGGGTAATTGGACAGTTTTGGCCAAACAAATAGCTGATGTAAATGAGGAAAAACCTAATATAGCACTGAAGGGTGAGCGCCTAATTGTGCTATGTAAAAATGATAATGACTTTCGGAAAACCCAAAGTTTTCTTGACCAACAAGCTAAAAAATATACAACTTTGCACCCAAAGGACCAGCTTCCAAAGAAAATTTGTATTAGAAGCTTACTGTGTTATACCGAAAATAGTTTTATTGTTGATAGTCTTAAAGAGCACGGCTTTACGGTTACTAGAGCTGTCATGCTCAAAAACAGAAAAAACGGGAAATCTTATGCCGCTATATAAGGTTAATGTACTCCCAAATAAAAACATTGAAGATATTTATAAGATAAAAGAAATTTCGTACATATCAGTTACTATTGTGTCTTTTAAGAGTCATAATCAGGTAAAACAATGCTATCGATGTCAGGGCTACGGTTACGCCAGTGAGGTGAGTGGGTTTACTGAAAAAGTTGTAAATGTAGTGAACAACATCTTACCCCCAATTGTATATACAAAGGACGCATAACGCCTAAGTTCGCGAACTGCGGGCTGGCACATCCAGCCGCGTACCGCGGGTGCATCAAAAACCCTTACAGGAGGGAAAATAACAATCACAACAATAAAAGTAAAGGTAACTCAGCTAGATATACTGATAAGAGGGTTTCACAGCAAACCCAACTACTGGCAAAAGTATACAAAGATTTCAATTATACAAAACTCAAACCTCAGGATAAAACTAATCCGCAATCAAATGATTCTGCTTCTAATAATGCTGAGTTCCCAGTTGAGGGTGCATCTTCTTTAGAATCTTCTGAAAATACTAACTCTGCTAATAGTGAAAAAACTAAAAATACTCCATCTCAATCAGCCAACATTCCTCCCAGTTTCAACAATGATATACACGAAATATTAAGAACTTTCCAAGACATAAAGGAAATTCTACAGATATCCCAATTAAAAGGTACAATTTAAATTCGTGAGGTAGGTAGTAAATAAAAACAGATTTGCTGATGTACACATATAAATTATGATCAAAGATTTGAAATTATAAAATATACATTAAATTATATAAAAATGTGCTGTCCCTAAAGTATAGACACATGTGTGTTTTTTTTTTTTTTTTTGGTTTTACATTTATAAAAGTAACTAAAAACTTACTTCTAATATTTAATTGTATTACCACGACACTTTATAACATCAAATACACGTAGTTCCATACAATTAACTAAACATTGCAGAAGGAGTTATTTCATTCCACGATATGTCAATTGCAATTTTTAAGTCATTTACACATGTATATCGCTTTCCATTTTCATATACATTACGAGATAAGATCCTAAATATGTTTTCCATGGGATTGAAATCTGGACTAAGTGCTGGCCAGTCTACTAGTGTGATATTGTTTTGCTTAAAACATGTTTTCGATGATGTGGATGCATGGATGGATGCCTAATCCTGTTGCAAAAAAAACAGTCCGGCCCAGCTAGCAAATAAGAATTACGTGTTGATAGAATGTTATTAAAAATGGCTTCAGTTTATAATTTATCTGAGCGGGAAATTGCATCAATTTCCAGAAATTCCAAAAGTACTGTACACAGAAGAATGAAAGCAAAACCTTCCTTAAAACAGGAACGTAAAATTGCTCGTCTAATGTGCGCTAGAAAGCATATGCCATACGGTGAAAAATGGATTTCTGTCATCTTCATTGATGAAAAGAAATGAATTCAGACGGCCCTGATGGTCATAAATTTTACTGGCAGGACGTAAGAAAAGAACACCAGGACGGTTTCAGCAAGCAACAAAACGGGATCCGTAATGACCTGGAGGATGTTTTCTTTCAACCACCAAACATATCTAGGATTTATGGACAGAAACATAAAAATCAGAGGATTATCAGGATATTTTACGTACCAAATTACTGCCAATTATGGATTTGCGAGAAGGACCGGACTGCACTGTTAAAACTTTTGCAGCATTCTGGCAGGTCGATCGACCGTTTTTTGAAAAAAATGGTTTCATATCCATAATTTAACTATATTCTGACCTTAAAATGGCCAATAATATGGTCAAAATAGTGTTAAAATTACGGTTCAGTAACCGTTTTTTGGGAAAAAAAACGGTCAAATGACCTACCAGAATGCTGCACATTTTTAACAGTGTGTGTTTTCCAACAAGATGGGACATCCACCCATACTTCCACTGCATCGAAAACATGATTTAGCAAAACAATATCACACTGTTAGAGTGGCCAGCGCTTACTCCAGATTTGAATACCATGGACAACATAAGCGGGTCTTATATCGTAAAATATATGAAAATGGAAAGCAATATGCATATGTAAATGACTTTAAAATTGCAAATGATAAAACGTGGTATGAAATTAAGTTACATCTATGAAACAACGTGTATGCGATGTTATGAAGTGTCATGGCAATACAATTAAATATTAAAAGTAAGTTTTTAGTTACATTTATAAATGTAAAAACAAGCACATTTTTATATATTTTAATGTATATTTTATCATTTTAAACCTTTGATCATAATTTATATGTGATGGGGAGATTAGGGACGGTTGACCATACGGGAGGATTGAGCCACCCATCAGTTTTCATATTTAAAAGAATTTCAGTGTTTTATCAATAGGTGTCAACCAAATCTACTGGAATGCTCAAACAACGATCTTCGTTTCATACAGATAATCGAAATAGGAGTGGAAAAAATCAATTGTGAAGCGTTTTCAACCTAAAAGTTGTGTTTTTTAGAAATATTTTGTAAGCTTTTTTCAGATAAAATATATCATAGAAATTTAAGTAAGTAGATTTAAAGTAATGCAGAAATATCGAGCTTTCATTCCAGGCATAAAGACTGTACAGTAAGTTAGGCTTAATATAACAATGTGGTGTTCTTTAGAAAACGTCCATGCAGGGAGGCTTGACCCAGTCAATGAAAGGGAGGGTTGACCAGATGTTCAAGGTTTCCTTAATTAATTGGTTTTGGAAATCATTTTATTATACACTGTGTATAATGAAATATTTATGGTATATACGCAAAAGAATGTAAATTTATTCTGTGAATCACAGTAAAATAGTGTGATGGAAAAGAAAATTATTAAAACTGATTGAAGAAAAAATGTGAAAAATTGCTAGAAATTAGGAAAGTTGATAGGAACTTTGTTCCATTTAAATATTGTTTACAATATGTAAATAGAAACAGTGGGAAAGACCAGAAAGGACTAGAAAGGATGAAAGCAGCAGTCTTAACTTTTTGAGGGGCAGTGGTATGTTTATAAAATCACTTAATTTAAATTCCGAAACACCACAATGGCACCAGAATTTTGATAAAATCTTTTCATTTAATATGTATGTGAAATAGAGCCTTTTTCTTGTTTCCAAATAAACTTGTTCGTAAATTCCGGTGCCAGTCATTTATTTCAACATTTTACTAATGAAAGTACTTTGCCCCTTAAAGGTTTAAATAATGTTAATGATATGTTAAGTACTCATACGATTGCAAAAGAACATAGTATCGATCGAAAAACTTTAGGAAGCTATGTAGAAGAATTTCACTAGGGGGAATACAGTGAGATGAAGCCAAACTATGTGACAACTAGAGTTGTCAGATCGAGTGTCAAAAAAATAGAACAAGGAGATAAAAAAAAAGTGGCTGACAGTGGCTCCTAAATCCGGACATAATAAACAGGAAATGCTATGAAAACGGAAAATCTCTCTATCAGAATACTGCTTTAAATGTTAAAATTTAATTTCCCCTGTTGTACAATTATATCTGCTCAGAAAAAATCCTGTTTAAAACAAAATTTTTCTCCTGTGATTTGCGATTGCGTCTTAACAGGTTTGTTTAAGCCTTATATTTAAAAAAATATCTTTTTTTATAATAATTAAAGCGTGTACAATAAAGTTATTTTGCTTTTTTAAACTGATTTTATTTCTCTTCACAAATAGTGCAATATAAAACAAAGTGTGTCAAGCCTCCCATATGGTGGGTCAACCCTGCCATATGTGGGGAGCCTTGACCTATTATTTTTTCACGATTAAAATCAATCATTTTTCAAATTTCTTATATGTTACACTTATGTAGCAATTTTATTTTCATAACTGATTGTATGAGGAATAAAATGATATATAAGATTTATTCTACTTTCAATATTTAAAAAATAAAAAATCATTTTGTAAAAAGTGGGTCAACCCTCCCTACTCCCCCCTATATCAGTAAATCTGCTTTTATTTATTACCTATCTCACGAATTTTAATTGTACATTATTACTTTTTACGTTAATGCAAATTTTATTGATTGTCTAAACTTTTGGGACGCGGTGTACTCTCTTTATATAAGTAAATAAAATTAAACATGATACATTAATAAATGAATTCATTTATAATCCATATCCCATTTTTAGAGCTCCAAATTGAAATTTTCAGATTGCTTTTCTAGCGAGGTTAATTTACATTAATTATTATAATAATATTTACAAATCAAACAATATATTAATATCTTTTAAAATCTCGAAATACATGTATGCTTTAATTCCAATTTAACGTAAAAGAATTTTTCTTTTTTAAATATTTAGCACATACAATCTAAATTCATCAGCACATTTGTAAATTATTTACCTTTAAAAGGTACTGTAATTCAATCCAGGCATCTATTTCAATCTAAAGTAGCAACAAACTATTCTTATTATCCAGCTTTCGTGTAACTGTAAGCTTTAATAATGGAGATTTGAAACGTAAGATTACAAATAAAGTTTTCCAGTTTGCAGCTAAATGTCGAATTAATGGTTTTTGCTTTGCCCCACACTGGAATTTGAATGCACAACGAATTCTTTTACCAGAATTAAAAAGTAATTTATTTTTTCAAAACCCAAGAGAGTTTGGTGAACGTAATTAATCGAGTTTTTTTAAACCTTAATTTTAATGATGCAGTAGAGATGCAGTACACTTTTTGTAAAATGTATTAAAATAAATACTTATCAGTAAGTCAAATTTTATATTTTTAACTATACATATTATTATTATAAGTCATTGGTGTTTGAAATATATATATTTTAAAGACTGTTTGTCAATTTAATAAATCTGAAAGAGAAAAGAAAAATTCAGTAAAGTATTTAACGTAGTTATTCTAGTGTTTGTCGCTATTTTATTATGTCAAAAATGTAGGTTGAAAAACATACACTATAATTATTTATTGATACAAAATATTTCCGAACAGTATCTGGAGCGAATAAAGAAATGATTATATTATTTTAAATATTTAGTTAAAATTAACGAATAATTATTTTTAACTATGGAATGTTCAGAAAAAACGCTATCTTTCATGCTTATAAAAATAAAATATAAAATAAATCCAAACTCAATTAGGAAATTTAAAAAAAAAATAATGCTAGATTTTTAACTTTATTTGCGTAGATATCCAATCTTTAAAAACGCGAAATGCTTTAATGATGTTACTTTATTTGCATAATTCACATATTATTTGTACCATTTCAGATTAAGTGTTTCACCAAAGGGAAAGACTGAGCTACGCTTGGTTAAAGAAAGCTTTGTGTTCAACCCGATATAGCAATAAATTATGTCTATATTATTGCTATGAATCATTAATTTTATATCAGTATTATTTACTGAAACAAAAAGTCAATTTTTTCAACAAATTTAACAAAATCACCAAATTTGGGGACATTTTTTCATTTGGCGGCAAGCATGTGTTGAGAAAGTTCTATGTACCTCACTGATTAAATTCCGTTTTCGAGAACGTTCTGTGAACTCTGTTACTGAAATCATGTATCTCGGGTCCTTTTAAGAATTTCTAGAATATTCCGTCATATTCCATTTCATATTCCGAAAGTCCAATTTTTGCAAAATTTTATTAAAATCATGTTTTTTAGAATTATTAATCTTGAATGTCGATTTTAAATTTAAATCTCGCCACTGTCGCCAATATTTCCCCAAATACCGCCACGTTTGGCGAAATGTTTCCAACTTAATATAACAACTTACAAAACTTAATATAAAATTTATCTACTCTGTCTATTAATAAAAGTTTATTTTTCTTTCCACTCAAAATAATCTACTCATACAAATTTAGAAAGCATAGAGAAACAATCGAAGCTAAATATTGTCAAAAAGAAGTAATTTTCTTAATAATTTGCACTGTAAAAAAATACTGCCTGTTTTCCGGTAGGAATCGGAAAAATAGTTGCCCTTATCGTACCGGAATAATTTCCGACCCAGCTCAGAATAAAATCCGCAAAAATAAGGAAATAGTCCGTAAAATGGTATTTTACGTATTTTATTCCAATTTTACGGATTTTATTCCAAGCTGGGTTGGAAATTATTCCGGTACGATAAGGGCAACTATTTTTCCGATTCCTACCGTAAAACTGAAATTATTATTATTATTTTTTTTTTTTTTACAGTGTACACTAGGGTGGTCACAAGAAATCAATTTTCGAATTTTTTCGAGGGAACCCCCCAAAAAGTTGCCAATTGACTAGAAAATGAGATTGGCTAAGTTTCAGCTCATTTGGATAATATTAACCCGTGCCTCATTGAGGTTTAAGTTTGAAAAAAACGTGATTTTTCGCAAAAAATGCTGTTTTTCCTTCATGAAGTGAATACAATTGAACCTAGAAACATAATGCAGGTCTCATTTTATAAAAAAAAAGTTTTGTTTTGAAGAACCACACAACATTTTTTTGCTAAAAATGTATAGATTTAAAAATATGCGCATTTTTCAGGAACAGACTTCACCTGAATCCTAAAAAGTGACTTTTTATGAAAAAGCGAAAACAAAATTTGTAACATTCCATTTCATCTGCTTTCCACCTTTTGTTTTTCTTTTTTTCGTTTTGTGAAGTCCAATAAAGTGTTTGATTAAAAAAAAAAATTCCAAAGAAAAGGAAAAAAATCGAATTTTAAACTGAAAGAATTTTTTTTAAAAAAGGGAGGGCAAAAGGAAGTATAGAAATGAGAGCAAATAATGCTCAATTGCATTTTATTATTAAAGTTGTATTAAAAGAAAGGAGGCATAATAAAGAAAATAAATTATTTTCCCTTACAACTGTCACGTTAACCCTTTCCGGCACAGAAAAATTTGTCTACCCCGGAATTTACAAACGATATTTTTAGAAATTAAAATCACATTACTTTAACCTTTCATTGTAAAAGCAAAATTTTATTAAAATATTCTTCATGCCGTTTGTAAGTTTGGAATTAAAATTAGGTGGTTCCGGCGTGGGACACTGCGCCGGAAAGGATTGAAGTGGTAATGGTTTAGATAAGGTGGCTTATGTTGACTTTTTTTACCAAAGTATTATCTAAAAATGAAAATGCAACTTGATCCGAGTTAAGATACCAAAGGCGGTTTGTCATTTTAGCAAGTGCTTTGTCTGTAACCTATTTATCAAATTTTCTGTAGTGAACAAGTGATTTTATTATTTGCAGGTCTTGAATTGGGGGCTAAAGTGACAGTGGAAGTATTAAAGCACGCTTTTGCATAAATATTGATTAAAAAATAAGAAAAGATCTCTGATACCTTCTTTTTCTAAATTTGTTATTGAAAGATGATCCCTGAAACAATATATTTTAAGAGAATGAATGGCCTGTGCCTCCATCCATCAGACATGATTAAAAGTACCAGGTGCTTTGAAAAAAAGTCTTTTGCAGGAAGGAGTTCTATAAAAATTAAGCAAAGTTGGATAAACTCTTTATAATCATACCTGAGCTGTTAATTTTTAAGAGTTCCTTTAAGAAAATTTGAAATTTCTTCTGAATTAACTATTTATACCTAGTATTTCATCTTCAGTAACATTTGTATACTTACTCTGGTTTAACTTAGACCACCCAATCTGATTTTTTTTTTTTAATATCTGACTGAGGGGCATTGATTGTACCCATTTTACAATCACGAACAGCTTTCTAAATTATGCTGGCGGCATGGTAAATACAGAAGACTTTTTCTTTAACAATTGCTATAGAAAAATGCAGGTTAACACCGAGGCGACCTGTGTTTACTGCAGTTATATCAAAAAAATATTGCCTGGATTTTACCAACTTCCTCCCACTCTTCATCTGCTGAAAATACAGCTTTCGCCTGAATTATTCCGATACAAGTTGAGGAACTCGTAGTAACTGTTCTTCATCCCCACAACTAATTAAAACTTTTATCCACTCTACATTTTCTTTATTCAGAAAATGGTGAAGCAGTTTTCCACCCCAGTGAACAACAGTTCACTCTAAACGGGAATTTTAAAATCTGTTTTTGATGAGCTCAGTTTTTTGTTTACGAAACAGTTATTTGCAGAGTCGATGTCTGTGGTTAGCTAGTGGATGTATTCTAAGTCTAACAGCTTCTCTGGCGTTCAGTTCATTTTGCGAATATTATAAAATAAAATACATAAAACTTGACAATAACTTAGCTGCTTACTGTCGATGATTTGATGAGACAAGTGGCCAATTTAAAAAATCTTACATTTCTGCCATCATATCAAGAAAGGGAAGGGGTTTTACGGAATGTTTCGTCAATTCTAAAAATAGATATCCGTAACAGATAACAAAAACAGCCTTGTAATAAAAAGAGAAATTCAGAGGTTCAACTGCAACAGAAATCGAGAAGCTCTTTCTTACTAGACACAGAACTAGATAACTAATAATCAATTATAATTCGTGAAATATTTTTAAAATTATAAAAATTGTTCACATATTTTTGCCTATTAATAAAAATGATACAAAAAAATTATCAAAAGTAATAAAATTTTTAATTTGTCATTTTTTACCTATGTTTCAAAAATGCAGAGTTTGAGGGTATGGTTCACTAGATGTCCTGAAAAATACTAAATGTTCATTAAATATAAGTTTTCATGAGAGTAAAAGTTAAAGGCAACAACAGTTTCTATGAAATAAAACAAGAATCAGGTTTCTAAGACAAATATTTTTCACGTAAGGAAAGAAAAACGACATTTTTTTGCCAAAAATTGCAAATTTTCAAGAATTCAATCTCGATGAGGCACGGGTTAATATTATTTATTTGAGCTGAAACTTTGCCAATCTCATTTTCTAACTAATTGGCAACTTTTAGGGGGTTCCCCCCGAAGAAAACGTTAAAAAAATTTTTTCCCCATGTTGCTTGTGACCACCCTAGTGTACACTGTAAAAAAAATCCGACCAGTTTTCCTGTAAGAATCGGAAAAATAGTTGCCCTTATCGTACCGGAAAATTTTCCGACCGAGCTCGGAATAAAATCCGTAAAATAAAGGAAATAGTCAATAAAACGGTATTTTACGGATTTTATTCCGATTTTACGGGTTTTATTCCGAGCTGGGTTGGAAATTTTTCCGGTACGATAAGGGCAACTATTTTTCCGATTCCTACAGGAAAACTTGGCGTATTTTTTTTACAGTGTACATAAGTATAGCTTTTCTTTAAAAAAAATGAAAAAAAGGCTATATGAAGCATTTTAAACAGCAAAAACCTTTCCATTTACAAATAGGATCATAATACATTTAAATACATTCCTTTTATAAGAACTGTGATACTTCCATAACAGTATTTTTGGATAATTAATCTGATTATTTTTATAAATATTTCATAAAAAAATGCCATAACTACCGATTTATTTAATCTATTTTAATTAAAGAATTTATTTAAATTTCATATTATTATTATTTAAAAATTGCAGATAATCTCCAGATGTTAAAGAAGATAATTATTGAGATGAAGCAAATTTTTGATAAATAAATACGTGAATAAAGCGTTAACGAATTTTTCAGTATAGTGAAATTAATCAGTGCTCCCCAGAGATGTGTTATAATGAGATTTTACTACATTTAATTTTTATACTGGGTTAAATAAACTGGATATTACAATATAAATCTTTTCTCAAATTATACCAAAAATTACGGGCAGTAAAGAAACTTCAGTTTAGGAAATGTTTCTTTATATGCTGGAAATCTATTTGTTTATGAGGATAAAAGAACACATTTTGGTATCGTTGGAAATACAGAAGAGGTAAATTAAATCATATTTTTGCATTCTAAAATTTTTACTCCATTAACTGCATGGAGAATTAAGAAATTGCAGAAGCTACACATACTAGTTTGCATGTATGACTTGATAAATTAAATTAAAACAAAGACTCAAAATATTTTACTATTGCAATACCATGTTTTGGTGCAATAAACCTCTTACCTTTTGTTTTCGGCTCATTAATTTTCTATCTGAAAAAATTTACTCAAAATATATGCTACTACACTGGTGTCAAAAATTAAGGACCAATCACAAAATGCTACTTTTCAAGTTCCGGAATACTCAAAAGGAAATAATATAATTCGAATAATTACTATCTCTACAGCACAGCTGTCCATATAGCAACTCATTCATGCCACACATGGTCACAGGTGTCACAGTCACAACGGTGAAGCAAAAAATAGGAAATTCCATACATCTCATTATGAGTCTCAAATGATCACTATATGTGACGTCACTGTATCTGCTGCTTTGTAACGAGTCACCATGTGACTTTACAATGTAGTTACATTCTGATTATCGTGTGACTGTCATCTGTAGACTCGATTTCAAAATCATAGTGATCGCTGCATTGTGAAAAGTTACCAAATAATGTCACATTAAAGTCACATGATGACTTTCAGGTGACAGAGAGACTACTGCGAAGTCACCATTGTGCTCCTTTGTGAAAAGTCACCATGTGACTATAATGTGATATTATTGGGTGACTTATCATAATGCAACGTCCATGGTGACATATTGGGATCATTTGACACTCATAATGAGACGTGTGGAATTGCCTATTTTTTATTTCATTATAGTGACCGTGACACTTGTGACTATGTGTGACATGAATGAAATGCTATATGGGCTAGCTGTGCTGTAGGGATAGTAATTATTTGAATTATATTAATTCCTTTTGAGTATTCGCTTACATAAAAATTAGCATTTTGTGACTGCACCAGTGTATTTAAAATATATACTTTGGTGGTATAAAGATATTAGCGAATTCTGAAGAAAAAAGTCTTTAATACCAAGTTAGAGATTATTATAGTGATGGAACAGTGTAGCACCAAAGAATCATTAAGCTAAATTTTAATAGTATTCTTCGTCTTACTTCAGGGTAGGATTTCACATACTTTTGAAGGCGACGAATATTATAAAAATTTAGTTGTGACAATCGCCCAACTGCTGCGCCAATCTCCCATCACTGGTATTAGTGCAAATAAAAGCATCGATTTTATAATCATAGTTCAATTTTGTTGTAAATTATTTCCAAACATACAGGTATGTAATTTTTATATGAATCTGTGCACAGGTAAATTTATTAGAATTATAGAAAAAAAAATTAGATATTTATTTTTCATTAAATAGCTTTTTTGTTCGTTACGTTCATAGTTTGCTGATATCAGGGATGAGAGTGCTCCAACCCAAATGGCTGATTTTCACCACTCAATTTTAATAATATTGTTTGCTTTATTAAATCTCAGAAATTCTGTCATTTAATAAGGCGAGAAATACCATTAAAATTTAGTGGTAGCATGCAGTCATTTGGGTCGGAGCGCTCTCATCCCTGTGATATGCATGTATAAAAATATCTTTAAATATCAACTTTTCTTTTTTTTTTGTTTTTGCTGATTCATTTTCTAAGCGAAACAAATCAACTTAGTAACATTAACAGAAATATTTTTTTTTCTTAAAGAGTGGCTCGTTTTATGTTCGTTTTGTGTTTTATTTTCGATACACTGAAATTCTCCAGAAGTATATTTCGTTCATATTAAATGTTAATTATTATTCACTTACAATAAGCATTTTCAATTTCGCATGATATATATATATATATATATATATATATATATATATATATATTTATTTATTTATTTATTTATTTATTCTCACAGAAAACAACCGATTTGCTTATATCATTGAATTGGTTCTCTTGAAAACGTAAATCAATATGTAAGTTTTTCCATTATTTTTATCGGTATCCATATTCTTCTTTTTTTCTTCCATATTAATTCTTGTAATAAAGTATAAGGCATTTTATTTTATGCATACAGCTTGTATATTATATGTTTGTGGTATCCATTTTTATTGTCATTTCATTCACAATATTGCGGTTTTTTATGGTGGTCGGGTATGTGTAATTAATGGTTATATATTAGCATTCAAATTATTATGCTGCATTTGCGCATGTAATTATGAATGTAAGCTTTTTATGATGTTTTTAATTATGATATCTTTTCATTTTTAATGTCAAAAATTCGTTTTGAATTATTTTTTCCTTAATATTGGTATCTTATATATATTTATATATGTACCCAGGTAGCTAAATGTTTTAGCAATCTTTTAAATATTATACGCTTAGATCTTTGCTGCAATAGCGCATAATCTTTGTGTATGATCTATATGATTCCTTGTAGTTATCTAATATCTCTCTTAGGAAATTCCATTAAATTTTTCATTCTTATCATCGCAAAGATTCAATTAATGATTTTTACCTTTCTAGTTATGTATTTTATATGTATTTTATTGAATTTATCACGGTATTTCAAAATGAATTAACTGAATCCATAGGTTTTAATTTCTGTGTCAACTTAACTGTTTAATTCACCTTAATCTTATTGTTCTTTTGGATGCCATGTGCAGGAGGATATTTTGAAAACAACAGGGATTTTATTCGATATATTGTGTAATATTTCTGTTTTTTATGCTATAAATTAAATGTTTAAAAGGTTTTATTGATTTTTCCATTTCATACCATTTGATATTGTTCTGTTTTCATCTTGAAACTATTCTCTTGGTCATATTGGTTGTTTGAGTACAGGAGAAAAAAAAAATTCAGCTTTTAGATTTTTTTCTCACAGAAAACAACTGATTTGCTTACATCATTGAATTCTGTACTCTTGAAAACGTAATTCAATATATAAGTTTTTCCATTATTTTTATCGGTATCCATATTCTTCTTTTTTTCTTCCATATTAATTCTTGTAATAAAGTATAAGGCACTTCATTTTATACATACAGCTTGTACATTATAGGTTTGTGGTATCCATTTTTATTGTCATTTCATTCACAATATTGCGGTTTTTGATGGTGGTCGGGTATGTTTAATTAATGGTTATATATATATATATATATCATCAACATCATCAACCGTTTTCAATCCACTACTGGATGTAGGTCTCCCCCAGATTTTTCCAATGTTTCCTGTCTAGTTCATTAGTCATCCAATTTACACCGGCTACTTTTCTGATTTCATCATTCCATCATACTTGAGGTCGTTTTCTTGGCCGTTTTACATCTCTGGGATACCACGGTAGGGTGTTTGTGCTCCATCTATTGTCTTGTCTTCTTGCAATGTGCCCAGCCCATTTCCATTTTAGCCGTTTAATTATTTCAATGATGTCAAAAACTTTCGTCTGACTTCTTATCTAGGTTATTCTTTTTCTCTCTTTTCTAGTTATACCTAGCATACATCTTTCCATGCTTCTCTGTGTTGTTTTTAATCTTTGTACCATCCGTTTTGTTAGCGTCCATGTTTCTGCTCCATAAGTTAGCACAGGCAAAACACATCGGTTAAATACCTTCGTTTCAAACAAAGGGGCATGTTACTCTTCAGAATAATATTGTTCTTCCCAAAGGCACTCCATCCATTTCTTATTCTTCTATTGATTTTATTCATGATACTATTATCCGATGATATTTCCCGCCCAAGGTACACATAACTTTGTACTTCTTTAATTTCAGTGTTGTTGTAGACAATTTTCTTTTTTGATGCAAATGAATTGAACATCACCTTAGTCTTTTCCGAGTTTATTTTTAATCCCACATTAATGCTAGATTCTGCCAAATCTTTTAGCATATTTTCCAATTCTTCAGGACTGTAACTGAAAATTAAAATGTCGTCACCAAATCGGAGATGACTTAAATATTCCCCATTTATTCTAATCCCTTTGTTAACTCAATCCAACTTCTTGAAAATATTTTCTAAGACAGCAGTAAAAAGCTTAGGCGAAATGGTGTCTCCTTGTCTTACCCCTCCTCCAAGCTTGATCTTTGTTTTTTCCTTTCTCCAAGCGGAAGGTTGCTATTGCTTTCTGGTAAATCTTCTTTATAATATTGATGCAGGGTTTGTCTATACCAATGTCCTCCAGAGATTGTACTACTGCTGATGTGTAGACCGAATCAAATGCTTTTTCATAATCAATAAAGGCAACGCAGAGAGGTAAGTTACATTCCTTTTGTTTTTCTATGAGTTCCCTTACCATTTGGATATGATCCATTGTGCTGAATCCACTTCGGGATCTTACTTGTTCTCTAGGTTGAGCTGAGTCCAGAGCTGATTCAAGTCTTGTCGTTAAAATTTTGGTGGAAATTTTATAAATCACTGATAGTAAGCTTATCGGACGGTAGTTTTTAATGTTTCCATTCTCTCCTTTCTTGTAAAGTAGCACCATCACAGCATTATCCCAATCTTCTGGTACACCTGACTCCTTAAAACGTTTCGAAAACAGTGAGGATAGCATTTTTGTAAATTCTTCTCCTGCTTCTTTGATAAGGTCGATTGTAATTCCATCTTCTCCAGGGCATTTACCTTTTTTCATAAATTTAATGGCTTGTAAAACTTTGTCTGACATCACTGGGATTATGGCTTCGGTTTCTGTTAAGTTTTCTCGTGGATCATATAGGTTGAATTCCCTTTGATCTTCACATTTATATAAATTGTTACAGAATTTTTCAACAATGTGTACTATTTCTTTATTGATTTTGGTGATTGTTCCATCTGCCTTCTTTAGTGCAATTATACCTTTTCTTCCAACACAAAGTTTGCGCTTAGCTGATTTTAGACTTTTGTTATCTTCTAGAACTTTCTTGACAAGATCACAGTTAAATTTTCTGATATCTTCTGTAACACATTTTCTTACCGTTTTACATAATTCAGCATATTCAACTCTTGATTTAGGATCGTTTTTCTTCATTTTAAATTCTCTGCGTTTCTTCATCAATCTTCTTGTTTCTTCTGTTATTTTCTTTGTCTGCTTTACTTGTGCATTGCCGGCTATCTTCTTTGCAATATCTTGTAGAGTATTGGTTAGTTTCTAGTTCACTACTGTGACATCTTGCTCTTATTCTAAAGTTGATTGAAGTACTTGGAAACGATTTTTAAGTTTCAAATGGAATTCTTTATGTTTCTGGAGATTTATTATATTGATTGCATATATATATATATATATATATTTGTTCCGAAATTTCTTTCCATGTTAATATTCATAAAAAAATTGTTTTCATTTAAAAAAAAGTTTAATGAAAAAGTTATCCTTTTCATTTATACTCAGTAGCTCTATTTAATAAAACAAGAGGAAAAAAAAAGTTTCCTCGTAGAAATATTGGCTTTGTTATAACTGTTAAAGTATGGAAACTTTAACATTTAAGCAAAAATTCCCGAAGGCTGTATTTTTTACTATTATTTCAAAAAAATATATATTCGTATAACTTTTCGGATAAAATCTAGTTTTATTCTTCTCTGTTCGTTATAAGAAAAATAAAGAAGGAAAGTCAATAAAGCCAAGAAAATCAATAGAATAAATTCAATAAATTGGAAACGTCCGTCAAAAGAAAAGTCAATTGCATAAGGTTTCTTCACGTCAGTGTCGCAACAGATTTTGTAGAATTAATTACTTCCGTTTAAATGTATAAAAAATAAGGAAACTATTCAAATTAAGGTACCCATCATAATTTTAAACGCAAATATCTGTGAAAATAAATTTTATATTTTGGAAACGTAGATAGTGTCTGATTTCTTAGTAACTGGATCAGTATGAATATTCAAAAAATATTCTTAGAACTCGTGTCACACTTATTTATTAAATACTACGCGGAATTATATTTTTACCGGTTGCTTAATATTAGCATTTAATGTTTTGATTTGATGAAAAATATCATGATCCAGAAAGTTATAAAAGTAATGTTATAAAATATTCTACAGACTTAGGTTGAGGTAACGAACCTCTCACATAACTATAATTTCACAGTTTTTTTATTATTATTGAAAAAATAAAATAAAAAATAAATAACAGAAGAAAAAAAAATCCACATAGAGTTAATGACTTCGTTATAACGGTAAAAATAACTGATCTTCAACTTTTAAGCCAAAGTTCCTGAAAGCAATACTTTTTTTTTCTATCATTAGCAAAATAAATATTCCTATAAATATTCGGATAAAATCTGGTTTTATTCTTCCTAGTTCGTTATAAGAAAAATAATAGTCAAAAAAATCCATAGAATAAATTCAATAAGGTTGAAGTATGTATAGGAAGAAAGGATTAGTTGCATATGGTTTCTTCACGTTAGTGTCGCGACAGGTGTTGAAATATTAATCCGTTTAAATTTATAGAAAATTTAAACAAACTTTTCAAATTAAGGTATACACCATCATTTAAAACGCAAATCGTTTAATAATGTTTTTATATTTAACATAAAATTAGTACCTGAATTCTAGAGGTCTGCACGGGCCGGAATTTCCGGGCCCGGCCCGGCCCGTACAAAAATTAGTGAAAACAGGCCCGGCCCGGCCCGATTCAATTTCTACAAAAAAAAATCCGTTTTTTCTCGACATACAATTAAGGTTCTATTAATGAATACTACGTACATATTTATGGGGAAATTTTACAGTATATTTTAGATTACTATGTGTTCTGAAAGCAGAAAACACACAATAGTAAACATTAACGATTACACAGTGTTTTAGTCATCGTCTCTACAGACATTTCGAAATTCCAATAAGGATTCATTAAAAAATTAATGTAGTTCAGAATAAAGGATTAAAAACATGATACCTTTTGAAGCTGTATGATAAAAAGTAGATTTGCGAAAATATTTCTCTCATTTTTAGGCTTTTCTCAAATCGAAAGAAGTTACATTTCGACACATTTGAGAATTCATTTCTTTTCGGAAACGCGTAAGATTGGCAGGTATACTTATTCAGAAACTATGTAAATGCCGTCTTTTTCATAGATAAAAGCAATATATCTTTCTCTGAAAATACTGCCAAAGATAGCGTTATGAATCGAATTTCCGGAAGCGATAGCACAGGAAAAGAGAAAAACGTACAGGCACATGACAAGATTCTCTGTTATCTCTGTAAGTAATTTATTAAATATGGAGAGAGCTATTCATTTCCAAATGCCTTCAATAGCCTTCAACGCCTGTGAATTTTGTGCCTTTATAGTTAAAAATGAGTCAGAAAATGTGTTTGAAAGTTTCGCATTGTTGAGCAGTGAATAAGAGAACCCCTTAAGGTATATTTCCAAAGATACTGTTAACAGAAGTTCATTATCACTATTAATACTTTTACAAAACATAATGCCTGTCTTCACATCCTGAGATCGATTCAGACCAGTTCCGTTCCGGCACGAGTCTGCTAAAAAAAAATTAAACCCATAATCAGACATCTTGTAACTGTACGATGCCGATCTCTACGACGGACATGTTACATACCTGTATTGATGTTGTTAAACTCGCATCGGTTCGTGACGCACATTTATACTTCTCGAGAAAATCATATTCATTGAAAATGGCTCGTATTTTATCTGCTTCGCTTGAATTCTTATATCGGGCCGATAGGCCCGATTAATTTTTTTTTATCGGTCCGGCCCTGCAGGCCCGTTCAATTTTTTTGCCAGCCCGGCCCGTTTATTTTGTCTTTCGGCTCGACTCGTTGAAAAAATTGTCCTAATTCTGCCGGGCCGGGTACGGGCCTCGGGCCCGTGCAGACCTCTACTGAATTCATAGTTTTTATATCAATTTGAATATTCAAAATGTTCTATTAGAGCTTGTATCACGCATACTTAATTAATACTGTGCTCAATGACATTTTTGCCAGTTGCTTAATATGAGATTTTTAATATTTTATTTTCATAAAAAATATCATAATTCATAAATTTAAAAAAGTAATGTTATAAAATATACTACCGATTTAGTCTCAGATAGTGAACCTCTCACATAATTATAATTATAAATGTTTTTTTTTTATTATTAAAAGTAAAAAGCCTTTTTAAGCCTGTCATACATATTGGAGATATTTCTGTGTATTACAATTAAATTTTATATAGCATATTAAAATATTTGGTTACAAATTTAAGAAAGATTCACTCAATGGAAAATGTTCCATGCGTGTATAAAACTTATAGAAAAAATTATGGGTGTATATTTATTTATTTTTATTTCCAATATGTGTAATTTATTAGTTTTTTTTTCTATGTGGTTAGCATAAAATAAAAATGTTAAAAATATAAATCTACAGCAGCCTTAACCCGCTACACTAGTATGTACGAAACTTTAATCAAATGAAATATATCCACGTATTTGATCTTGCGTTTTATAGCAATATATACATTTAACTCCAATGTCATTATGCATTGCTAAAAACGTATGAACTTCATTACGGTTTTATATCTTCTGATGTGTGAGCAAATCTTTTAGCTGATAATTTACAATAAGATATGGAAAAGGACGATAGAAAATTTGTAGTATATTAAAAACATCCCTGACAATTCAACAATGCAAATCTCATCAAAATTCGTCCAAGATAATTAAATATATCTTTGGTAATCGCGTTAACCTGATTATAGACGTTTTAGCTATGTATTGTATGCTATAAGCCAAAAACCTTATGGATTTTTTTAGAAACTCTGCACACACTCCATAGCTATAAAATATATACTCTCTACTAATAAACTTGCGTTTATCCTCCGTTTTTTACAAATGCACTACTGAGAACTTCATCCCATATCTCGAAAACTAAAAAAATTAGAATGATACGTTAAATAATGTAACAATATCTGAAATAATGTCTCACTGTGCAATTCCAATCAAAATACGTTCTGTAGACCTTCAGATAAAAGGTAATCGGGTTAACATAATTTTCTAGCTTTCTCTTGTAGCTCTATAACTACGCAACGTAAACCGATGTGTTCTAAATTTAAACATTCCTACAAAAAATTACCTAACTAACACTGTAAGTTATACAAAAATCTGTTAAGTAGAACATGTGTTGTCTGAGTTATAATGAACGGGATGAAATACGAATTTTCGTTTTACATTTATAGTGGATGATGATATGATATTCTGTAATCTGATTTGTTGACAAGCGTTTGTTTCAGAAAAAAATTTATTCCCAAATAAGAAGTAGCTAAATTTCACGGATATAGTAATGGAAAAATTTTCATAGTAAATTTCTGGTATCATTCAGTTTTAGGGTATTAAAATTACTAGATTTTATAAACATACCACCACCCTTAAAAAGGTTAAATTTGAAAAACAAAATACACTGTTTTCTTTTATTAATGAACTCTGAATTTTATAAATAATAAAATAGGGCAATAAAAATATCGACGATTTTTGAAGGCATTTTCAGAAAATTACGCGATCATTAAGGGGATAATATATTGCAGGAAATCTTTTTTTGTTTTGTTGTTGTTTGCGCTTGTTTGCGCATTCTCAGCGTATCTTTCACTATTGTATAAAACATATTGCAGGAAATCTTTTGTATTGTTTTGTTTGCGCATTCTAAGCGTATCTTTCACTAACTTGTGCATAAATATCCATTTAAATTATACTTTCTTACGCTATGCTTTGAAACTGATTTCCTATAAAAGCACTCTATCGACTACAAATTTCACAGATTTTATTAATTTAAAGTAAAGATATGTTTAAACTACACTGCGAAATATATATATATATATTCCAGTGATACAATGTTTCTATAAAAACTATAAGATATGATCCTCTATGTGTTGTTGTTATGTGTTTTATTGGGGTTTTACTGCAAATATGATTTAGGGAAAAGATGATTAGAAGGTTGTATTATCTGGGTTTAGGGAAATTAAAAGGCATTTCTTTTTTTAAAATACGTTTTCTAGATCCAAAATAAAACCTAACGTTTTTGGTATTTTTTTCCACATTAACTGCACTTTAAAGTAATTCCAAAGTTTCAAGTATTTAAATTCACAAGTGAAAAAAAAATGTTCCAAAACATGTTAATAATTGCGTTTATTTTACAATTACCTAGGGATTTGGACGTTGAGCAGAATTGGAATGGAGATATCAAAATAAAATGAAAATTCAAAGGTTCTACAATGTGACTATACACCTCAGAAAAGCTTACAATAAAACAATTTTCAAATAAATTCAATGTCTAACTGTTAATTATTGTTTATAGAGATTTATATCGATTTTAATACAAAAAGAATTTCAGAAAAAGTCCACTTACCAGTAAATTAACCAAATTTCAAAATTTATCTGTGTGCAGTGATAAGGAACGTCATAAATCTTAAAAATTTTCTCTTGCATTCATTAAAATATAGGAAATGGAAAAAATAATATAGTATACATTATTATAGTATATTTTATTTTGTTTTTATAATAATTTATTAAATCGTAATAAAGTCTGCAAGAGTTCATATAATAAAAAATGTAAAATATAAAATGCTCGAAACATCTTCATGTATTTAATATTCTTGGAACATGAAGTAAACGTTTAAAAAAAAAGGCTTCGGGGATTTATAGTTAAACATAGCGTGTAATGTTTATTTTAAAAGCACTGTAGCTTTTTCAAGAATAAAATTATATTTAAAAAATACTTCTTTAAGTTATCTGATATTTATTTAACAATTCATGTTTATTCCAATAAAATAATATGTTGTATAGGTGTGTGTTTGTAGTATAAGAAGTTTTAGCATATTTCAATGTTAATAATAAATTTTTTTAGTATACATAAAGGAAATTTCTTGTCGTTTGAAATCTGTTCCATTTCATTTCTTAGGACACATTGATTACAAGGTTGCCATTGTTCAAGCTTCAGCATTTTTAACACACACTTCGAGAAAAAACGAATTAATAATCCCCTTGCCTCATTGTCGGTGCGAATGTACCCACTTCGGCTACGAGCTAGTTTCCATGTACGCTGCAGCAGCGACCTCAAACGGAAACTTTTTGCTAGCCCCATATATATATGGGTGTGTGAATTTGTGCGTGCATGCATTATCTCGTAGAAAACAAAATTAAATTAAATACATTTTTAGATGAAATAATATAAATACTTAGTTTTATTTTAAGTCCATCTTGAAATCAAATAATTATCATATAAAAAACACGTCGAGCTTAACAAAGATAAAATCAATGTAACTTTCAATTTAATTTTTTGATTTTCACTTTTCCCATTTTCCCAATGAATCTCTTAAGCCACGTAATACCAATAATGCTATATTCTTCCGCAATAATGATATCTTCAAATAGAATGTATTTTTATTGCGATTTCATCTATAAATGAAAGTGTCTAGAGAATGGATGTTTACATATTAAACATAAATGAATATATTTAAAATATTTTTATATTAAAGCATAATTTCTAAAATATAAAACACAATTCTTAACTTGTTCATTTTGGTATATTCTCAATACTGACGACCATAACAATGCTTCAAACACACCGAGCATTTACATGGAAAAATAATCCCTTCAGAATACACTAAAATATTTATTTATTTATTGGTGGGGAACATAAGGTATTACATTAATACACACACAGAGAGATAATTCATTTCCATTCAATTGCAAAATATTCAATATATATCTTCAAAAAGCAATTTGATGCGGAAAAGTATTGATAATTTTCTCTTAATGTTTGTGTGTGTATTTTAAATGTTGCAGAATTATTTTTTTGTGTATATTTGCTCTTTATAATGTAAATATTGTATTATAAGTAAGTATTATTTTGGATTATTGTTGGTATTTCGTCTTCTATGCCGAAAAAATGTTCACAACTGAATAAGCTGTTAACCATCCGAATGACTGCATATTAGCCAAAAACAGTAAAACTGCTAATTCAAATGGTGGACTAGTAGCCAGAAAAGCTCATCCAACCAGCGTGATGGTTTTTGTCTGCATCACAAGCAATGGGAAATCCCCTTTAGTCTTTGTTGGTGCTGGTGTTAAGATTAATCAGATCAATTATCTCAACGATATTCTAAAGGAGGTCCTTGAATGGCTAAATTCTCATTTTGGAAACTATCCATATGTGTTCCAACAAGATTCAGTACCAGCCCATAAGTCTTGCCAAACGCAACAGTGGTGCCAAGCAAATCTTCGTGATTTCATTTCATCTCAAGACTGGTCTCTGAATACTCCGGATTTCAATCCATTTGATTACTCAGTATGGAGAGTGTTGCAAGCAAGACCCTGTGCTAATCCTCAGAAAGATATCGCTTCTTTAAAAGCTTCTCTGACAGGAGAATGGAATGGTCTCGTGCGGACTACTTGCGGCGTACCGTGGATGCCTTCCCGCACTGTCTTCGCGAGTGTATCAAGGCAAAAGGAGACCGAATCAAAAATTAATGAGAGAATATCAATTGATACTTAGTTGTTAATATTACTCAATAAAAATTATTGAAATAATTGTATCTATTGCGTTGTAGTAGAGATTGATTTTACTATCAATACTTTCTCCGCACCCTGTATATATATGTGTGTGTGTATATGTATTACAAGTTTTAATTTTAAGAGTATATAGCAATATTATTATAAATATATAAGACCAGAAAAAAAAACACTAAAAGAAATAAGAATTTATTAACTCGGAGTAATTCTTTGAAAAACAAATATAAATTTAATGTCAACGCATTGATATTTGGGGATCGATATTAAAAGTTTTCTGTCTACTCTATCCCTGCAGATTTAATTTCAAATCTTTTTCGAAAATGTCAACCTTGTAACTGAGTTTTCCATGTACTGAGTTCATTAATGAATAAACATGCCTTCGCATGTTTGTTTTTTATCAAAAAATGTAAACTTCATTTCTGAAATCGAAAATACGTCACAGTATTTTTATTACGTATGAGTCATCTCACTTCGGCATGCAATAATAATATCTTAGTACACATAACTTATCTTACTACAGAGCATTGAAAAGAGACGATTGTTTGAACTGTTGCTTTTAATGTAATTAATTTAACAACATCTAATTAACAAAAGGTGTATACAAATATGATTATTGAATGCATTTGAATGAACGTAATGTGCAACAAAACCGAATTACTGCGGCACGAAGGAAAAATACACTACAGTCCTAGCTATGAAGTACATAGATACAGATATTACAGTATTAAGATAAAATAGTGTGGGGGGGATATAGATTGTAAGAGTTGTAGCATAGATGGCCACTACCAAACGTCAGATCGATGTAAGTTGCATATGAATACAAACAGTGGGCTAGTAGACGTCACCTCAGATTGACAATCGTCTTTTATTGCTATGTCTGTTCTTTTGACAGTACTCAATGTGTAAGTATTATATACTAATACAGAAAATTATTTCCGTAATATATATATATATATGTATTTATATATAGTTCTATTTTTATAAGTAATAATATATCATTTCACTATCTTACTAGCGAGACTTTTTTTCAATTGCAAAATACATTTCGTTAAATTTGGCGACCAACAAACATTTTCTCGTGACTCTATTTGGTGTCGCGACCCACAGATACGCGCCTCTATACTAGAATATACATTAATAGCTTCATCATTTTTCCATGAAAATTAAATGAAACGGTATCAATCATATGATTTTTTTGTGAATACATATGTAAAAAATCAGGAAATATATCATTATCATGTTTACATTTGACCTATATTAACTATATAAATAGTTTAGAAAAATGAATTAAACAAAAACATAATTTGAAGAACAAATTAAAAAACTAAATTTATTTCCTACATTGTTTAAGCCTGAGAAGGGACAGATATTAAGTTATTTCATTCAATTAGTTCTACATTTATTGTTAAATTTGTGTAACAAATTAGTAAGCCAATTGAAGATTAAAAAATAAAAATAAAATTCATACAATATGATACTTAAAACACTCTAAAAAATCAGATTCCGTTCAAATGAAATCGAATTAAATCTTAGACATTTTCCATTTTTAATTGAAAATATTTGTATTGCAGATTTTGTATTATGTTTATGACAATTGTGCATAAAATGATAAGATGCATGTAAAATACAAAACGTAAAAAAAAGTCTAAGATTTATTTCGAATAAATAGTTGAGAAATTGAAAAAAAATGAATATTACGTCATAAGTTTTCTTGAGCAAAATTTCCGCATGAAAGCTCAAATTAAAATAAATAGTTTGAAAAATTAAAAAAAATATGTATATAGCGTCATATTAGAAATATAATGGAGCTCAGCAGGTGAATATGTAACGTCATGTGAGTTTTAAGAAACCTATTAAAACATGATAACAACCCAACTATGGAAATATTAACATATTTTAACACTTTAAGCTTCTCTGAATTTTTTGTATCCATTTTTGAACCTATTCCATATACATGCGTGTGTGTATTCGTGTATATTATAATTTTCACAAAAAGTTTAGCTCCCTACAATTCTTAGTGAAGTAACTGTGTTTATCTCGAATCTTGATTTAAATTTTGTTGGTGAATTTAGTACTCCATTTCGACATCTACCTCCACTGTAGGCCGAGCCGACAGTGATTTTTTTATAAACGTCTTTGGACCGATTTATTTTCTATTCCAGACACATCCGTTAAATTGGATGAGCATTGCCATATTTTTTTTATTTCTAGTAATTGGCTTATATTATTCCATTTATCATACTTGATTTCTTTTTTTTTACTTTTAAAGATATTCATGATATACATTGGGTTGATATTAAAAGATAATTACAATTTACGTGCCAATTGAATTCCTTTTTTAAATCTCTATCACATTTTTCACTTCAGAAAAAGGTATTTTTATATGTAAGAATGCATAAAAATCGTTTATGTATTCTAATAATCAAATTTCTATTAATGTCACATTTTCACGCTCGCTTTTTAATTAAACTAAAATAATTTGATTGTATTGAAATTCTTCTTTTCCGGCACTCAATAACGCTGTGTATAAATAAAAAATAAAAGATGAAAGGTGACTCTGTAAAGGTTTATTGGCTGCTTTTTAGCACTTCAAAGGAAACTTGTTGAAGGCTTCTTCATTTTTTTTTTTAAATAATGATATTGCTATGATGCTTTAGAATATATTCTTTTTTGCTCATTATAAGAAAAATAGTCACTACAAGAATGAATAGGCTGTATTTAATAACGTGGAATTTTCTATAAAAGTGTAAACCCAAATGCTAATGCATTCACTATGTTGTTAAATATTTTATGTAGCAAATTTAGCAAAAATGAAACAAAACACATGTAATGTAGAAAAACACAAAAAATAACACATGGATTACGCTGACGAGAACGCTCTTTATGTACTGTAGTTTCGTGAGACATTAATCTTTTCGTTCAAAAGTAAATCTTTTTTAAAATGTAAGCAACTAAATCACTCAACATGAACTGCTTAATTTGTATAATACGTTTTTTTTTTTTTTTTTTTTTTTTTTTTTTTTTTTTTTTTTACTTTTATCCCAAAATTTAGATTTCAATTACTTTGTTCAGATGCGAAAATCACAGTACGCAATTTTATGATTATTATTGATATTAATCATTGGTATGCTCCAAATTAATTGTTTTACAGAATGAACGTGTTTTATAATTATAATTATCATTATTACATTAATAAAAACATAATTTCTTACATTTTAAAATGATTTTAATGTCTGTTATAATTTATATTGTATGACTATTAAAATAGCCAGCTTAAATCTGTGAGAGCAATTTTATCTTTGGTAAAGGTAAAATAATAATAATAAATCTTACTAACTAAAGCGTTTTAGATTTAAGGTTTATTTTATGTTTTCAAAAATGTCATATTATTTTTATTTCTATATTTTTTTAAGAAAGAAAATCAAACAAATTTAAAATATTTTAAATGTTTTCGAAAGTTTTTAACCCTATTCGGTAATTTAATGCACGTTAGATGTAATGTTACCATCGAAATAAATTAATCACCTATAAAGGCAAGAGGAAAGCATAAAGAATGGAGCCAATACTAATATTAAATATTTCAAAACAAGAACGGATTAAAATACAGACATTAGTCTAGCCTAAATTTAGAATACAATTTCAGTTTTCCTAAACAGAATAAAGAGAATTTTGAATTTCTTAATTCAAATAAAAACTCTTTTAAGACAAATTAATTTGCTATAAAAATATAACATCACGTGGATTTTACGTGTTTTATCATATTGTTGAAATTTTTTCATTATTTAAAAATAGCCACCTTTTCTAATCAGAGTGTTCTCAAATTATGGTCACCGGAAGTGTACCATAAATAGTCCAGCCTTGTAGCCCTCCTTGATTTACAAAATGTGAATAAAATTCTAAAATAATCACAAATAAAACGCTAATGAATTCGGCATTAGCAAAATACGCATCTTAAAATTGATAACAGTAAACATAAAGTTCTGAAAAATGTTTTATTAAACAAACCGTATGGTTTTGTTCCTACAATAACAGTGACATACTCGAAATGTGTAATGATAGGAAAATACATTTAAAAGTGAACTCATAAAATTAAAAATATGTACTTGATAAGAAAACACAATGAGATATTACGTACCATCAGTCCCTTAAAAAAAAACTATAATTCATAAACATGAATTATTGCATCTTATTTGCATCTCGCGTCCAATTCCATGTAACACAAAAGAAGCAGATACATTGCATATGCTTTCGTTGTGCATATTTATTTCTATAGATTCGTGGATGATAGTTGGAAAATAAAATCTTGATGAGTAAATTATTTTACTGGTTTTAAATTAATCTGTAAAGGTTGTGTGTTTGTAGTCTGGATAAAGCTGTAGTTTTCTTGTTTTATTTTATATATGTTATATACTCATTGATATATTATATATATTCTGTTTGCCATTCCCATATAATATTGCAGCTATCTATCGGATTTGGTAATAGGGCTTTCATATACACCCGATAGTTGATAATGTTCACTTGAATATATTTGCATATTTTAAAACTTGAATCAATATTTCACTAAAACATAATGACAAAAATAAAAAAAAAAAAAAAAAAAAAAAAAAAAAAAATGCTGACATAAGATTTTGAAAACTTTTTTTTTAAACAAATGGTGATATTTTTGAACCATGAAACGTTAAATTACTGAACCATAACGTTGCAAAATATTCAACCATAAAATAGCTACAAGCTAAAGTTACAAGCAAGAGATAATTACAACACGACGTATTTTAAATGGAGCAGTTGACGCACTACGGAAACCGAAACTTAATGTAGGATTCGAACCATAAACATCTGAACTTGGAGCGAACTTTTTAATCATCACGAGAGTAGGGAATTATCAAAGTGTCAGCACATAGAAAATGCATGGCACTTTTTTTTTTAATTCGCTGTTACATATTACCAAAGGATAGGTAAAAGTATAACTATTGTAAAAGCGAATCCATAATATGGAGTTTTGAAAAGTCAGATTAACTACCTTTTGGCACGTCTACAGTTTTTATATCAGGAAATGGTCTAACTTTGAATGTATTTTTTTTTTATAGCGCAAACATATTAAACCACTGGTGGTTTGCAGAAATTGCTGAATTTTAAAAGTTGTCCTCATTCGCAAAAAAAAAAATTAAGAAACCCATCTGTAAATATATAAGTGGACACTATTTGATTTTTTAAAATAAAGCACAATAATACACAAGAAAGTGTATATAATTGTATTTCCAAGTTTCTTTATTACTTAATAACTTTATGTTTAAAATCAGATCATCATATTTTATTTAATTTTTATTGTAAATCAAATATATATATATATGTGTGTGTGCGTGTGTGTGTGTGTGTGTGTGTGTGTGTATGTATCCGAAGTTTTTTCTTAACAAACGTAATGCCCAGAATACTTATTGCATGCATTATTGGACTTTAATTATTTAAAATTTAATTAAAACATGTTCCTCTACGTTCATGAGCTAAAGTAAATTGTTATTAACAAAATTAAAAAAAAAAAAAACCGCAACCTTATATTCTTTTACCTTTAATAAGATCACGTCGTCTTTTTAAATTAATCTTGTACTTTTTGCTCAACTTCATACGATTAAATGCTGAATTTTTAATAGCGAGAATTAATTAGTGATTTTTTTATCTAGTAGTACAAAAGAAAATCTCTGCTTCGATTTCTTCCTTTTTAATCTGAAAATTTTACTTATTTTCCGCCAGGTAATGTAGTTTTTTCTTAGAAACGCTTACAATGTCTTGTTTAAAATATAATGATTTTTTTCCCTTTAAGACTTATTAAGGAAGAGCGTGATTACAACTAAAATTTGTTTCTATATAAAAAAAAACCTTAAGTTTTATGATAAACAAGAAAATTGACATTTAGCTTCCCATATCCAAAAATGCGTATGAAAGCGTCGTATTTATTTTATTTTTTGTTTGTTATTTTTTTTTTCGATGGCTTCAGCGTATATTTTCGTCAATAGTCTCTAAATCTCCATTTAAGATTTTTTTTTTTTTTTCAAATGGCCATTGAGAATATTTTCAACTAAAATTATGCTATAGTCTCCAAAGTTGATGGGATTACATTAATACTGATTATAGGAAATTTTTAAACAGCACAACCAAATAAATCTTCTGTTTTTTTGTGCAAAACATAATGATTCTAATGAAAAGTACAGGAAAAAACTTTTATGTTAACATTATTGTTTTATAAAATTATTTTTTGCTTCGGCTTTGTTATAAAATGTATACATGTTTTTTTTTTGTTTTTGTTTTTTTCTATGGAATTGGACGGTTGCACATTTTTTTTTTTTTTCAAATTTAAACAATATTAAAATTTAGAATTGGTTTCTTTTCTTGAAAGATGATTTGTCTTAACTATATAATTTCAAAATATTTTTCAAGTTGTGTTTTTGATTATGTAGTCGTTAAAAAAATAACCTGGCAAGTGCAAGTATTACTCGCGCGACGAGAATTCCGTACAATAAATATATTACTAAGTAACTAGGAGCTGCGTTATACAGATATATCATTAAAAGTTGTTATCTAGGCTTTAAATGCTTATGGTGAATAGAGTAGTACGCCGTCCGTGTTTTAATGTATTTCCAAACAGACCGTGTCTTTAAGGGTTAATAGCTCGGCTAATTACCGACAATTTTTTCGAAGTTCATTAGCGGTAATCATTTTATACTTCTGCGACGATATGTATCTCCAGCGCTATTCAAATTCTTTGCTGAACGCTTGCAAATCGAAATTTGTGTGTAACTTAAAAATGAAATTTTCTAAAAAAACTATGTGACCTAGAGAAACAGCTATAGTTCTCCTGCAAGATTTGAATTAACTTCTATTACCGAAAAACTTTAGTAACTTTACAGATTTTTTTACCGTGTATAAAACTTCAAACAATAAATTTTGTTATTACTTTCGAGAAGTTCCAATTCGTGTTTTTTACAAATTTAAATATTTATTACAACTGGAATAATTCAGTAAAATGAAACTTGTTTAGCGTTTTTTAATTTAACACAAATCAACACAAATTGAAGATTTAAAAGTAAATGAGATGTATATATATATTAATATTTTTCGAATTAAATTGAGCATAATCTTGTGACAACGGATTCTAAAATTCATATTTCAACAAATATTTATTTTAACTATTTTTTTCCTTTACTAAGAAAATTATCTCATATTTAAACAACACTTAATTTTTTTAAATAATAAAAAAAAAATCCTACACAAGTTTCATGTATCATGAATAAAAAGAAATCATTAGGTGAAAAATAATTAAATAATTTCCTAAAATAATTTTTAGGAAAAGCTTTATAATACAAATTCTGCGAAATTCAATTTGTAATATATAAGCGATTTTGGAAATACTGAATCTGCTCGAAAGTAAATGAACAGTGGCTGATAGATGTGAACTTTTGTAAAGATTCAAGAAATTCCTCTAAAGGGGCCGATGTTTAATGTAGTTGTTTCGTAGAAAGAAAAAAAAAAACATGTTTTAAGCTTTAAGAGATAACTTTAACCAGAGTCAAACATATACATCCTTAAAATGGACACCATTTGAATTAACAGTAATGAATTCAAAAATCAAATAAATCATTATTTGACGCTAAGAACAGTGTAATGTAGGAAAATGTAATTTAACAATTTTCCTTATTTAATGTCGACTATAAATCATTGATTTTAGTAAGAAAACTAAAATGTAATATTGGCAGATTTGAATATAGATGATTGTGGAATTTTACTATGAAAATCTCAAAAACAATGCGTCTTTTCTATTCCATACTTGGCATATCCTAAACGTTTTATATGCTAATTCATTTAAATATCCACTCTACTGCATTAGTTAAAGTAAATAAACTTACTCATAGCAACGAAATACGACATTTTTTTAAATTATCAATTTCGTGAGCAAGATACATTTTACAACAGATAGTTAGTTAGAAACAACAGAGTGTTAGTTACAACAGATTCAAATAGTTAACTTAAACTTTTAATTTTCAATAACGAAACCACTATATTTTGTTTTTTCTAATATGTATATATGTTTTACAAACGAAATACTTATTTTCGATCAATTGAAATGCCCTTTATCTGAAGCACATTTTATTAATATTTGCGACAAAAAAAGCATATTAAACTTCACCTTATCTTTTATTATAAAAATATTTTCCTTACCAATAATACCATTTTACGTAAAATTCAATAAACGTATATTTTTTATTCCATTAATGATATATTTTTAATGTCAATATTTCACGAGAACTACCTCATTAAAACTGAATTTTTTGGGCAAACGAAAGACTTAACTTTTTTTTTTTCTTTTTGGTGCGTTCTGCTAAAAAAATTGAAATAATTCATGGTTATTGGCTTCGTTATCACTCTTGAAATAACGAAATTTCAACTCTAAGTCGAAACTCTTCGGTTATATTTTTATAAAGATTGTGTTTTTCATCCTTATTATTAAAAATTCCTTCGTAAAAGTTTGTCGATTCACGCTTGTTAGATCATTATGGGAAAAATATTCGAGAAAAGTATGTATAACTCAGATTTATTAAGATAAGGCTGATAATAATAATATAAAAATAACTGTTTGAGAGAATTTCTTTTTCTCGGTCATTCAGCCTTTTTTATTACGATAGTGATCTATCTATAGTTTTCACTAGTTATTGATTTAAATTATTTGTTTTAAAACACAGTTTCTAAAAGTCACAAGCAAACTAATAAAAATTATTTTTTATGCCAAAATATGTTGAACGCTAGATTTAGAAGTATAAAATGTACCTTTGTTATTAATTTAAGAGCCATTATTTTGGAATTCAGTCAAGAAAGTGATATTTTGATGGTTGTCTTTTTTGATTGGGTTATTTTTTTATGTTGAAGTAGCTGATAGTTAACGAATAATTTATGAAGCCCTAAAAAAATATTCCCTTCCCTGTAGAAAATGTCAAAGTTCAAGGCTTTGAATACAAATTTTCATAAAATGTCACATGTGAGTCATGAATTGCGACAAAATCATTCTCATAAGGAGGGATTTTTTTTGTAAAGAAAAACAGTTTAGTGAATTTGTTTATGAATAGAGGGCGATTCGCGAATTCCAGTTACAGGAAATATACAAATTAGATCAATTTAAGAAAACAAAGAACTTTGTAAAGCAACGACATCCCAAAATTTTGCTTTCATAATCAGTTATAATATAACACTGCCTGCTGTTGGGTAGATCTGGGCTCCTATAACGTTACCACGTAGAAACTACCCAGACATATAAAGATAGGGCATTGGGAGAATTATTAACAGGTAAAACTGTGTACACAAGTTAAACATGAAAATAAACACGGAGGAGAGTGTGAGACTCAACATCCAATTACCCAATAACCCCAGAGTAAACTATGTTAGCTAATTCCTAATTACTCAACCTGTAGTATTCATAGTGTTAACATAAAAATCATAATTAATAATATAACATACTGTGATCGTGAAATTGGTCCTGGCTAACCTATGAGAAAATATATAGCCAATTATCCCGAAAGCGGGTGGCGACATCTACCTCAAACCAATTGCGTACCAATTGTTTTTAAACTAGAAATAGCTTTTAGACCACGCAAATGAACTAGATTACAAATATAAAATTTAAGCATTAATAATTCTTAAGAGATTCGTACTTGACCTGAAATAAAATATCTAATACTAAAATAATTAACACGGACCCATGGTTGGAAAATAACATATTCAAATTTAACAACTAAAGAAAAATTATTTACAATAAAATATACAATTAGGAAAGATGTGTCACATGACACGCTTGCTCTAAGCAACAAATCAAACTAGTCATTGATATTCTACCTTAATTCTACGTTACTTATTATAAAATTACTAAGACACATGGATACCAATTTTGAGAATACAATCCCTAATTAATGAATACATAAATGTACTTAAACCCGCTTAAACAGGGAACAAAAATATATATATAATGACAATAGATTCTTAACATCTTTCGAGTAGGAGAAGATCACTCCCAGTGTATTCAGGTATATATACTTAATGATAAGAGGCTCCAATTATCGGTGTACCCACAATAAACCCCGGTAGAAGACGTCAACACCAGCTGTTCAATCGATCTATCCAATGCAGTCTCACTAATGCAACTAGTGAACCGATAAACAAAAAACTTGAGTCTGAAACGGTCTAGTTCTTTTAACTGACACTACTTAGGCCATGGTGATACTGAGGAAAAAACAACTTCTCATCTTGAGAAGCACTTAGAGTGAACTGTAGTAGACTACATCATCAGGAGAGCATCTTTTGAATAATACTGACAACTTACTAAATCTACCTTACGCCATACTCTTATGTAATACAATATTTCTGGACATTAGGGGATGGGGCTTGAACGCCCTCCGTTCAATCAGCGAACAGCATAACCGACACCCCCCCCCCTTACAACGAGCTCTCTTCAAAGCATCTCATTCGATAACTTGAGGCCGTGCGGTTCCACAGGGCACCGCCTCTTGAGGGGCTCTGGGAAATGAGCACGTGACTAGTTAAAGTGTATTGTCCACTTTATGACCAGTCGTAAATACACTAAGAAATTTATTCTTGACATAAAGGCATTGTTAGATGGTCGTCTCCGTGGTGACAACCCAAAGATGCTTCATAAAGATAAACGCCACCTGTTTCGCTTTCACTCGTAAGCGACTTGAATCCCTTAAAAATATATATACATAACCATAATCAAATTAATAGTCATACATTTAATACACAAGTTTTTAAAAATAAAAAGTAATAATAATAATAATTCTGATCTTCAACAAATATAAATACAGGTATATTTTATAAGAAAATGTCTTTGATCTGCTAGACACATAAGTGTCGTCAGCACCTGCATAATAATCTTAACTTGCTTACAATGAGCATTGTTGCTTTCCATTGTTATGTTGCCATAAAATGAAAGCAAAATGATATTATTTTTGCTCGTTTTCTGCGCTTAATATCTTGTTTAAGAAAACATACACCAAAATTTTTCTTATTGAACATGAACAGCTTACTATTTGGGGAAGCTAAATAACATAGAAATTAGTTGGGATATTCATTCTATTGGCAGATATAATTTGTTAAATATTCAAAAGTTTCAAAATCTGCAACATTATAATTAGGGTTATCCCAAAATATTCTCACAGTAGAGCAAAACTAAATATATCATGTATTAGATGAATATATGTAATAGTACATAGAAAATAAAATAAATGTTTTCTCATGCCATTTTCAGAAAAAAAGAAAAAAACATAAATTTTCGACAATGTATTTTCGGAAATTGGTACATGAGAAAATTGTTGTTAAACTTTGCATATCAAAACTAAGTAATAATGATTAAAAAAAAAAAAAAAAAAAAAAAACAGAATCTGTAAATCGGAACACCTATTACTTGTATATTTCCTCAAGAAATTCGCAGGCAGTTTTTTAATATGTTTTTGAAAGACCAAAAATGCGTGCATTCAGTGGAACTGGGGCACATATTTTGTACCGTAATTCTACACTCTTATGCCAGTAATGATCATCTTCAGAGAAAGTTAAAGTATTTTCTTCATGCTTTATCACACACTTCACCTTGATATCATTATTCTTCATTTCAGTAATTTCTCCAGGTTATTGAACAAATCTGTAACACAGTCTGTGACACTGTATTGATTTCAGTTGCAATGTAAAATGGTTCTCAATACTTCCTGTACATAAATTTCTGCGTTTCCTTCATTATCATCTTCGTTAGCTTCATGAACATTCTGATCTTCAGTATTATTTTATACAAAAAATTCACTGTCCACATTATGATCAATGAAAATACTGATCCTTCACTTAAAACAATATATTTCCCAGGGCCAATACCGAAGTATTGCCAAACTTTTAATCCACTCTTTGTGGCTTCTTCTGAATCATGTGTACTAATATTCTCAATTTTCTGATATTTATAATGACTGGATGAATCAAGGATTTCAATCACAGACACCTTGGAGTTTCGGATACCACCCATGTACGGTAAGCTTTTCATTAGCACTTCTGCATTGCTGATATTCCTACCAGAATTTAAGTAGGTTGAACAACAGTGCTGTGCATCTGCAACTTCTCGATCACACTGATCCTTTCCACGATGAGGCTATTTGCATTCATGCCGCATTAATTTAAGTTTATACTTTTGTAGTATTATAATTTTTAACGGGATATGTTCATTTCCACGGTAGTAACTTGCATTATCTGACTTCATAT
This sequence comes from Maratus speciosus, assembly GCA_963932465.1. Lineage (NCBI taxonomy): Eukaryota > Metazoa > Arthropoda > Arachnida > Araneae > Salticidae > Maratus > Maratus speciosus. Next base: position 283,919,454 of record OZ010795.1, on the reverse strand, counting down.
AATTATGACGAACTAGCTAAAGTACCCGGCGTTGCCCGGAATTTTAAGAATGTTTGTTTTGAAATACCAATTTCAAAATTTAAATTACAACATAAAAAACAGTCGAAGTGTTGTTCACACGAATCAAATTAAAACTCAATATAAACATGCATAAATTTAGATAACAGACGCAAAATAATACAGCTATAAATGAACTTATTTCCATTCATCATTGGAGCACTAATGTTAAAATACGCCATTATTACCATGATCGAGATTTTATCATTTTCCAATACATATTTTCACAGTTATAGGACGTTATATATTCACCACGTCCTTTATGTTTCCAATATGACGTAATATTCCATTCTTTTTTATTCGTCAAATTAATTAAATAATTATAATTTTTTACATGGAAATCATAAAACAAAAAAATTATGACGTAACATTCACTTTTCTTTTTAATTCGTCAAATTATTTATTTTATTTTCCTTTTCAAGCGGAAATCTTGCAGTAGAAAAGTTATGATGTAATATTCCCTTTAAAAAAAAAAATTCGTCAAACTATTTTTTTTCATTTTTTTTTTTTTTTTACGTGAAATTCTTGCAATAGAAAAGTAATTGTTGTGATAAGAATTTTATTGTGGATTTTGAATTTTTGGTAACAGCTATAACGAAAAATGTTTAAATTTGATAAGAAATTGCTTTTAAATTGGAGTTTTTTAATAATTAAAAGTTAATTATAAATTATTTCGATTCCGGATTACTTTAGTTGCCTCGACCGTGTTTTAATACACATGTACGTAACATGTCATAATTCTGGCTTCCAAACTGTTTATTTGTATAGCATTACAGACCGACAGAAAAATTTTCATTTTTATATATTAGATGGTTGGAAACTCTCCCTTCACCTAGTTAGCTATATACTCAAGAACACGTAACATATGTTCCAGCCCTTGATCACTAGGCTCCAAAATCGTGAAATTCGTTTCCTTCTCTAAATCATCAACCATTTTAAAAAGCAGTACATCGACATGTAGGCCCATCGTTTTTTTTGTCAAATTATTTTTTCTGAGATTCTCGAATTTTTACTGGAATAATATTTTGGGCGCAATCTTTTATCCACAACGCAGTTTCAGAAGAGAGTTCACAAACTGCAAATATATTTGCATTATTTTGTTGCGCATCACGAATAGTAATGCTTCATCCAATTTACTACTGCATTATGAATGCAGTGTAACTCATACAATAATTCAGCCTTAAAGCTTCCATTTTAAATTGTTATAACTTTATTTTTAATTAAATGTAACAGTTCAAAGATATTAATATATTATGGACAGATTGAAGTATGGCAGTTGAAATTTTCACTAACATGATGAAAATTAACATCATTTGGATCACTGATGTCCAACAAAAGGCAATATGATTATATTCCCTGACAACTGGCACTACAGCGCCACTTGTAACCTAGTTTTAGATAGAATAGTGTTTTCAGTGTTTTGGATGACATTGTCTTAATTCACAAGGCTCAAAAATTTTCTTTGCCAGAACATGGTTAATTCAATTTAGAACAAAAGTGGGAGAAAGAAAAAGAGATGTTCTTTCTCCTCATAAGGGAGAAACATAGAAAGGTGGAAGAGAAATGAAGTGTTCAATTTACTATTAGGGGAAAATCCAGACCATTGATATTGCCTTTTTGTAAATTTTGTCATTTTTTTTTCTAAAAATAGCATGAGACCCACAGTTTTTTTCTTTTCCATGTGTTAGTATATATATTCATCTGCTACATGATACATATTTTTTTTCTGTTCTGATGCAATTTTGAGGTAGACCTAATTCAAAAGTTGCAGATTTTGAAACTTTTGAATACTTAATAGATTAAATCTGCTAACGACATCAGTATCCCACTAATGTTGAATATTACTTAGCTTATCCTAATAGTAAACATTCATATTCAATAAGAAAAAATTAGGTGCACAATTGCTTAAATAAGATAATATGTGCAGAAAACGTGCAAAATCGTCATTTTGATTGTATTTTTTGGTAACATAACAATGGAAAACTACAATACCCCATGGAAATAAGTTACGTTTATTAAGCAGGAAGCGTTATACTAATAGTTTAAGAAAACATAATTGTGGGATAACGTTCCTTTCAAAAGATACAGCACACCAAAAATACATCTATTTCACTTTTCATGAAAAATATAATTCTTGACCTTGAAAGTTGTCATTTTTTACAGGGAAGAAGAAATTTTTCCAGGGCTTCAAAATTGCATAGTATTCAATTAAATATGACCAACTTCAACATAAAAAAATTAAGCCAATCAAAAAATACAACTATCACACTTTGTCTGATTTCCAAATTATTTTTTTCTTAAAACGTAATGTGTTGTCAGATGTCGATCAGTTATAAAAATATATTTTAACTGAAAAATATTTTAAATGTATATACTACATTCAAAAGTATGATTTATTTCTTGTCTGTTATAAAAAAAAATAATCATAACTGATAGATTTAAAAATTACAAAATGTGTTAAATAATAAAAACTAAGTTTTGTCACACAATTTGTAAATAATTCACCACCTCAAAGTATCGTGAAATTGTGAATGATTATTTTATTTTTATATTCTTGAAATAAAAGTTTTTTGAACAAATAAGAAGAAACTATACATTGAATTTTTAATATACGTTTATTTCTAATGTCCTATGTTTTGCATCTCTTATCTAAATTATTAGTCATGTTGTTTATGCTGATTTTATTTGACATAAAGTAAAAGTTTTAATCGACTTTCTAAAAAAAAAAAAAAATCAGCCAATTTCGCCTTTAATCAATTAAAGAAGATCACTTTAAATGTTTACTATTTTATTGTTTAAAAACGACTGCAATTAATACAGTATAGTCGACTATTTTATCCTTTATAATTGCAACTTTAAATCACGTTTAAATTATCCTTTTTCTTAATAAAATCAACAGAAATTTATTCCCGTACAATAATTAGATCTGAAAAAATAACACTTCTAACAAATAAATGGTTGCGTAAAAAGTATCAGTTTCTATATATAACTTTTCAAGATAATTCTTTTAAATGGTTAAGGACAAATTAACTACTCCAAGTTCATTAGCAAAGTTCTAAAAATTCTGTAACAAATGCTCAACATAACGTTCACCTATCACGAATCGGCCAAAAGCGAGAATGATATTGCGAAACGTTTCAGCGATTTTCGTCCCATTTTGAATTTGGAAACAAATTCGGAATATCTGCATTCCGAATATTTCCGAATACTAATATTTCATTAATAGTAACTTAAAGAAATGCTTAATTGTCAATGTATATTACACTGTTAAAAATTTGTAGCATTCTGTCCAATAGTTTGACCGTTTTTATCAAAAACGTTTACACAACCGTACTTTAACACTATTCTGACCATATTTTTGGCCATTTTATGGTCAGAATAGAGTTAAATTACGGTTATGAAACAGTTTTTTGAAAAAACGGTCGAATGACTGCACAGAATGCTGCAAATTTAACAGTGTAGTAATTTAATTTCAGTGTATAATGATAGGTTTTTTAAATGTTTTTTTTTCAAAGATATTGCAACTTCGTTCGTTATTTATCTGGTCTATTTACATAGGAAATTATTACAATGAATTCCATGTCCCTCTTTCAATTTGAAGTGTCATCAATCTCTTCATTTATCCAAACCTCGTATAAACGTAAACATTAAAAAGGGATAACTTTATATTACAAATGAAGTTTTCTAGTCTGAGAACAAATGCCGAATTAATGGTTACTTCGTTCTACAGAGGAACTAGGATGTACAGATGAATTATTTTTACCTAATTTAAAAGTATTTATTTTTACAAAACTTAACGGAAATTACTGAATGTTGTTTAATTTATTACTTTTTAAACATTGATTTTTTGTCGCATTGGATCATGCATTTTTTTATAAATTTTGTTTGAATATATTAATTTTTCATATAAAGTTTAGCTAATTTAATGGCAATCTCTGATGTGCAAAATAGATATTTCGATATTTTTATCAAGTGTTTTTTTTTTTTTTTAATTTTGTTTTTTTTTTGAAAAAATAGAATAGAGTACAAAGCATAATGTACCTTATTATTAATCTGAATTTCTGTAGTATATTTGTGATTATTATTTAACACAATTTATGTCTTTTATTTTCTTAAATACCATTGTTATTTCATGTTTAAAAAAACACTTACTTATAAAGCTATAAAAAATAAAATTTCAGATTGCTTTTAAAAAAAAACATCCAACCAAAAGGGTACCATTTTTCATAAAATGATTTCTCTTAATGTATGTATTTCTTATGATTTATATAAATGGCATTTAATATTTTATATCCTTGTCATTATGTAATTCCTTTTTTTTATGTTCATTCCAAAATATTTAGAGTCAACATTTCTATTCCTTTCATACTCTTGGCATGCAGTAGCATGTAAAAGAATGCTGGCTTTCAAGTATGCACCCGCCAACCCCCAACCGCCGACCGAGAATAATAATTGGCTCGAAGTAGCAGGAGTCGTTCGGTAGCTTCATCGTCCCGAGGCCTGCCTTCCCGGTTTTCGGTGTCTTCAATTTGTGTAATTTCCCTTTTAAATTTGTCCGGTTTCAATTATTGATTTTTTTTTCAATCTCGCTTTCGCTAGAGAGTCTTTTACTCGATACGTGACTGGGGACCTATGAACCTTGCTTCCGCAAAAGAGTCGGAATAAGTAGAAGAATAAAGAGCTGTGGACGAATAGGGGACGCTGAATAAAGGGCTGTGGACGAATAGGGGCCGCTCCCGGCGGGAGCGGCCCCTATTCGTCCACAGCCCTTTATTCTTCTACTTATTCCGAATCTTTTGCGGAAGCAAGGTTCATAGGTCCCCAGCCACGTATCGAGTAAAAGACACTCTAGCGAAAGCCAGATTGAAAAAAAAAATTACATATACATTCATTAAAATTGTGAAAATATTTTTTATAATTATTTTTATATATTATATTATATTATTATATTATTATATTATTTTTTGTAATTTTGTATAATTTTTTGAATTACGCGTTTTATTGCTTATAAAATCAGATATTTTTTTCCTTAAAATAAATACACTTTTTTGTATTATTTTTCTTTTTTTTTGACAAATGAGAGAAAAGTATATTTTTTAACATTTACAGTTGATAGGAAAAAAAACAGTTTGCATGTTATATGTGTAATCATTTATTTGTATGTTTACAGTACAGAAAGTTTTAAAGTCTGTTTCACACTGCTTCACACAATTATGATTCTAAATCAAATTAAGATGGTTTATTTATAAACATCAACAGTTTTTATATGTAAAAAACAAATTAAAAATTTGCAATAAAAATTAATTTCTAAACCTTTAAATTAGGAATATACTGAGTATTACCATCAACGACCATAAACGCATTCTTCTTGTAGTTTGTTAATATACTATTTTTTCTGTTAAATTAAAAAAAAGAAAAGAAAAGAAATTCAATGAAAATCCCTTACGAGTCATTAGTTAAATTAGATTTTATTACATTGCTTCATGTTAATTAATTAATATCGTAGTAGCTCAGCTAAAATATTTTTATATTTGATGTGTCTTCCGCATTTTGGCTTTTTGTGGGATTATTTTTCAGATGAAACAAAACAATGTTTTTGTTTTTCAGATTAAGTAAAACAAAGTGAAAAAAAAAAAAAGATATTTTCAGTTCTCATTAAAGATATTCCTGCCTTAATTATGAGAGTAAAAAAATAAAAAATACAATATATTTTCAGATGTTTACTATACGAATATACATTCATTAATAAATTATATTTTTATTATGTAGAAAATACTACACCGGATATCGTTTTAATCCTAAAATGTTCCCTATCTTTATAAAATAAACATTTATCCATTTAATTGTATTAGATTAAACATAATCATAATATACATGTTCTTCTGCATATTTTCACTGTTACACTGATATAATCATTTTTACATCCCGATGAATAATAACTTTTTATAATTTTAGATGCCGCCACTACACGGATATTTGTAAGAATTGCGTATGCAATTCAGGATGTATATTTGCCTCGGATAACCTTATTAGCAATAACATCTGGTCTGCCACGTAGACAGCAGAACATCATAAACACCAGGTAATGGAATTCCATATAAACGATAGGAGCTTAGATACACTACTTCTTTTGACTCAATCGTACAGATTGGTAAATTTATCATACGAATTTTAAGTTTGTATATTTAGAAAACGTCATCTAAAACTATTACAACGAAGCTATGTAGATTTGGGAATGTACTTTTCCAACAGGGAAGTAAAATTTGCAGTTTTAATAAATTTAAAAACGTGATTACATGAACCCAACCCAATTTTAATGTTAGACTGTAGACATCCTAAAACTCCAGAAACGATCCTACAAATCCATGGAAAACTCCTACATATATTCTTTATAGGTCTAAATATGATATTTTAAGCGTCCTTAGAAGATACTGAAGTACCTAAAATTGTCCTAGTAAATCTGAAAAGCATCCAAATGTTGTCCTTAATACGTCGCATAATTCCTAAAGGCTCCCCATGACTATTCTATGGATGTTCTAGAAAAGTCCTAAGTTTCTTATGGCTGATTTCCTGAAAATATCAACAAGTGGGACTTTTTGATTGAATAAAACAGGTCTTCAGGATGTCATTAGGAAAATATATAAGGTCCTTGAGGCATCATAACATCCTACATATAACAACTTCAGGATTTCATCAGGACGTCATTGTGTTGTGCAGGATTTCTCCATTTTTATTAGTATTTTCGCATTAAAAATTATTCCCTGACAATAAAATATAATTATCTTTATCTGTATTTAAATATATGTATCCTTTTTTTTAAACAATAGGTTATTCAACATTAATTCATTCTTTATAAGCCCCGATATTTGGATATTTTAATTCATTTGATTTTAATTGTAAGATGTTGCTATCAACATTAATGACCAAAAGAAAATTCTAATCAACAAGTTAATAAAGAATTAAAATGCTTTCTAAAATTATTTTACATTAAAAAAAATTCAAATTATAAAGTGTTTTTTTTTGCCTGAATCAGATTAAATGCTAAATTTGTGGAAGCAAAAAATTAATTACTCAACTTGTATTTAGTAACATAAAAGAAAATAACAACATCGCAATAGATTTTTTTATCTGCAATTTAATTCTTTTTTCCCTTAATTACCTCTGGAAAATATGATTTTTTTAAGAAAAGCATTAATCTTTTCGTGTCTAAAATTATTTTCTCTTCGTTTACAGACATAACAATTTTAATAGAAAAATGAAAATTTAACGATAAACAAAAAATTTAATTTTTAGCTTGTCATTGCAGAAAACCCTGAAGAAAGAAATCGCAAGACTTTCTTTTGTTTTGTTTTTTATCAGTTTATATTTAGATTAATAAACTGCAAATCTAGATTTAAATATATTGTTTTGTATTATTTTTTAACAGATCTTCGAATAAAACCGCTATTGAGCCACCAGACATCATTAAACTGCTTTATGAAAAAGAAGGGGTTTGTTTCAATTTCATCGCCGAGTAAGTGTCTGCTATGGCAATTGATATCATTGAAAAGAATACGCTATTATATTAACCCTTTTGTGTGGTACTTATCAATGCCATTTCATTTTTATTGTATATATAAATTTAACCATCTACTGCCCACTGCAAGATATGCTGCTATGGGAAAAAATATTTACTTGTCTTATTTATACAGTTGAGGGTTAAATAAAGTAAAAATATGAAAGAAATGAGATTTTGTTATATTTTTAACCCATTAATGCCGGTTGGTACGAAAATCTGCCATTAAGTAATACGAAAATTTTAAATATGAAAACCAGTATTTTAATAAGGAAATTTTTATATTACTTAATCTCAAACTTTGAGATATCAAATAAGTTAAAATTATGATATGGGAAAACTGGTGTCAACTGGTAACTAGGTATTAAAAATGTGTAAAAGAAACTCGGCATTAATGGGTTTGTAAGAACTTTTGTATGGTATCATAAATGCTACCATGGGCAGAATAGGATGAAATATGAAGGATTTTACCACATTTTAAAATCATTTTATTTTGTGAATATAATTATATTTTTACATGTTTTATGACCTGAAATATTTTTTTTTCTTTGTTTATCTCTCTTTCTACCTCTGTATATATATGTGTCATATATTAAAAAATTTCATATAATTTTCTTTATTTCCTCAATTATTCAAATTACACAATAATAATAATAATAAAACTAATTTTACATTTTGATTTTATGTACAATTTATATGTATAAAATACTAATGTGGTATTTAGTAGCAAAAACATTTTTTTTGGTCGATGACAACGAGTTTTATGTTTATCTTTTACATATAATAATGAAATTTTGTGACTCTGTCTATATTTCTATAAATATACACAATCGTGAAATTTTACATATGGGCGTATTAAAATATTGTGGAAGCAAAAAGAATAATCCGGATTCTAAATAAATTATAGTCCATTTTCGATTAATAAAATATCAACAAGTTAACAGACATCTCCCATAAATTTACATTTTTTTGTTGCCAAAATTCAAAACTCACAATAATATTTTTCACACATAAATTAATTTTCAATTTAAAGACACGTGAAAAATTAACTGAAATAAAAATTTCACGAAATCAAAATAAAATAATAATGACGTCATATTGGAAATATCAAACATTTATCGAAAATGCAAAAGAGCATGAAATGAAAAAGTACAGAAAGCAGGTGAATATTCATAATGTTGTTAAAAGAATCCAGCGAAAGCCAAACTGTGTGAATTCACAATTTGACTAAGGTGTGCAATTTTTGGAAATGCACTTAAGTGGAAAAGAGAACTTAATACTAATTGAAAAAATATAATAAATTACAGCTCAGTTTATCTGTGTGGGATCGGCTAGTGCAATATATACAAAGTTGAGCAAATATATTAAATATAATATACACTGCTCAAAACAATTAGAAGAGCACATGGTTTTAACACATTTCGCAAATATTTATACCGATAAGTAATGTGAAATAAAGCATCAGTAATTTAAAGCGTAGTAGAAAACAGATTAAAAAAAAACTTCACACGCAAATTAAAATTTATAACGTCAAAAATTAGAAAAAGTACAAAATATCGGGAAAAAATCGAAATCGGAATTTTGCAGAAACGTCTGTTTCACTGTCTCAGTTGTAAAATTCAATTGCTCAGTTTGTGTTTTGAGAAAAGTTGACTTGAAAGTGTCACAACAATATGATTTAACGGAATCCATGGCTTGGCGGGCAATCGTACAGTTGAATCTGGGGAAACACAACGAAGTGTAGCGAATGCTGGTGGGGTGGCTAGAAGTGTCAATGCAAGGCTGTGGAATCGATTCTAGGACACATGGAATGGTAGATAATGACAAGGGCAAGGTCGGCCATGTGATACCACAGAAACTGATGATCGATATATCCTGTTAACAGCTCGTCGAGACGGAACTGGCAATGCTATTCAGCTGCAAACACAGTTGTTCTTGGCCACATGACGTAAGGTGTCTAGCCAAACAGTCCAAAATATGCTTCACAGGTTGATCTCTATGCACGTAAGTCAATGGTTTGTATTCCACTGATCTCAAGCAACTGTGCGGCACCAAAGAAGGTGGGCGACTGAACATCGAGTTTGGAGGCAACCTTCAAATTCTGTTTACAGACGAGTCCCGATTCAGTCTGGATGTGACATCTGATGTTTTTTGGCATGGAGAAAAACAAGCACTCAAAATAATCCCACATTCGTTTGTGAAAGATCACATTACAGATGAAGTGGGTTGATGCTATGGGCTGGAATCAGCATAGGTGGACGTACGGGCCTGCATATCATTCGGAACGGCAGTTTGAGGGTCCGAAGTTATACAGATGAGATACTGAGTTCTTATGTCGTATTTTATGTTGCAGCAATTAGTGATTTCTTTTTTTCCATGCATGATAATGCCAGAACTCATACAGTTCGTCTTGTGGAAAACATGCCTGAAGCTAAAACAATATAGCGTATGGAATGACCAGCATCCGATCGAGCATGCTTGGGACATACTCAGACGATGCATTGATGCAAGACCAAGGCCTACTTTTACTTTTCAGGACTTGGAGATTGCAATTCTTGAGCAGTGGAAAAGTATTCCCCAAATTCTTATCGATAACCTCATCGCATCCGTGGCAAACACGTGTGCATCAGTCTTAGCTGTTCGAAGAGACTACGTGCCATATTAGAAATCTTGCATCATTTCTAAACAATACATTTTTATCATTTGCATGTAACCAAATTGTTGTCCTAAACCATCTTTCCATGTTCCTTCCGTCATTTCAACGAATAAAAGTTCCCTTACAAAATTGTTTGCGTCTTTTTCTCCGTATTGTGCATTGGTACACGTGTACTATCCATTTTATGCCCATACATAGCTGTCTTGCACTGTTTTCTTCACGTTTTTGCTTGCTCCCCTAATTTTTTTTATCAGTGTACTTGAGTGTGTATCAGTGTGTATCAGTGTGTTTCACGTCTCAACAAAAAACATTTTATACTTATTATTTATACTTACATTTAAGAATATTTAAGGAGGTCCGGGACACATTAAAAATAATTTTTATTTATTGAGTTAAAATTTTGAATTTTTTGGTGATGCTTAAACATATTATTTGTAAACAAAATAACATGATAAAACTTCTCATATTTTTTTTTTTTAATAATTTAAAATTTAAAATTTCTTAAAAAAGTGGTGTAATTAAAAATCGTTATAACTCGAAATATTATTTACAGAATTTCAATTTGTTTTCATTTAAATAAACAGAAATATACATGTTTTAATTTAGATTCAGCATTTTAAAAATATTAATTTAAAAAAAATTAAAATTTTAAAGTTTTTTTTTTTTTTTTTTAAAGGTGTAACTTTTTTTTAAATCATATTTTCAAAAGTAAATATTTTTTTCAAATTTGCTGAATCAAAATTAAATTAAACCAATTAAAAAAGATATGTTCCAAGTTTGAACTGTTTATCTTTAACAGTTCTGGACTTATAACAATTTGAAATGGTGAAAAAACCCATCATGAAACAAACGCATTTTCACAAGAAGTTGTTTTCACGACAACTATTGCTTGAAAGCTAGATATTGAAACCAAACCAAAGCGAAAAAAATAATATTTCCTATTGTAATTGAGATAGAAACATGATTTATACGTCATTTAAGCAGAAAAATACAGAGAAATTTGTAATGCAATAAAAGTTTTTTAGAAAGTTTGAAGATTTTTGTGTCCTGGACCCCCTTAATTTTATTTTTAAGCATAAATGTAAATAATACTTAGATTTATACTTAAAACTATAAAGATAAATAAAAAAAATTCATTCCTGATTTACTTGATATTTTTGTCTATTTATATATATAAAAAAATGAACGTATTCCTGTGTCAACAGTAATTTCTATTTTATATTATATGCATATGTATGCAAAAATAACAATTTAAAAGTAATAAATACTTATATTACTTGTGTTTTTCTCTGAACATCGATAAAATTTTTCAGAAGTATTCGTACCCCACTTCAAATTACTTGCCTACCCTTGTTATAGATTAAATCACCACTTAATAAAATAGAAAAATCTTAAAGTATTTTAGTCATAACTACTCTTTTTATGCGAATATTTGATTGTGGTTTATTTTTAAATGTTCCTAAACAATAATATTTAATTAAAAGTTATTCAAAAAATCAATTTTTGGACACTTTAAAAGGTGGATGACCCCTGATTGGATTTTATCAGAGAGTCAATTTTATATGCTCAAAAAATTTAATGAAATTTGTGTGACTTATTAATCAGATGCGAAACAAATATGTCATTTAGAAAACGAAAATAGTGATATTTCAAAAATCAATTTTCTTTTAACTACAATTTGTTACGGGGGCCGGGAACACAAAAATCTTCAAATTTTGCAAAAACATTTTATTTCATAAAAAATACTCGCTTTTTTCCTGCTTAAAATAACATGTAAATCATGTTTCTATCTGAATTAGAACAACAAAATATTATTTTTTTCGTTTTGGTTTGTTTTCAAAATCTAGCTTTCAAGCTATGGCTGTCATGGAAACGACTTCTTGTATAAATGCGTTTTTCTTCATGATAGGTTTTTTCCCCATTTCTCATATTTAAATTCTTATAACTCGAGAACCGTTAATGATACAGGGTTCAAACTCCGAACATATCTTTTTCAATTGTTTTACTTTAATTTTCATTCAACAAGAAAAAAAAAATTCTTACATTTGAAAATATGATTTTAAAAAATATGTTGCACCACATTTAATTTTTATTTTTTATTATATATATATATAATTTTTATTTTTTATTATATATATATTATATATATATATATATATATATATATATATATATATATATATATATATATATATATATATAATTAATATTTTTTAAAATGCTGAATCAAAATTAAAACATATATATTTCTGTTTATTTAAATGAAAAAAAAAATAAATTCTATAAATAATATTTCGAGTTATAACGATTTTAAATTACCCCACTTTTTAATAAATTTTAAATTTAAAATTTTAAAAAAATTCTGAGAAGTTTTATCATGTGATTTTGTTTACAAATAATAAGGTAAACCATCAGTAAAAAATTCCGAATTATAACTCAATAAATAAAAATTATTTTAAAATGCGTCCCGGACCCCCTTAAGTCAATTAAGAAGTAAATTATTTCATTTGATAAATTAGGGTCATCAGCGACCTGAGCCCACAGTGCGCAAGAATAACAATTTTCATCAAACTCGAGCGTTTAAAACTTGTTGCTAATTCATCAAAAGGGAGAAATACGTTGTAATCTACCCCTATTAGAAAATTTAAATTCTTGCATTTACGATCGCTTAAAGAAATTTAAACTCTATATTGATGGAAAAGTTGTCAGAAAGATCCAGTACACATACCTTGTCTTTGACAGTTTTATGTATACATTTTTAGATAAATAGATAAATGGATTTTAGATGGTACAAAAACTTTCCCGAACGGTGTCAAAACTAATAATATCCATGAAAGATGAAATATTTTAGATGCAAAGGTGTATGCATTATGTATTATTGTATTGTTGTATTATGTATTATTGTATATATATTTGTTACTTCGTTAATGTACTATTTTTATTTTGAATTCTTTAAAGTTTTTACACAGGCAAAAATTGTGGGGGGTTTTGTACAAATGCTTTATTTTCGTAACAAAATACTTACAAATGAATTTTTTTGATTTTTTTATTAGCTTTTTTTTTTTACTTTTTGATACAAAGTACACTATTTTTTTTTTTTTTCATCCGATATGAAATTTATAAAAAATGGTATTTTTTGTCGTTCTTAAAGTTTTTACACACACTGTATATACACTGACGGAAAAAAAATCCCAACACCAAGAAAGACTTGCATTAGATAAACGAAATTTGGTAGGCGTGTTTATACATCTGAAAGATGACATCGCTTCAAATTTCGCGCTTCGCGCATAAGTGTGACGCTAGTGGCGCCACTCAGAACTTGCAGATATGGTTTACTTTAAATGCGTGCTGTGGAGTTCGTGGGCGTTATTTAGCTACGAAACGTGAAGTCTTGAGTTGATGTTAGCCAAGAATGCCTTTAACAAGACGAAGAAGCCACTGTCAACAGCTCACCCAGTTGGAACGAGGTCGCATAATCGGGCTACGAGAAGGTGGATTTTCTTTCAGCGATATTGCAGAAACACTTGGCTGGAATGTATCCACTGTGCATAATTGTTGGAAACAGTGGTCAATGGATGGTGCTGCATCCAGAAGACCGGGTTCCAGGCGGCCACGTGCACTCCTGAGAGGGAAGATCGCCGTATTCGGTGTACGACTGTGGCGCATCGTACTGCGTCTGCGGCAAAAATTCGAGCTGTAGTTAGTACCACAGTTACACAACGAACTGTTAAAAAACGGTTACTTCAAGGACAGCTCCGAACCAGGCGCCCTGTAGCGTGCATTCTACTGACTACAAGCCATTTCGGTTTGCGACTCCATTCGTGTCAAGCCAAAGCTCATTGGTGGGCGGAGTGGAGATCTGTTGTGTTTCTTTTTCATCAGAAAACACAACAGATCTCCACTCCGTCCTCCAATAGCTCTGGATTGACACCAATGACGTCGCAAACGGCAATGGTATGGAGTCAGTAGAATGCACGCTACAGGGCGCCTGGTTCGGAGCTGTCCTTGAAGTAACCGATTTCTAACAGTTCGTTGTGTCACTGTGGTACCAACTACAGCTCGAATTTCTGCCGCAAACGCAGTACGACGCGCTACAGTCGTATGCCAAATATGGTGATCTTCCCTCTCAGGAGTGCACGTGGCCACCTGGAACCCGGTCTTCTTGAGGCAGCACCATCCCTTGACCACTGTTTCTAACAATCATGCACAGTGGATAAATTCCAGCCAAGTGTTTCTGCAATATCGCGGAAAGAAAATCCACCTTCTCGTAGCCCGGATATGCGACCTCGTTCCAACTCGGGGAGCTGTTGACAGTGGCTTCTTCGTCTTGTTAAAGGCATTCTTGTCTAACATCAACTCAATACGTCACGTTTCATAGCTAAATAACGCCCACGAACTTTACAGCACGCATTTAAAGTAAACCATATCTGCAAATTCTGAGTGGCGCCACTAGCGCCACATTTATGCGCGAAGCGCGAAATTTGAATCGATGTCATCTTTCAGATGTATAAACACGCCTACCAAATTTCGTTTATCTAACGCAAGTCTTTCTTGGTGTTGGGATTTTGTTTTCCGTCAGTGTATAATTACTTTCAATTATATTTTGAAAAAATTCTTACAGTTATAATAAATAATACATTTTTAATTTATAAAGAAAATATGGCAACCCTCCGTTAATTTAAAGTTTGCATTATTATCAGCGTTTGCATTTGCTTTCCTCTAATAACGTACATGCTAATAAAATGGAAGAGTAATAAAATGTAAATCTATATTAAATGTGATATTGGTTCTATATATTAAAGTGGGGTATTTTTTTTCCATGTTTCACATAGTTACATTTAATAGCACTTAATATTCCGAATGGAAAATATACATGTGTGCTTGCTGATAACTTATAAATGAAAAGATTTTATTTTATGTATTTAATTTGTTTTTAGAGCATTTTGTAAAAGGCTGAAAATATTATGTTAAACTTGAGAAGAAAAATGTAACATCAAAACACTTTAAAATTCTTCAAACAATATTTTCATACTTGAAATAAAATTTTAATAGGAGAGAAGAATGTTTTAGCCAAAAAATACATATATATATATTTAAAGCACGAAATAATTATCACAAAAGAACTCTTTGTTTTATGAAGAGTGTAATTAAATTAAAAGCGATACTAGACGTTTTATAATTTAAATTGTGTTTGTCACTTTATTACATTTCGAAAGAAAATATAATTTTAAACATATGAATTACGTACAAGATATTGAATTTATTAATTACGTGAATTTCTGCATTGCTAACTGTTCCAACAGATTCCAAAAAAGTCCAAACCGACATACGAACACGGGTCACTGCCATAGCGCTCCAAACTCTGCCGGCTGAGCTACTTGGATGATACACGAGCCGGCACCTCTTACATACTGTTATCTTTTAGCAAGGCCGCATTTACAGTAGAAGATGAAATATTTTACAATTTTTATATATTTTTATATATTATTATACAAATTTTTACAAATTTTTATATGAACAATAAATACATACAGTTTTCGTCTCCGTCATCAGATTCATTCACTATTTCCTTTATTCCAGAGTGTACAATTTTTTTCCCTTTTACAGTTTTTGTTTCATACTTTTTCCTTTGCTGTCTTCTTGTTCTGCTTCCACAGAAACTAGTAAATTTTTACGTAATTTCTTCTTTTTGAACGTGCGTAAATGTGCCTCGATGTCAATGCGTAAACGTGCCCCGCCGCCATGTTTGGAATTATTTTTAACGTGCAGCGAAAATTAATAACATTTCTGTTCATACAAATACAGTTCTCAAAAAAGGATAATATTCTGATAATGTTCGTATATTTGTTTATCCTTAACTAAATATTATTACTTCACAAAAATTTTCAATAAGTTCGACACAAAATTTACTCACCTTGACAGAAAAAAAAAAATTATCCTTTCCTCATGCTATACCGATGCTGAACTGATGCTCAAAAACGTGTGAGAATACTCACTAGGTAGCAGCAACAATTTGTCATGACTGGTAGTGCGACAGTTATAACTTGTTTCGAAAAAAGTGCACTGCCTAAACGTGCCCCATGCCTGAACGTACCCCGGTCTACCCTATATATATATGTATGTTTTGATAAAAGCTTAAATATATACACATATATATGTATATGTGATTACCGAGTCTTTCACTACCAGACCGACAAACTTGCAGGAGGTATAGGGGCTGACTCAGAATCACATAGCGATGCAAGGTCGGAAATGCAATCCTAACGAGATAGAGGGGTTGTTAAGGTCTGAATCTCAGGGATAAAAAATTGATATTGAAAGACCATAAGCTTAAAATAAGTCAAGACATTCCTTATAATGAAGATGTACGATGTTTCGTAATGTGTGAATGAAACACTCGTAACCTGGAATCTCGGAAGTTTTGAAATACGTCTGGCGTATTTCGAACTTTTGCGGTAGCAACAAAGATGCAGCATTTCAAAACGCTCCTACTACCTCAAACGTTCAAAAGCGTAGGTGGTAAGAACAAGGAACGTAGACAGAAAACTTCGGGGAACTTCAATATCAGGAATATCATGACTTATTTTAAGCTTATTGTCTTTAAATGTCAATTTGCTATCACTATGATTCAGAACCTAAGAAACCCTCTATCTCCTTAGGATTGCATTTCCGACCCAGCATTTCTATGTGATTCCGAGTCTTTCCTGTGCTCTCTACACCTCCCGCAAGTTTGCCGGTCTGCTAGTGAAACACTCTGTATATGTGTACATATATTTTTTTCTTTCCAGGTGCGTTAATTTACAAATGTGCTATTAGAAAAATTCAGCATCATCTGTATTAAAATAAACTCTTTTATCCTTCCGAGATCTTTCTGTATTACTTCAAAATAAATCTTCAAGTATGCACGTCATTAAATTGAAATGTTTCCGATAATATTAATTCGCATTTTGCTGATTATTAAAATTTCATATTTTGACATAATTCATGAAAGTATAGTTTTAAACTTATACAACATTTTATATGCAACATTTTCTTCGTTTCTTCAATTTAATATGTATACAGTATATACGATAGCAAAAAAATAACGACTAGACTATATATAATGTATTCATATTTCAGGTTTTGTCTAAAATAATAAAGAAAATATATTTTAGAACAACACGAAAAACATATATACAAATGATATAAATTTTTGGCTTCGATAAATTTAAATACGTCACATGTTTAGGGAAAATCTATTTTGCGCGAAGTGGAACACTATTCGTATTGTTAGTAAAATAGTTCAAAAAAGTAGATTAATCAAAATTACTTGATGAATGCATATATATTCAATTAAAAGTTAATGCATAGAATAAATATTCAATTTAAATTTAAATTCAGGTATTTAAAATCCATTTACGCTCAATAAAGCACATTGCACTTTTGTAATGAAATTTCCATTAAATAAAAATATCCTTGTAATGTATGCCTAATGTGGAATAGATTAAGACCATCAATTTACACCTACCAGTTACATTTTTTTTATTCGCCCATCCAAAAAAAAGTAAATAAAAAACTACAGAAAACTGAGATAACCTTCGGAAATATTTTCATTCGAAATTTCCGTTTAATTAGATTGCGTTTATTGCTAGTAAATATTCCCTAGATTAAAATAATCCCAATACATCTCGTAACAAAAGAGAATATTAAATGGTATATCATAACTTTATTTCTCTTTTCCGAAAAGATATGAGTAACAAAACCGTATAATTATGATTTATTTAGTAGAACAACACGATTTTATTGATGATAAATCAAAGTGTCTACCTCATTAAAATATGAAAAGAAAACAACTTTTTTTATTTATGGTGAATGTTTCTAAACAAAAATGATAATAACACACAGAACAGAGGTTAATATGCAGCTATTTTCTTCGTTATACTTTGTAGAACAAGAAACTTTCAATGTTGCAGCTAAATTGTTGAATTGTTTTCTCGAAGTTATTTTATTTCTTGGCATTAAAAAGAATGTTTCGGAGGAAGTTTGGGGAATTATGTTTGTTAGATTGTTAACTATATTATTTGGATTTTAATTTTTTGAATTAAAAATAAGGTAATTTTATGAAAAAACTCAAAATTTAAACTATAATTTTCTTTTAAGAGAGACATGGTAAAGTACATATTTACCCTTTCTTCATTGTAGAGTAGCACACACAATTTTATTTTTACAAATGCTTGGTGTGTCTTCGTTTTTGTGTAAATGTCCTACTAGTAAATCAATTATCTTCATACGTTTGTGGGCATATTCATTAGTGGTCAAATCACATTCATTACATATTTGTGAACTCAACTGATGTAGGAGAGTCAGAAGCGATGGAGTTTAAACCTGATAAAAAATCCAACGGTGATGTGTGTGGTTATTGTGATGGCATGGAATAAAATTGAAAGATGCATTTCTGCCAACTACAGATGCAATATTATTATTCTTCTATTTAACTAGAAGATTACAATTTTCGAAATAAATTCAGCTACGCAATTTCCAAACTAATTTGTCCGCCCTGTATTTCACTCTTTGTTTGTTTGTATCTAAACGTCTTTTAAAAATATTAACTTATTTTCTAAATATGTATTTCAAAGAAAATTAATCATTTAAATGAAATTTATATGAGCCAGTTTTTTTTATTTGTTTAAAAATCATTCGATTATTATAAATAAAAGCTTATTTTTCCCCAAATTGTATACATAATTAATGAAACATTATTTAACATGGGTATTGCACTTTCAGTTCTACTAATTGATTTAAAATGTCTTAAATTAAATCGATACACAAACTTAAGAATTATAAATGCACAAAATTTCGCAATTTTATTTTACTTATTTACATAAGAGAAAAAAATTAAAAAGAACGTGCTTTCAATACAAACTCTTACTTTTCAGATACTGGAAAGTACGCATCTATCTTTTCTAAACAACTTTCTTTTATGTTAGTAGTAATTGTAATACAGAATTATATATATTGAGGCATATTTATTTTTAACAAAATGGAATATTTTGATGCAATATATCTAAAGCAAACTTTAAAATCAACTGAAGTTGAAGTATTTAAGAGCTTACAAATCATGAATATTGGAAAGACATTTAAAGAAAAAGACTTAAGCTGCATTTAAATGTAGTAATTCTTTTTATATTGACCTGGAAATCAGATTGACACTTTCCTGGAAGAACGGTTCCAGAACCTCAAAAGAAATTTTGCTTCTTAAATATTCTTTTTCTACCAAAATTTTGATATTTGGAGGAACATCCTGCAAAGATAAAAATTTCGGATTCTACAAATCCCGAAATTTGAAATCCCGAGCATCAACCAAAGAGAAATCTGTTTTGATATACTTGTCGATGGAGATAATTTTTTATAACGATACTGAGAAAAAATAATCCCTTGCCTAGATTCCTATCCCCGATCTGAAAACCTCCCAGCAATGAAGCATTACACACTACTGAATTTATATACTGGTTTGTGGCATCACCACGTTTGCATCAGCGATTCCACATAGTCACCCTCCATGCTTTACTCATTTATGCTTAATATCTGTGTTCTTTTTCTAACCGATGCACTACTGCGTCGTATGACGTTGGATTAATTATCGTTTCTTTTATATAAATCGTTTAAATTATAATATTTTATTAAAAAATGTTTTTTTTTTTTATATACTTTTATATTTTTATTTAATAGTTTATTGAAAATTTGATTTTTAGTTAAAATATACAAATATGGTTCAATAATTAAGAATCAGAAATATAATATGTATAAAACAATTAGCATTCTCAAATATTTAAAAATTAGAACAAATGAAAACTTTGCCTGTAAATAAATCAGGTATATTTATCATATTCCAAAAATCATGTACAAGATATATAAAGTTATTAACAACATGTAGTAATCACATTAATGAATTACATAAAGAATACAAGTGCCATACATTGTGTATTTTATAATGAATAAATACTTCTTGTTAGATTATATGCATATAATTTAAATGAGTTCTTTTTTCCATTCATAGTTGATTTAAAAATAAATAAATCTAATATTTTCTTTTGTTTAACATCTACATGGTAATCATTTATACATGATATTGGACATGTATATGTGTATGGGTATAAAAGTTTAAAAAAAAAAAAATAAGTGTACATAAATCATATGAAATGACTTTGACGTTTCAAAAGCTATAATTTTATCAGAATGTTTTTTACAGTTTAGCGGAGCTTTATATGGTAACATAAAAAGATAAAATCTTTAACTTAAAATGTCATTAAGAGTAAATTAGGCACTTCAAGTGTTCTTTTATTTTTTTCGCTATATTTCCTTCTAAATCGTTCTTTGTGCTTTATCTCCAGAAACAAATACTTATAAAAAAGTTGCTTAAAATATACTATGAAGCTTTTAATGGGTAATTTGGAGCATTTTATTCCTTACAAGGTTGCAATTTATAAACATAACAGTTTCTAAAATGAGTTTTATTTATGAAATTTAAGGTATTTTAGACTAAGCCTTGTTAAAAACTGTTTTCTGTGGTTAACATGTTTTATTCTATATTTATCCCAAGAAACGATGAAAATCGCATTATAAATACCGTTGCATCATTTTTAACCTCTTCGGTCTCTGGGGCCTCATACGGGGACCTCTGTTCTTTTCCTTATAAAAGCTAACATGTCCGATTTTTTTTTACATTTTCACATCACTTCATAGTAACTGAATGTTTTTTTTATATATATATACATTCAAGGCAAACGAATAAATGCAGCATCTAAGCTGATTCCTACATAAAATAAATGTTATTTTCAACTGAATTTGCAAAATCCCTAAAAATGCCCAAAAAACAGTATGACCAAGAAAGGGAGAAATTTTCATAAGTATTTAACTTAATTCTTTTTCAATAAAACATTTTCAGGATTTGTAGAGTATCTATTTGTTTAAAGCTCTTAAATTTGTGATTGCGTTAATTTAGGTTAATGGTTATTAAATTGATGTTTTAAGGGCTTTGTTGTTTTAGATCCGTATTTTTCAAACTAAATTACTAAGCACCTAAAGGATCAATTTCAGAAAAGATATTTTTCTGTCATTTACGATGTTATTTTATTTTTATAAAACCAATGAATAAGCATTTGTATTATTATTTTAGCTTTGGAACTGAAGAGGTTAGATCCAGACCATTAGTTGGACAAGAAAAAATAGGTACCTTTTTTGCTTAAATATTAAAAAAATTAGTAAAGTTAGAGAAGATAATTTAGATTCGTGATCCCAATTTTATAGCTTTCGATTGTAAATATTTTAGCATAATTTCTGTTATTTTATTTTTATATTCAGTAGACATATAGTAAAAATTATATATATATATATACATATATATATATATATATATGTGTGTGTGTGTGTGTGTGTGTGTGTTTGTATGTGTGGTATATGTGTTTCCATGTCCGTCTGTATCTATGTATATATGCATAGTTTAAATATGTTCCCAAATAAAACGCGCATTCATGTGTGTATGTGTTTCCATTATTGAAAATGAATGAGAATAAAATTGCGATTCCAAACAGAAATCATTTAATTAATGTGGATTAATAAAGAAAAGATAATGAAAAAGCTTCAAAAAAGTAGAAAAAGAAAACAGGAAACATTGCATTCATAAAAAATACATTTTTATTTCTATTTCAAATTCATTTTTTGCTTCACAATTTTTCTAATGCAGTATTATGTTAGTTAAATCATATAAAAGACATCCCCTTATTATACAGCCATAATCTTCAAAATAAATCAATTAATTTATATTAAGTATTCACGTATACACTGGGTTTCATAATGATATGAACTCCCAGTTTTTCCAATATAAAAAAGAAGAAAATCTTACAAAACAAACTGAAGTCTAATCAATGTTAGAAATACAAAAACAAAATATAATTGAAAAAGCGAATTATACATAAAATAAATTGATTTTTCTATTTTGAAGTACTTTATAATGATATGAACTTTGGCCATATATATAGATTTATAGCCAGAGATCTTTTAATTAACCTGAATCTAATCTGAACTAATCTTTTAACTAACAGATCTTTTAATTAATGTAAAAACGCGATCAGGCATGGAGTGGACTAAACTTTCTAACATATTTTGATCGACTTCATTCCAGTGGAAGAGGTTAGCAGCTTTTAATTCTGAAATTGAGGCGTATTGTTTTCCATTTGCGTAAAAAGCTCTAACCAGTAGGGTCCAAACATTTTCCATTGGATTTTAATCTGGAGAATCAGATGCCTATAGAATTACATCCAGAAAGATCCGCCACTTTCCTCAGAAAAGGCAGCAAATTTTCCTCAAGTAGATATTTGTAGGTTAATGCACTCATTCTGCCAGAGGAAAATACAACGCTGATCTTACCATGAAATCCAAACACAGCCCAAACCATAAGTGAACATCCACCCTGCCGCCGTTTTGAAAACATTTCTGGTTTCTTGCGCAGATCGTGCTAATAATAAGGAAAACTGTCCCTACTATCCAAATTGATTTTTTTTCATCGGAAAATATTGCTCTTTCATTTTCTAACTTCCAGAACATGCTACATTTTGCCCAATCCAGCTCATTCTGTTGATGCATTTCATGCCTACGTGTTTGGGGCTTTCATTTCTTGTACCCCATTATCTTACAGCTCTTGACTACTTTGTACAAGGTACTTTATGAAACTGCTATCAGTGTATCGCTAGAAATTTCGCATAAAGTTGTTTTCTCTTTGCTCATCCTTTTTATAATGGGTCTTTTTTCCTTTTTGGACAGCTTTAGCGGACATCCCAGAGACTTCGTTGCTCCATAATCCTCTTTTAATAGAAGAAAATTTAAAAATACACCTGAAAGTCTTTTGAATTTTTTTGCGATAGCCCAGGTCGAGAGTCCTTGATCCTAAAAAGATACAATTTTCCTTTTCTTAAAACCACCTAAATCGCTTTTACTACCCATACTTCTAGAACTCACTTTGCGATCAGTTTTGGAAATTTCCTAGTCTGCGAAGTATCTTTATATGCTAAACTTATTTTCATATTTAGGTTTCTTCTTGTCGGTGCGGCATTCAATATTCGTGTACAGTTTCCATGCTCATTTAGTGATAATTTCTGTCAATGTTGATATCATATTGCAACATCATTTTTTAGATAATTCATTTTTTCAATAATTTTAAAGTTGGATATTTCTTTTACAACAATGTGTTATATAAAATTATTGTATTTCTCTCGAGAATTGAGTTTTCTGATAATTATTTGTGAATTTTCGCCAGGATATCACAAAATTACTATGTGTTTATAACATTATGAAACACAGTGTATATGAAAACATCTTAAATTTGATACAAAATGCATATTGCGATTTTGAACGAATATCTTTAAAATTATATTATTAATCTCGCATAAATTTATCTTATAAATGTCTTTAAAATTTATATTTTAGTACCGTATTGTATCTAAAACAAGTCAGTGTCTTATTGCTTTTAAATATCCTAGACATTGAGTAAAATAAAATATTTGAAATACACCAAGCATTTACTCAATATAATATATATACAGGGTGATTCAGCTCGTCGGTGACAAACTTTAAGGATCGATAGAGCACACCTAGACGAACATTTTTGAATAGGGAATGTAGGGTCCCTGACGCGATGGTAAGGCGCTAGGCGCTTTCGAAAATTTGGGTGCCGAAATTCGAAACGTCATAAAAACTAGGGAAATGGTTAGATTTTCTTGCTTGTTGCGTCGAAATGATTCTGTTTGTTTAGACTTTCTTCAGTACCAATTTGATAAGCGTATCTCTTAAAACATGGATAGGGGGCGCTGCAGACTTTGGAGAGCTAGACAACAACTTTAAGCCCGTTATTTTGATAATTTAACACATGCTCGCCAAAGTTTATACTCTAACTTAAAGTTTGAACCCAAAAGTAGAGCCCTGCAAAAAGCGTAAGAGCCGGAATAAAATGTCAAAGTACAGGGTGGTCGAAACTCGAAGGCTCCTAGGAGATAAACAAACAGATTTCTTGACTTATGGCATGCATTTTCATGATTCTGTTTGCTGGGGCTCTCTGAAACTCAGTTGAACGGTACAAAAAGAAACATCGATAGGGGGCGCTTTGGGCAAAAAACATAATTCGTTGACATTTCGGACGCTAACTGGAAACGGGGCGCTACGATCAGTTAGAAACAAAACAAGAGAGTAATTTACTTATCATAAGAAGCTATTAAAACTGCAGTTTGTTTGTTTTTTTTAACAAACATAGCTGGTTTCAATCATGCACAATGCGCGCAATAAAATTTACATAAGGTGCTTTTTGCTGATTTATGCAAAAGATATCGTACCATATCGATATGCAAAAGATACGTAATGCGTAGACGACAACGCGAGATGACGTAGTTGTATGCGCAGACACGTCTTTTGAACGTGCGGTACCTACTTAAGCTTCGGGTTACTTGTCTGCAGATCGGTAGTAGGATGGAACGGTACACAAACTCTGAATTGGCTGACATGCATTTGGCGTATGGCGCTGCTGGTTGTAATGGACGAGCCGCTCAGCGGTTGTACGCCGAGCGTTACCCCAACAGGCAAATCCCCTGCCATGCCTTCTTCGCTCGAGTACACCAGAGGTTGTCCACAACGGGATCTTTCGACGGAGGCAGGCCTGAACGGGAGCGATCAGTGAGCACCCCCGACAACGAAGAGGCTGTGCTTAACCTGGTTGAGGACAACCCAGGTCTTAGCACGAGAGATATCGCCAGACATGTTGGCATTTCGCAAGCAACTGCGTGGCGCATCTTACGTTCCCGGAATCTGCACCCCTACCACATCCAGCGGGTGCAGTTGCTCAGAGAGCAGGATTTTGGCCCTCGAGTGGAATTCTCAAGATGGTACTTGGCGATGAGATCCAGGGATCCCCGTTTTGTAAACAGCATTTTGTTTACGGACGAGTCCACCTTCAGCCGGGAGGGAATGTGGAACGCCCACAACAGTCATGTGTGGTGTGATGAAAATCCACATGAAACCAGAAGCCGAGCAGCCCAGGAGCGTTTCTCAGTAAATGTGTGGGCCGGCATTCTGGGGGATTGCCTCATTGGCCCTTATTTGTTACCTGAACGGCTGACAGGTGGAAATTACCTGATTTTCCTGGATCAAGTGCTGCCGCAGCTTCTGGATGAGGCGCACGTACCCGAAGGTTCGCGTCGCCAGATGTGGTTCCAGCACGATGGAGCTCCGGCCCATTACACGAACGACGTGCGTCTCCATCTAAACGCAAGGTATGGCCAGCGGTGGATCGGGCGTGGGGGTCCAGTTCACTGGCCTGCCCGATCACCAGACCTCACCTGCTTGGATTTCTTCCTTTGGGGTTACCTGAAGGCCGAGGTATACCATACACCTGTCAGCAGTGCTGAAGAACTTGTGGCGCGCATTGTGGCAGCTGCAGGGCAGATCAGAGATACTCCTGGCATTGTTGGAAACACACACTCCTCAATGCGACGGAGGTGCGAAGCCTGCATCATGGCCCAAGGTCGAAATTTCGAGCATCTTCTGTAGTGTTATTTTTTGTAAATAAATTTCCAGTATCATTGATGTTTTTGGTCTAAATTTATTCAGAAGTGTTGAGCAGAGGTAGAAAATGTGTTTTCATTATTACTAACTGATCGTAGCGCCCCGTTTCCAGTTAGCGTCCGAAATGTCAACGAATTATGTTTTTTGCCCAAAGCGCCCCCTATCGATGTTTCTTTTTGTACCGTTCAACTGAGTTTCAGAGAGCCCCAGCAAACAGAATCATGAAAATGCATGCCATAAGTCAAGAAATCTGTTTGTTTATCTCCTAGGAGCCTTCGAGTTTCGACCACCCTGTACTTTGACATTTTATTCCGGCTCTTACGCTTTTTGCAGGGCTCTACTTTTGGGTTCAAACTTTAAGTTAGAGTATAAACTTTGGCGAGCATGTGTTAAATTATCAAAATAACGGGCTTAAAGTTGTTGTCTAGCTCTCCAAAGTCTGCAGCGCCCCCTATCCATGTTTTAAGAGATACGCTTATCAAATTGGTACTGAAGAAAGTCTAAACAAACAGAATCATTTCGACGCAACAAGCAAGAAAATCTAACCATTTCCCTAGTTTTTATGACGTTTCGAATTTCGGCACCCAAATTTTCGAAAGCGCCTAGCGCCTTACCATCGCGTCAGGGACCCTACATTCCCTATTCAAAAATGTTCGTCTAGGTGTGCTCTATCGATCCTTAAAGTTTGTCACCGACGAGCTGAATCACCCTGTATACATTTTTTACAGTAAACCATTTTGTTTTATTTGCTGGATAAAATAATATGTATTAAATTATTCATTCATATATTTATGTACGCAAAATTTTAAAATTTTATGGTTCATATCTCATTTCTTACCAGTATAACAGTGTAATAATAACAATAGTTAAAACATGTAGAGTTGCATTATTTCTATTTCCATTTCATTTTCCCGCAATATTCTTGTAAAAAAATGTAAAATCTAGAGAAAAAATATTCATTAAAATTAAGAAAATTTCATTAACTCGGAGTAAGCCCATATAATAATAATAATCGTATTTGTAGAAAAGTTAAAATACATGTTTAAGAAGAAATATTTAAATCAATCAAAATTTTTAATTAAATTAACATTTATATGTGTAAGAGCTGATATTGTGTAAGGGCAGGTAACCTACAAGATGTTAGCTGATGCTTATCAATATATATATTTTTTTACATTATAAATGCGATGTAGCCAATGATTACTGTTTATTAAGCAAACTGCTGTAGGTAATGAAGTGTAACCACCCGTCTTTGTTCCTCGGCTGAGTTCCCGGTTTCCTCGAACAGAACTTGTATGAATAAACATAGCCTCAACTGAAATAAACAAAACTTTCAAAAGCGCAAAAACGGCAAAATCTAGTAGATTAAGCTCATCATACAGTGCATGACTTACCTTGAAAATACAGCCAATCACGAACAAGTACTGGGTGCATGAAAAATGCATTACAATACTTAAAATGTTTCACTTTTAGGAAAAATACTTCTACATAGCTAGAAATTGTCACTTACGAACAAAAATCAACATCACATTGCTTGACATGAACGATTAATCCAATTTCATGAGTCATGTTTCATCTGACAGTATCTACTGAAGAAGTTTTATCACATAGTACCCGGTTTTATCACACTTTCCCTTATTAAACGTAATATTTTGGAAAAAATGAGTGGTAAACTCTTAATTCTTTCACCAGAGATATTGCTATAGAAAATGTTAACAGCTGTTAATTTCGTTTTTATTTGCTGGTTCCTATTTCGCATCTTGATCAAAACTTTGAAGTTGAAATAAATGTCTGCACTGTAAAAAAACCCAAAGTAAATTTGCCAGCACAACTCGATCACAGATGAATGTACTGTATCTTTCTTTGGTTTCCTGACTATTTAAACATAAAAAATACAGTAGTTGCGTAAAATTAACAGTACAATGTACTGGAAATTTTGGACGCATTTTAATCACAGCACAAACTACTGGCGTCCAAATTGCCAGTACATTGTGCTGTTAATTTTACGCAACTACTGTATTTTCTTAAATAGTCAGGAAACCAAAGAAAGATACAGTACATTCAACTGTGATCGAGTTTGTGCGCGAGATGAACAACACTTTGTACTGTAAAAATGTCGGTTTTTTTTTTTTTTTAAGTGTGGAAACTTTTGTTTTATTTATCTTTATTTCCACTTTAAAGTGGAAATAACCTATATGCAACCTAATAACCTATATGCATTTCATATAGGTTTAAAAAATATAAAAATTCGCAAATTAAATGAAAATTTGCAAGAAATGTATTACGATTCACTACGATCCTGACAAATTAATGTTACATATAAAAACCTGGCACAGAAGGTACAAATCATCCAAACGACGACTGCAAATAAAATTTGTATTAATTCTACAAAAAAAGGTAAGTAACCGTAATTACTTTTATAATTTTCTTTACACTTCAAGAGCTAAAATTCTAAGGCTTATAAATGACAAAATCATCATTTTGAGAAAATTATATCTCTATAAGTTCAAATATCTATTAGCGATTTTTGCCAAATGCCTCCTTTATCCATTATAAACCCTGCGATTGTGACTTAAAAAAAAAAAAAAAAAAAAAAAAAAAAAAAAAAAAATTAACGTATGGTAGAGTACCAGTTATTATCTTCAATCATATGATTATCTGAATTTTATTTTGTCACATATTACCTTTATCATTTGAAGTCTTTAATTATATATTATTTATTTTGTCATAAATGGTCATTTGCACAAAGACAATGAAAATAATTTTTAACAGTACAATAGTCACACCATACTTTTTTTGCGTATTTAAACTTCTATTTCGATAAAATGAGAACATAAAAACTGACATGATATTTAAATAATAATTTACGAAGATGTAAATTATTGAAAGATTAAATAATCAATAAATGTAAACTTTTATTATTTACGAATAAATCAGACAACAATTTATGTATTTCGTAACATTTTTTTGTAAACTTTTTAAATCTGCAACAACACAGGGGCATAAGTTCCATAAGAAAAAAATATTGCAACATTAACCTGAGAGTAGTCGCGTGTTTTTGTATAACGCTATTCGTGGCATTCGGTCTTAACCCACTAGTACGGGATGGCTGGAAAAGGAAAATAACAAAATGTTTTCAGCAATTATTCAACTTATACTTTTAAGGGATCATAGGACTTTTAAAGCTTCAAAAATTCCGCAATTTTAATTATTTTATGTTTTAAACTACTTTTTTGAACATTTTGATATAATTGTTTCCTCGAAATTCCCATGAAAACAGACGTTATGGCTTTTAGAATTGCACCCGCTCAATAGCTGAAGCGGCTTTATCCAAACTTTGCAGTCTTTTTACTGAAAATGACATTTTTGGGCATAACGCGCAGGATATCTCAAAAACGTCTCAATATGTTTTAATAAAAATTTCTAAATAGATGTTTTATGTTAGTCTGTATAATCTGAACCTACAATTTCCTTTTTATTGTTCAAAAAAATATTTTTTTATGCGATTATACTGTTGAAATTTTCAAAATTTTGTATTAGCTAAACAACACTTTGTATTAAAATTATAAAAATAATTTAAATGCAACTTTATTTAGGTTCAGGTTAATTATTAGAATCTGAAGTATAATTAGGCACCAGAATTTTCATTCTAGTTGCAAAATTTATTTTGTAACGGTGCGCGTAAGCTGTCATACCTATTTTCTGCTTTACAAATGTCTGACTGTTTGAAGCCCTTTATAAATATTTGTTCTCCAATTATTTTTTTTAAAATATATGAAACGAAACAGATTACTTTCATTTAGGGGAGAATAGGGTTGACCCCCTTTTTAAAAAAGGATTTTTTTTTATATTTTAACTGTTGAACGTAGAATAAAGTTTTATATATCATTTTATTCGGTATATAATCAGTTATCAAAATAAGATTGCTACATAAGTGTAATATATAAGAAATTTGAAAAATGGTTGATTTTAATCATGAGAAAATAATGAGTCAAGGCTCCCCACATATGGGAGAGTTCACCCACTATATGGGAGGCTTGAACCATTATGTTTTACATTGAAATATTTGTGAAGAGAAATAAAATCAGTTAAAAAAAATATGCTGCATGCTCTAATTATTATTAAACATATTTTTTTTTTAAATATGAGGTTTAAACAATCCTGTTTAGACGCAATCGCAAGTCAGGTGAGATTTTTTTTTTTTTGTATTTTAAACAGTATTTTGTCTGAGCTGGTATAACTGTACAACAGAGAAAATGATATTTTAACATTTAAGACAGTATTCGGTTAGAGATAGGAATTGTTTTCATAGGATTTCATGTATTATTATGTCCGGATTTAGGAGCCACTGTCCCGCTTATTTTCTCATTGTCCTACTTTATGTGATACTCGACCTGACAACTCTAGTGTACACATATTTTGGCTTCATCTCACTGTATTCATCCTGTTGAAATTTTCCTACATATCTTCCTGAAGTTTTCGATCAATGCTATGCTCTTTTGCAGACACAGGGGACTTAACTTATCATTAACATCTTTTAACCCTCTCAGGGGTTAATTAGTACTTTCAGTACTAAAATGTTGAAATAAATGACTGGTACTAGAATTCACGAATAAATGTATTTGGAAACAAGAAATAGGTTATATTTTCCATACATATTAAATGGAAAAAAATTATCAAAATTCTGGTGCCATTGTGATGTTTGGAAATTAAAATAAGGTGGTTTCATAAACATACCAATGCCTGTGAAAGGGTTACGAATGCTGCTTTTATACCTTCCAGTCCTTTCTAGTCCTTTCCAGTGTTTCTATTTACCTATTGTAAGTAGTATTTAAATGGAAAAAGGTAAAAATATTTCCAAAACCATTTAATTAAGGGAGCCTTGAGCATCTGGTGAACTTTCCCTCACATTGGCTGTGTGAAGCCTCCCCACACAACCCTTTTCTAAAGAATTTCATATTGTAATGTTAAACCTAACTTACTGTACAATCTTTATGCCTGGAATAAAAGCTCGATATTTGTGCACTACTTAAAACCTACTTACTTAAATTTCTATGAAATATTTTATCTGAAAAAAGATTACAAAATATTTCTAAAAAACGCAACTTTTAGGGTGAAAAAGCCTCACAATTGATTTTTTATACACCTATTTCGATTACCTGTTTGAAACAAAGACTGTTGTTTGAGCATTCCAGTAGCTTTGGTTGATACCTATTGATAAAATATTAAAATTCTTTTAAATATGAAAACTGCCTCCCCTAAGGTCAACCCTTCCTAGTCTCCCCTACCTAAAATTTGTGTTTTAAAATCATATACATTTTAAGATATTAAATGTTAAAAATGGTCTGTTTCTACATTTTTTTTCAAATTTTAATAGTCCTGAGACCCTTTAAAAGAAGTTGTAAATTTCTAATTTACTGAACTGAGTTAATTTTCACACAAACTATGAAATGTATGGAAATTTTGAAATTGAAATCTCAGTAGTGAATACGTCATGCTCTATTAGTATAGCAATTTATATTGAGATTTGGAATTTCCCTATAAAAATAGATACGCATTTATACGATCCCTTACAAATATAAATATATTTTCAACAGAAAGAGGAAAATAGAACGATATAAACAAGAAAAAAATAGAAAAGATTTATTCTACGATGTTTAGAATTGTAGTAAATGTCCACATTTTTCTTTTATTTTGCTTAGAAACTTTAGATTATTCCTAATGTTTAACAAAACTATCATTTCCCACTAATGCTAATCGCACAGGTTTCGCAGTCGTTTATTATGTATCATTTTTTTTATTATTATTATTAAAGTTACATTGAATGTACTGAGTAAAATTACATATAAAAGATCACATAGGATTGATTTAAAACATATTTATTCACTATGAAGACAACAAGGCAATTTCAAGAGTACAAACGATGTTTGAGTGAAGATTCAGTTCATATAAAAATATGAATTCAAATCTAAACTAATATGTTGTGGTCATCATAAAACTTTCTTCTATCTCATACATGTCAATACTTCAAAATTCACTATCTCAGTACCAAATTAAATGGCAATCTGTGTTCATCATGAGAATTCTAAAAATATGAAATTCCGTGCATTAGTTCTCGAGGTATGACTGTCACTGAAATTGTGTAAATCCAGCAAAATTCAGCATAGCAGCGCCACCTATTGGGTTATTTACACCAGAACTTAATTATCACTAAATTATGTCAACGTCTAACTGAATATGAAGTTTGAGGAAAATTCGTGCATTAGTTCTTGAGATAGAGGTATTGCGCAAATCATGACAAATGCAGCATAGAAGCGCCACCTGTTGAGCGATTGCAACAACACATAATCAGCAGCAATATTAATCAAGTTATACTTAAATCTGAAGTTTGATGAAAATTCGTGCATTAGTTTTTGAGATAGAGCTATTTAGGAAATAGTTCAAAATGCAGCATAGCAGCGCCACCTTTTTGGCGATTTACACCAACACGTAGTCAGCATCATTTCATATGAAGGACTAACTAAATCCGATTTAAGCTACAGTCATACCTCGAGAACTAATGCACGGAATTTCGTATTTTTATAATTCTCATAATGAGCACACATTGCCATTTAATTTGGCACTGAGATAGTGAATTTTGAAGTATTGACGTGTATGAGACAGAAGAAATTTTTGTGATGGCCACAACATACTAGTTTCATAAAGATGTCGTCTATGGAAACAATAATAAACTTTATATTTTATTTGTTACAACGTACTTCTCAAGTTCTGCTTTTTTAATATCGACCCAGATATTATTAGCTAAATATTTATTCCCCCTTCAGTAAATTAATAATCAATTTATATATATATTTTTCATTTTTAAGAAACTTTTATGTATAAATATTACTAAGCTATTTTATTTATTCTAAAACTTATACTTTTATTATTATCTATAATTCATCGTAGCTACATCATTAAAACCGCCTATCTTGAAAGAAAAGATAAATTAGACTTTACAGTTATGTTGAAACTGCAAAAAAAAAAGAAGAAATATCTCATGGTTATTGGCTTCGTTATCATTTTTATAATAACGAAGTTTTATCCTTAAGGGTGAACTGTTGAAATATACTTTTTCCACTTAGGTTTATCTTTCTTATTTTTAAAAATTCTGTAGCATAAAACTTCAAGTTTCACGGTTGTTACACCATTGTATGAAAAATATTCGAGTTTAGGAAAAAATAATTCAAATGTAATAAATGGGAATAAAAATACAAATTAAATTTTAAGAAAATAGAAAATTATTCTTAAGAATATCGGAACATTTTAATTCTGATTTGTGAATAGCTATGAAAAATTATTCTTGCGAATATGCGCTTGGAAATTACTTTCTACATAACATATTTTTCTAAACATTTTAATCACATAATTAGATTTAATGATTCCTATATAATGTGAATGACTAGTTTTAAAAAGATAAAATATATTTATTTGAAATCTAACAATTTTAAACATTCTCATTACTAACTGAACATACTGTTTTAAGAAAAAAGTGTAACTGATTTGGAAACTATATTGAGCAGTAAGTTACTTTTAAAGCTTATATGAAAGCAATAATTAAAGTCTTATTTGTAGTACAGGATGTCCGTAATTGAACGACCATTCTTTAAAGTAGCCTGTAGACGAACTATAGTTCATACAGTTGTGAAATTTTGTAAAAGACATGATAAAACGATGGGAATTTGTTTAAGCGAGAAGAAAATACATATTGCTTTAAAATTTTGCTATTTTAAAGACTGCATTTCACGACACGTTCTTAGCATTCCACAGAACACATTGTTGTAAACTGTGGAACACGCTATCTTGCGATATAAGACGGCATCTGAAAGGGATGATCGGTGTTGCCACATTGGAGAATTTTTGTCCCCAAATTGTTTATTGTCACCGATTTTTTGAAATAGAAGTATTCGGACTATTTAAAAGTAGATTAAAATTTCTGAGAAAATATGACGAATTATACTATTTTAAAAAAAGTGGTGACACACAAATTATCTAAATTAAAAAAGTCCCCATCTGGCAACACTGGGGATGATCACAATGTGGAACACGCTTGGTTTTAATAAAATTTGTAAATTATCATGTATATATATATATATGCTAAATGAGTAATTCTGTAAAAGATCGCCAACTGGCGGCGAAATTTTTTCACTCAAACAAATTCCCATACCTGTATGTATTATGTCGTTCAGACACAGCATTCTGAACATTAGTTTTGTCAGTGACAACTTTAGAATAGGGTCGTTTAATTATTGACACACTGCATTTATTTACGAATTTGAAAGTCCTGTATTTTTTATTTTAATTTTTCATAAAAGAGATGATCCCAGAATACGTCAGGAATATTTTAACTCCCTTCAAAAAGAAAATATCACTTATATTCGTTTGGAATCAAACAAATATGACAGTTTAAAACTGAAAATTTTCACCTTCAAAATAAAAGTAGTTATGGATCATTATAGTGTTTATGGTATGATCATCTCAAAAATTATATATTTTTTCCTTAATAATTATCATATATTAGAGGGAAAATAAAATACATATATTTCAATATTATGATCTGAAAAGCGGTATAAAAGTCCTTTCTTACTTTGAAAAAGAATGTGTACTATAACATTTGTGCTGCTATTAAAGTTTTTACATTGTTCCTATTGAATTGGAATTCTGCATTGATTATTATAAACGTTTTGAAAAATAAAAGAAAAAGGTCACAATAAAGATAGGATAATTTTGGAATTTGTTTGAAGATTTTTAATTTAACTCCCGTTCATTGCAATAGAGCTTTTCGCAACATTTTCATCTACATAGTGAAAATTCATTAATCTTGATATGTTGTTTCAAATAAAAAAAAGAAATTAATTCAAGGCTACTTTCATATCAATGGCAACAGAAAACTGATCGTATGTAAATATCAACACTCATTCAATCGTCTACGTTAATAATATTGATTGGCATTTAAATGTCGATTTTGTGCATTTTTATATTTTCAATAGAATAAACCGAATGTGCAAACAATTTATCTTTTCATATATATTAAGGTTATTTTTGCTATCAACATATCTTTTCTATGCATACATAAAACGTGCAACTATTAATTAGGTATTATATGAACGCATTTGGAACAAGTTTCTGACATTGTGTACTCACAATTCTTCTAAATTCCTTGTTTATTTTTAAATTGTACTTATTTAAAAATTCTTACAAGTTAAACTGTACGGAAAAAAAACTGATATATTTAGACACAACAATAGCATTGATTTTTTCAAGTGACGTCATAGATTATGTAGTGAACTCAAGTTAAGAAAACCTCTTTAAACTCTGTACATAAGAAGATTATAACGGAAAAGCTACTATGATAGTTGTGCATTATATATAGAAATTTTTTAATGCAGTTTTCAGAACAGAGAAAGAAAGTGGGCAAGCTAAAAAAAAGTTTTGATAAATTTGGAGTTGTTAATGTACGGTTTTCCAATTCAAAATATAATATTTATCTATGAAATGCACAGTATTTTTGAAAAAATATTAAAAGGAAATGTGAATTTAAATTAATATTGTTATTAAGATGTATTAAATTGACATAATTGAAACTCATTTTCTTATCAAAACCGGGCAAATTAATCTACTGTTTAATAAAACACTTTCTTTCTAAAAATACCTTTTTTATACTTTTATTGCGATCATTGTTAAATAAATTATAGGACATTTAAACTTAAAACGTAGGAAAGTAAACTGGAAAAGTATGAAAGGGGTGACAGAACGTAGCAATACTAGCAAATTTCGTCAAAGAATGTATGGTCGAAATGCAAGCGTTGGACAGTTAAAAGGTAGTTTTCCACTGTCCCAGAGCGATGGATTGGTCGAGGTGGTGACATAGCTTGGCCACCAAGATCGCCTGATATCACGTGTTTGGACTTTTTCCCTATGAAAAGCCTAATCTAAGTGTCCCATTGAAACTCATATGGATCTAATAGCTAGGATTGCCGTTGTTGCCGGCGATATTCGGAAAATGCCTTGTGTCTTCGCAAATGTACGTCAGCCCCTATCCCGCAGGTGTGAAGCGTGCATAACAGCTGGCGAAAGCTCTTTTGAGGATTTTCTTTGAGCATGTACATTACTTACATTCCTTTTAATAAAATGTTTTCTGAAGCATCTCCTCTCATTCTTGTGTTAATTCTTTAACTGCGACAGTGGAAAACAACCTTTTAACTTCCCACCGCTTACGTTCCGACCATACATTCTATGACGAATTTTGCTCGTATAGCTGCGTTCTATCAACCCGTAAAGTTTTGCTTCCTTTTTCAGTTACACCCTGTATATAATATTATGTATATTAATATCCTTTTTTCTAAGCACATAAGAAAAAAATTACAAATGAGGTAGGGGAGAATCGGTTAAAAACGGATAGTTGCGTCTAACTAGGTACTCTGCTTTCCCGTTGGTGGGAGCAGCGTTCTAGGCTTAAAAGTCTTAAATACATCTTTTAGAGCCCCCGAGCGGTCTCCCGTAGGGTGTCGAAGTGAGATATACCCTATGTCTATTCGCTGCTATTAGAAAGAAATTATCACATGTTTCAATTTTAGATCAGTTTTTTAGCTCGATAAATAAATCCATCTTGGACTATCGATTAAGATTAAGAAAGCATTGTTTTTTGGAGCTTTCCCAGAAGAATTTGATATCAAGTAGAAGTGTGTACGTCGATCTTTACAGCGGAATGATTAAGGTTGATATTTTAGCAAACTGTTGGAGCAAATACGGATACCTTTTGTTAGTTCAAAACCGAGTAGTACAGGGTAAATAACTCAACTCTATAAAGAAGAAAAAAAAAAAGAAAAGAAAACACGGCAATCATTATCATACAAGGCGGATATGGAACTAAACGAATATGTCAGGAAAAGAAACAGCCAAACAAACTCGAACATTCCAATGCCCCAACAAAGGAAATAATCCAGGAAAACCTCCAAAACATCAAATCATTTCAACAGTAAGGGGCTATGCATATATAACGTTATCAACTTTTTGTCAATTTTGAACCCCCTTTCCCCCTCTTTACGATATCACAAGTTATCATTCCTCGACCACCCCCCCCCCCCTCCCTAATGATATCGTTATCAATGTCGAAAAATTCTTTTTATTTTTACATTTTTTTTTTCTTTTTTCTTCTTTTTATACGTTTGCAATGGCATACATTTATTATTCGTATATTTCACTGATTTAAATGAAGAGAAGTCAATAAAATATTACTATTATGCATGAAATAACTTTATAGCAAATAATGCTTTAAGGAAATACTATTTAAAAATATAACCTTTTTGTTACATAATACATTCAACAGTAATATTATCTTCTTGCACTTGACTACAGGGAGGGGGTAAGCAGAACTTCTTATAACAAAACAAGTGACTAACATTCTTTCCAATTTTTTTACTAGTAAACATAACAAATATCACTTCGAACCTGGTTTCTCTAACAACGCACTATATCTACATATTGCAGAAAAATAGGAATAAAGAACGTTGGGATAATCCATATTTTGGAATAAAATAATTTATAATTAATTAATGGTTTTAAGACTATTTAGATGTAAAAAAAAAAAAAAAAAAAAAAAAAAAAATTAGCAAAAAATTAAAATTTGGGTTGGATCAACAATGATATCGATATCAAAAGACAAACTCCCCCTCCCCTAGAGATATCTAACGATATCAAGTGCCACCCCCCCCCCCTAAAGTGATAACGTTATATATGTATAGCCCCTAATTGAAAGAATAAAATTTAGTCGAAAATTTTCAGGAGGAAACTAAAAAAATCACTTCATCATTATCAGAATTAGAGATTCTGTTTAGTATGACAACCAAAGTGACGCTTGACTGTTTCTTCACTCAACAAGTGGTGAATGATGGATGCAATGAAGATTTTTGTTACTGCAATTGTAAAAAATCAATTTCTAATTCGTATCCAGATATATCGTACACAAACGCTCAGAGAAGATTTTTCCTGTGGCAAAAGCCATGGAGATACCACAGCCCAGATGTAGTTGAACACTTTTGTTAGAGTTCCGATTTTACCGATCTTTAGGACTTTCGTCAACAAAGGAAAACTGCTAAGTACCGGGTTTTAGCATACTCTCTATCATATCACTCGGAAGGATTTTGAGCAAACTACTGACATAGCGCACTGACATTTCGTTAAAATATGTTTTTTATTAACTATAAATGAAAAATCTTGCGTCAAGCATAATTTATGAAAAAATTTAAAAGTAATTCCAGAATACTGTAACAATACTCACGTTCAATAAGTAAAGATAATACAGATATTAAAGTAAATATTTTAGAAAACACAGAACATACTTGAAAACAGGATTTTAGCAATGAAACTCGTAGCCAAAAAGGTATTATGTATCTCAAATTAAATGTTTAGTCATTTGTATTTACTCTCAGAAATTAAATTCACTTCTATATATTAATCCAAATAAATGAAAATTTTGGAATTGGCTCTTTATATATACGTATATATTGGTTCTTTATAATAAAAGGGAACATGATAATAAATTGATTAATTCATAATTCATATCCCATTTCTAAAGCACTCAATCGAAAATTTCA
The DNA here is from genome assembly GCA_963932465.1 of Maratus speciosus. Classification (NCBI taxonomy): domain Eukaryota; kingdom Metazoa; phylum Arthropoda; class Arachnida; order Araneae; family Salticidae; genus Maratus; species Maratus speciosus. The sequence goes on along the minus strand of OZ010795.1, from coordinate 283,880,966 downwards.
GATTGCTTTTTTAGCGAGGATAATTTAAATTAATTCTTATAATAAGATTTATAAATCCAATCAAATATTAATATTTTTAATATGAAAATTAAAGTATGATCTAACTAAATTCAACGTAACAGAATTTTTCTCGTTAAATCTTTAGCACATATAATCAAAATTCATCAGCTCTTTCGTAAATTATTTCCCTTTAAAAGGTACTGTAATTCATTCCAGGATTCTACTTCAATCTATAGTAGGATTAAACTCTTCTTAATATCCAGTTCTCGTATAACCGTAAACATTGGTAATGGAGTATTGAAAAGTTAGAATAGAAATAAAATTCCCCACTTGTACGGCTAAATGTCGATTTAATGGTTTTTCTTTTGTTCCACAGTGGAATCTAAATGTGCAATGAATTATTTTACCGCAATTAAAAGGTAATTTATTTTTACAAACACCCTAGAGAATTTACTGCAAGAAAATTATTTCGTTCTCTTCAACAGTAATTGTATTGATGCCGAAGAGACATTTTTCAAAAAATATATCCGAATAAATCGTTATTAGTTTGTTAAATTTTATATTTTAAGTGCAAACATATGAATTTATGTTAGAAGTCTAAGTATTGGTATTTTAATACGTCTCTTTAAAAACTGAGTATATTAAAATTGAATATAATACAGCTGAAAGATAAAAGTTATAATACAGTAACAGATTTAACGTATTTCCTTGAGCGTCTGTCCTACTTATGTTTTGTCGTTAGCTTTTTTATGCCAAAATTATAGGATGGAAAACATACAAGAGTTACTTTTTGCAATTATTTATAGATACAAAATCCTAAGGCAAAATTTGAAGCACCTAAAGAAATTATTATAAAATGATTTTTAGTGACTTTTAATGTGTAGTAATATTATTTTAATGAACATATTATATCAATCATTAAGTATAATTTTGAATTATATTAATAATTAAATATTCCGATAAAGAGCTAAATCTCATGTTTACAACTGCCACATATAAAAAAAAAATTCAAACTACAAATACAAATTTTCGAGGAAATATTCTCAGTTTGTATCTTTACTTAAGTAGATTTTCAGTACTTAAAAACAGAAATTGCGTTTATTGTTATTTTCCGTGACGCTCCATTTAACATGGCTGCACCTGTGACCCCAGTGCAACTTTACCGTAAAACTGTAAAAAAGAGTATGAGTTTTAAAATACTGAAAATAATTTAAATTCCATCATTTTATGCTTAACATTTGACTCATATAGTGTGAATTAATAAAATGTTTAAATTTCAGTTTTTACTTACAATTTATCCTCTGAGTACCACTGGCGTCACCTGTGACCCCAATACAATATATATATATTAGATCATATTTGGAACTCAAAATTTTATGTAATATATTATTAGCCGTTATATATCTGTAAATTGTTCATATTCTTAATTCTTCATTACTGTACACTATACATACCTCTAAAAATATTATGTAAAAAATAATAATACAAGATATAATATATAATATTATACTATAATATGATATGAATAATGTAATACGAAATATAATATATAACGTAATATAAAATATAATAAACATTTATCTAAAAATGTCTTGCATTTTTTTTTACCCGACTGCGAAAGAAGGGTTATGACTTTCGCAGTGTATATATGTAAGTAAATTTGTTACCTTGCCTTAACTAATGAACGGATTTCAACAAATGAGATGTAGTTGATTTCGTCTTGATCCAAACTGCGATTTAGACTGCATGGTGTCTCAGGTACTATATTATAGCGGGCACTAGATGACATGATATGAAATAGAAGATTTAAAAATTACAAATAAAAGTCTTCTACGATTTTTTCGGTTCGTTTTTTCTGTAGCCGGGTTTTAGATCAATTTTTGCTCATTCACATAAATCTTCACAGATTTATGTGAAATAAATAAATTTATTTATTTATATTTATATAAATCGTATATTTATACAATGGCAGAATGTTAGAATAATATTCCCTTTTACAGGTCCAAAGATAAAACGCAAAAATGGTATTCATCTCCACAAAAGAAGCAACTTTGGAAAACTGTCAAGTCGAAATTTCATGAAAAGTACACCAGGGATTACACGTTACACTATAAGAAATGTAGAAACTATCCAATCGACATCCGAAATTTTCATGAAGCCAAAGATTGTTGACAGCATCATAAAATGGACAAATTAACGCGTGGAGACAGTGTTGGGAAATAATCGAAAAAATATCGAGAGAATATAAATTATATGGATTTTTTTTTTTTTTTTTTTTTTTTTTTTTTTACAGTTGATACTTGCTGGGGTGTACAAATTCCCACAATGTGATAGTAGCGCATGTATGAAATACAAATAATGGTCACCCAATATTCAATAAGTGCATGGCTAGGAGCAGATTCACACAAATATTCCGATGAATTAGATTTGAGGACGTTGAGCTTATGTAATAAAATCGATCTGTGTATAAACTGTTACCAATTAAAAATGTATTTAATCTTAGACTGATACTTTTCAAGATGCGTACATTCCTCATGATAATGTGACAATCGATGAACAAACAGTTATATTTAGGATCAAATGCCCATTTCGGCAGCATATTCCATCAAAGCTAAGAAAGTATAGAATAAAGTTATGGGCTGCTTGTGATAGTACAACTAGCTATACAGGGTGTCCGGTCTCAACGGTGTCCAATGGCTAATTCCTAAACCGTTAGTCATAGACATATAGTTCCAATTACAAAAATGTTTTAAATCAGGTAAAGAAACATTTTAAAAGCGATTTGGGTCAATAAAAACATTTCTTAAAAAATTAGGAAATTTAAATTTTTTTATACGGTCCCCCGGTCCTATAAGTTATATTTAGTAATTTTTTCCTATTACACTGACAAGTAATACAAAAAAAGTCCCATTCATATAACGCTAAAATTGAACGAGTTATGAAACTTTAAAAATGCATGACTTATGCCACTTTTCTACTCTGAAAACAAATGAGTTCGGCTTGGCTTTGAGGGATCATATGCCAAGTGTTTAAAGTATTCGAAGATCTTACTTCATGTGTATCTGCGCTTTGAAAAAAAATCCTACAAGTATTATGATTAAGTCTCAAATTGGCTAAAATAACATAGGTTTTATTTTGTCAGGATTTGAGACTGTTTCTCTTATGATTTCTTTTAACAAAAATTATGTTTTTTTTTTATAAGTTTTTATGTTACTTCAACAATCATATGTATGTTTTTCCAGTTCAAAATTTGTACTCTAACTTTAACCCACTTTTAAATATCCGATCGAGATTGCATTTTACATGCTGGTGCAAATCCGATAACAATCTAATATTATTAAGATTTTCGGTGGTTACCATTTATACTTATTTTACAGGATAACACAAAAAAAAATGGATAAATTTCTGTCAAGGAGTTTAAGAAAAAGTTTTAGATTAGATAATACAAGACTGCGATTGTTGTGTTTTTCACATTTATGTATTTTTTACCACTGAATCCGAAAATTACCTTAATTTTTAACCGTCATGTCAGGATATTTCGCAAATCATAAATTTTCAAATTTAAAGAATAACAAAAATCGAATACTATAAAGTAGCGGAGATGGTTGTGTTTTTTAACTTTTGATAATTGATTTTTACGCACTTTTTAGCACTGAATCTGAAAATGACCTTCATTTTTAACCATCGCGTTAGAATTTTTTTTGCAAATCGCAAATGTGTAAGTTAAAATATAGCTAAAATCTCATACTATAAAACATATGTAAAACATTTTTTATTTTATTTTACTTTATTTTATTTTATTTTATTTTATTTTATTTTATTTTATTTTATTTTATTAAAAAAATTATTCGATATTTTTGCTTATCCTGGGGTTCTTACAGCTAAACAGCTGAGTGGTCCGATGAGATGGGGGAGGAAATTCAATTTTAACATTGAACTCCTTAACTTTGAAATTTGCAATGTGCGAAAAATCCTGATATGATAGTTAAAAATGAAGGTCAATTTCGGATTCAGCGAGCGGTACAGAGTATACAAGAATCAATTATCATTAGCTAAAAAACATGACATAGCCCAACTTTTGCAGGCTTCTGCAAACTAATAATATTTTAAAATACGTATCATTTTGTAAAGAATTGAGGGTGTTAATTTAGAATCATTTTATTTAAGAAAAATTCTGTTTTTTCTTTCTTCTTAAATATTTATTACAAATTGTATAAATTTCCATTAATATGCCAGAATGACTAAAGATATCAAATTTATATTGAATTGTTAATTTTACTCCCAGATATTTTTTATATCTGACGAAATTATATTTCGACTAAATTTGTGAATGACCCCCAGTTTGCAGCAAAAAATATGCTCCAACTTTAAACAGCTATTACTCGGTCAATTTTAATCGTAGAATAACGGGATTTTTTTTGTTTTACTTGTCGGTGTAAAAGGAAAATTTCACTAAATATAACTTATAGGACCGGGGGACCGTATAAAAATTTAAATTTCGTAATTTTTTAAGAAATGTTTTTATTGACCCAAATCGCTTTTAAAATATTTCTTTACGTGATTTAAAACATTTTTGTAATTGGAACTATATGTCTATGACTAACAGTTTAGGAATTAGCCATTGGACACCGTTGAGACCGGACACCCTGTATATGCTATGAGGTATATACTGAAAAGGAAAATAATACGCATAAATAAGTATAATAATTCTGGGTGTTGTAAAAGGAATCGAGAAAACGTCAGAAATATAACAGCAGAAAATTTATTTAAGTTTTAAGTCTGGCAAAAAAAATATAAATAAATAAATAAATAAATAAATAAATAAATTCTAGAAAAGCAGCAGTTAACACTGTTAGGTACAATACCAAAAAATCCTTCAGGCCGGTGCAAGGAGGAAGAGATAGCTTTCATATTTCTTATTTGCAAAAAGCCACCTTATATTATTCAAACATATGAAGCTCAAATTAGTTGTACACGATTATAGAAGACTCAATACTAATTTTCGTCAATACTGAATATGAATGAGAATTTCGCGAAAATAGACAGTTTTATCCAAGCTGTTTTTATTTAAAGTGATTTATACTTGTTCGCCAAATCTGGCGATATCTTAAATGACAGTCATTTTATAATAACATGATGGGTGAAGCTAACCGATGAAATTTGTCGATACCTTAGTAATTCCTGTGCACATGCTCACTCACATTGAAATCGGTTGATATATACGAGTGCTGTCGCAGGCAAAAAAATCACATTTTTCAAAGTGTCACCCACATTGGAAATTCAAAATGTTATAGCTCAGCCATTCTTTAAGATAAAGACAAAACCAAAAATGCTCTTGAATCTTTGTATCAAGGTGAAATACTAAAGAAAGAAATATTTTTCAATTTCAAAATTTTTTGTACCTCGTTTTTTATTTTTTTTTATTGTATGGCCGCCATTTTGAAACAAGATGGCGGATGAAACTGGCCAACTAACTTGGTCGAGGCATTGCTGTATACTATGCACATGCTATGTCACATCCAAATCGGTTAATAAATACGCGTGTTATCACGTGACAAAAATAAGATCGTTTCAAAATATTAGCCATGCTAGAAATTCAAAGCGGTATATAAATCAGCCATTTTTTAAGATGCTTAAGAAACAAAAGATGCTCCGAATTCTTTGTATCAAGGTCAAGCACATAAGAAAAAAGTATTTTTCAATTTCTAATTATTTTGTACCTCATTTTATTATTATTTTTTAAATAGCTGCCATTTTGAAACAAGATGACAAATGAAATTGGCTAATGAACTTGGTCTAGACATTGGTATGTTCTATGCACATGTCTTGTCACATCCAAATCGGTTAATAAATACGCGTGTTATCGCGTAACAAAAATCAGATCGTTTCAAAATATCAGCCACGCTAGACATTCAAAGTGCTATAACTAAGTCATTCTTTAAGATACAGACCAAACAAAAAGTTCTCCAGAATCTTTGTATGAAGGTCAAACACATAAGAAAAAAATCTTTTACAATTTCTAAATTTTTTGTACATTATTTTATTTTATTTTTTAATTTAAATGGCCGCCATTTTGAAACTAGATGGCGGAGGAAGCGGGCCATCGAACTCGGTCGAGACATTGGTATGTACTATGTACACACCAAGTTACATCCAAATCGGTTCGTAAATACGAGAGTACAGTGTGACAAAGATCGGATATATATATATGTATTTATCAACATTTGAACGGATGGTGGTTTCGGTGTTTGCGGGTCATGATCGGTGAAAATATACCAAAATTTTTCGAAATCACTTTCCTCCGAACGGCTGCAATAGGTCGCTTTTTCTAATGAAAGCTACCTAAAAATCATAAACAATGTCCGGATGAAAGGCATTCTCTCCGATCTCCTCTTCTGACTGTGCCTGCTGTCCATTCTGGACTGTTTTAAGGTTTTCTTTTAACCGGCAATAGCGGTATTCAGCTGTGGAAGTAGTATTTATTTTCCGGCTCTGAAAAACTCTCTTCGTCGAAGCTCTTCGGCGCCTGCCGAACAATTCTGAGATTCATAGGAATTTCTTCAAAGGTTTTGCTGTTAGTGAAGCTCGTACTTGTTTTGGGTACCGGGATGTCTACCTTATTTGAGTAAACTTCTTCATCTGGATCAGATGCCGATTTTGTAAGCCTGGTTTCATTGTTTGTTTGTTTTCTCCAGGATATTATGCAAAAGTCGTAAAGCTTGAAATTTTTCACTTAGTAATTGTTGAGTATTTTCAACTTTCTTCATTACATTCTCACCGACGACTTGATGGAAGTCCTCAATCGATATATTTATCTGTGTAGCGTTTGGAGCCTCATTATAAACTGTTTGAGTTGTAACATCACCCACCATCATCACATCATTGATCACATCATTGATGTGACGCTTGCACTTTGAATAGTCTACAGCATCTGCACTGAATGAATATAGTCCTTTTGCTTTGAAGTCATTTTTTATTGCCATAGTCATGTAGTTTTCTAGCGTGATTTTCAGGATTGGAGCGATGTGAACTTTAGTCACAGCTTCATGTGGAGGACTTTTTGAGCCAGCGAGGAAGGTCTTTGTTCCAATGAGCTTTTAGCGGACGAAAAGCAGCTACGTCGCAAGGATGAAGAATATGGATTGCATGTAGGTATAAAGCTATTAAAATTATCTGTAGAGATTTACAAAGATCACTGGTTTCACACGTCAGATGCGTTTTGTGCCCATCCACAATTAAAATTACCACCATTTTAAAATCATATTCTTTGCTACAAAAAGGGCGAAGACGTTTCCTATGCATTCATAAAACGTAATAATTGCTTATTTTAACGTGTAAAACATTCAGAAAATAAAAATATATACTGAAATGATTGAACTCTTACCTTTCGTAAAACTTGTTTTTATTTCGGGTCGTTTCTCTAAAAAGTCCTTGACGCTCTCTATAACATTTCACTTGTGTCTGGGGAATGCTTTCTTTGCACAGTGACTAATCCAATTCTTTAGGAGAATTTTCTCTTGCGTTTTCAAAATTGAGGGAGGTCCTCATTGTGGGTTTTTTTTCACTCAATATACTCCTCAATGGAAGACCTTATTATTTTGAACCAAGATGCTACAGTTCTTACAAACATTCCATATTTAACATCATCAACTGCCTTTTGAAATCAATTCTCTTGTTCTTTACTCAATTTATTTGGAGCCATTTTCTCTATTCTAAAATAAGAAAAAGACAGCTGCACTAACACAGCAGAATCGCAGAATTAAAGTTTTATTGTTTGCTTAGCTTGATGCCAAAAGGAAAAATAATGGAACTATATCATTCCATGCCCCGAATTAGTTATTAGATACCTACACAATAGCGTGTACATAGTAAAGTAACATGCAAATAAAAATTTCAATTTCTCTAAACGATTCCAAATAAATTGTAATTTAGAGTGTTTCCAGCTCATTTAAGCTTTTTTAAATTTTGATGTACTTTAGAAATCGTTCTTAATGACCATTTATATCTTATAAATAACCACCATGAGAATTTTTAGTTTCTAGCCCCAACAATACCAAAGAAATTGAATGTTTAGAACTTTTTGTCCTGTGCCTTAACAAATTACGATTTTTTAAAAACGGTTTTGTGCGAGAATTTATGTCTTAAATCTAACAGCCCCTTCAAACTTCAAGTTTATATTCCAAACAAGACCATAAAAATATTAACTTAGAACGTTTGCTTCTCATTTGACTTTTCTAAATAAAACAAATTTTAGAAAACATTCTTCATGAGCATTTGCATCGTCTTCACCATAACATACGTCAAGTTTATAGCCCCTTCAGTATCACGAAAATCGCAATTTTAGAACTATTTCAGCACACATTTCCCTTTAAAGAAAACTAATTTGTGCGTACATTTGTGACTTAAAAATAACATCCATGTCAAGTTTAAATTTTATATCCTTAACAATTATATAGAAATCGTAATTATATAGAAAACGTTTTCTACGCATTTAAATCCCTTTTGAACTTTGAATATTTTAGAAACTGTTTTTAGAGAGTATTCATATCTTGAAAGTTACCATGAAGTCAAATTTCTAATTTTTATACCCCTTCAAAATCACAAAAATATGCATTTTCGAAAGATTTTGCTCTTGCATTCTGTTGGGATTACGACATAAAATATAGTTTATGGTAAATACAGACTGTAAACATAATTTTCCCAACATTACTTTTGAAATGGGTAATTAATTCCGTAGATTAACCGCTGCAAACAAACGTTTCTTCATAATAATATTAGCATAAAAATAATATTTAAAAATATTTAAAGTTACAATTGTATTGAATTTTTTTATAACTTAAATAAACATACTGAAAAATAAAAATTTTCTTTTTTTCAAGATTTTTGCTCACTAGATACGAAGCCCGGTATAGATATGAATCAGTCTTGAGCAAACGTCATACCACTGAACTACCTTGCACTCTACAAAGCTTAAAGCTAAATTTTAACTATCCCTCGGTGGCTTTAGATGCTAGTTGGGATACCAAAGTTAGGCAGTTAGGGTCTAAATTCTAGCCTAAAAGAGTAGCCAATTATGCCATTTACAAAGGATTGCTGCGATTACAAAAAGTAAGAATAAAGTGGACATAAATAAGAGGAATATGCTAATATAAATTTGTTATCAAACAATCTAATTTAAATGTTTTAAAGAAATAGATGTATTCAAATCTTTAATTAATGACAACACATAGCTGTAAAATATAAAGTAAGTGTGGGCCATCACGATAAAACAGCATCAGTAGCGGCCCATCCCTATAGTTGGCTTAATAAGCTTTTTTTAATAACACCAATTTGTTTATATATTCCTTAAAATTTATACAAGTTATTAAAACATAATTTTTTTTCGTTTATTCTCCTTGAAAATTTCGTACACAGCACGAAATCTAACTTTGCTCATTAAAAATCTTGCTAAGAAACCACGGCTGAAGCAGGAAAAAAAAAGCTTTGGTAGGAACAGCCACTGTTCACGTGACGTGCGTTGATTTGTCAAAATAAAGGCATAATGTGACAGTGGAAAGATCATTTAATCTCTACTGATTGGCGCTAAATTCAAATGTTGGGCGTTTCGCGTCTATCGTCGTAGGAATATTAAATGGGACATTACTGATGTATGGGCCATGGTAGGTGATTTTAGCCTATATAAGCAAAATTCTTATAGTTTGAAATCTGTAGCGAACTTTATTTTATGAAAAGTGTTTAGATTTGTTTAAATAATTTATTTTAATTTTTATAAGGTGTTCCTTTAATTTCTCATTTAACGAGCAGTTTTAAAATTAAGTTATTATTAAGATAATTTTTTTTTTCAAAAATATTTTCTATCCTGATTCATAAGAAGAATTACTATTCCACTAAACCTTGAACTGAATTTTAAGAAATTAATAACAGAACAGCATTTAAAGAACATGTTTTAATTTTTAAATTGCTAAAATAAATGAGAATAACAATGTAAATTATGTGGTTTGGTACACCATGTTTCTGAAATATAGACAATGGCTAAAATTATATGAGCAAACTGAATATAAAATGTGGTGTGCATGATTCTAAACTGTAAGCGAAGATGTTTTGGTGAATATTTATGAGAAAATCACAAATCATATTATTTTATTTAATAAATATTAATATATGGCTCCCAAAATTATTCGCACTAAAATGTTTAATGGAAAAGTTTTCAACTTTATCAATATACTGCCAAGTTCTAATACTAACTTATTATATCATTTTTTTATTAATTAAAATATATGGTGAAACAAGTAACTTTTACCGAATTTTTGGTAAGCGTTAATGTCATGTTTTCTCAATGTCTGTTTCAAGTTCTTTAGACGAAAAATATTTACAATTATTTTCATACACTCGCTTTTCGCGCTAAATTTTCACACGCGTTCTCAGTGTTAGTAAAATGCACTTTCTATGATCCAAATGAGTGCAAGCCATACAATGTCTTTATTTTTGTCGAGTTAGAAGTAGGAATCGCAGGTCTGTTTTGATATTTTCAGATAGTACTAGATGTTCATTCGTTCACTTCAAAAGTCTAAGGGCGTTTTGCAATTATATCATAATCCCTCCCATGTGATTATTGATCATGCATCTTTTTGTCTACCAAAAACAACTTTTTTGTTTCGAAAATAATTATGCCTATAAAATATATACTTACTGAGGCTTTCAAAACTTCACTTTTTTCATACACTGTAAAAAAAAACACTGTAGATTTGCCAGAAAAAACTCGATCACAGTGAATGTGCTGTATGTCCGCAAACGTCATCTACATGAACCTACAAGAACCGGAAAGAACAAAAATAAACGAGAAGTTCCCAAACGTCAGATAATGAAGGCGTTGAATAAAGGTCATTCACGAGATTTTTGGAGTTTTTAACGATGTAAAAGGTTTCGTGGAAATCCAAATGAGAAGTGGAAATACGAGAAGAAATAATACTTGCTTTAGTAAAGTCAAAACAATGATCGGGACAAAATGGAAGGTTGTGTACACACAGCGCCGTCAACATACGCATGTGTATAATGTATACATACTTTCAAATGTAAAATCTATTTCCTGACGTATTCCATACCTCCCCACGTAATTTGAATGATAAGTTTTGAATCACCCTCTATACATATATATATAGCTATATAGATATGTTTTGAATATTGAATATTTAACATTTGAATGGAAATTTTGAAAATGTATTATTTTATGATGCCAAAACGATGTACTGTGAAGATATTATTGTCTCATGTAAATGATCAATACGTTTGAAAGGCTTTTTACTATTGCCAACATTCTTTCTTTCTTTCTAACCGATGACCAGGTCCCTACCTGCCGGGATGCCCCAGCTTAACGGGTTTAGTACCTGGCATCGGGGCGAAAGACCGCCTAACCGCCGCGAAGCGGCAATAAACCTGACATCATTGCCTCGATCGTCATCCTATTTGCAGTGCCTACTGCTCGTTTGTGTATACTATGTTTTGCCGGTTACTTAACGTTATAACCTGTTGTTCGGCACCTGCACATTGCTACTCATGTTGGTCTCGTAATTTAGATCCTTGATCAGATGACGAGACCTACACCTGGCAAGGCACCTCCAGAGGTATAATTCACAGGTAACTTGGAGGACTTTGCACCCACGACGGATTTTACATGCACTAGGCGCCATTAGCGTACATGGCGGATTATAGCCAGCAGTATGCCTCGATCCTGCGGCCTTAGCTGCGGATTCGATGCTCTGCCAACTGGGCCACCGCTGCCCGAACTACTTCTGAATGACCTGGGATTTAGAAGTCGAATTGTTGGTGCAGACTTGTCATAAGAAAAAGGATTGGAGGGGGTGAGGAAGCAAAAAAAAAAAAAAAATAATAAATAAATAAATTAAAAAAAAATAAATAAATAAATAAATTAAAAAAAAATAAATAAATAAAAAAGAATTAAAAAAAAAAGAAATTAAAAAAAATGGAGCGCCGCAGATAGATAAGTTGCACCAAAAGTTAATTTTTGGGCCGAAATGCTAGACAAACATAACGATGCAGGGGGATGAGACTCCGCCTATCTACCGTACCCCACCGCGTAGAAACTGACTCCGTAGACTTCCCACTGGAGAGGGTCCGGTAGCTTGTGCAGGCTATAGCCTATGTGCAACTAAGAATAATAAAGAGGCGGTAGTCAAAAAGAAAAAGAAAAAAAAACTGAAAGAGAAAGGGGTTAGCTTGTACATGTTATTACACTTAAAACTTACTTATAGCTATTTACTTAACTATCATTTATTACATATATTGTTTTAATATTATCCTATAGCACTAGGTGATACTAAACGAACTAGAGTAATTTACTTTAGAATACTTAAATATTGCCTGGCTATTTAAAATGAATTTATATTTTAATCATTTCTAATATTAGAATCAGGATTTTATTTATTAATTATTATTATTATTTTTATATTATCTTATCACAAGTTAACTATGAATTGGCATACTATTACTTAGCTAGGAGGGAATTGATAAGAGACTAACGAGCTGACCTAGTGAGATTAATATACTAATTTCTAATTGAACTAGCTGCTTGAGGTTGTAACTTAGACATAAGCTATGGGGGTTGGGTTTGACCTAAATTAACATTTAATTTAATAATTCATTATATTTGTCTAGTATAATATACTTATCTCACCCAGTGGACTTGTTCTTCTGAGGAGGTTTCCTTGTCTTGGTATTTGGTCACTGTCGTGGTGGTTGTCTTTTTAATATTTTGACATATTCTTGTGGGTCTTCTCTTTTTCCTTGATTAGATATATGCTTCTCACATACCGTGAGATGCTTATCTCTATCGTAGGTTGTTTTCCTTTATGACCATTAATGGTGGATGTCTAAATTTGAGGTTTTGTCACTTTGCGAACTTGCCGCTGATGGGTTGACGACTTGTGGTCTTTAATTTGTGACCCTTTGAGTTGGCTTTGATCACTTAACAGGTTCATTTTCCCTTGTTTGTATGTTACCTTGATACGTGAATGCGCACATAGCGATCAGTCCATTGGAACCTAATGGCTGTTCTCACGATTTATGGAACATTGTTGCGAGCTATTTGAAAAGGCTTGTGCACTACTGGAGTGGGGCTTGTTCCATGGCCATTAGTCCGTCAATTTTTTTATGATGACTGTTTTCACAAGATGTATCGTTATAATTTCTCCTTTGTTGTAGTTGGCTTGGTTTAGCATGTAGTTGGCTTCTCTGTTTCATTTAAAACACATCATTTCCTTATCCACTTACTACCTTCCGATGATTCGTTGGGTTTGTGTGAGTGAGCCGTAGCTATCAGTTCATCATAAATGACTTCCACCTCTCAGAAGTGCGATAAATCGATTTTTTTTATGCAAGTAAAAGGTTCCTTCACCTGCGGCCGCGGTCAACTTAATAGTTAGACTCGAACCTTTTTTTTTTTTAATATATATATATATATATATATATATATATATTAAACCTGAAAATAAGGCAGTTAGTTAGTTTGGGGTGGCGATGTCCGCTGGGATGGTATGTGTTTAGCTTTGTTCTTTTATGTTTTATTGAGAGATGGAGTCTATGTTTTCTATTAACCATCTGATAACTGCTTTGCCCTTCTTTTGTACATGTTTATTGTTTGCTAGCTGATTATGCCAAAGTTGCTCGTTGTTTGCTGTGATTTGAATCAGATGGTGTGGTTGTGTAAGTGGGCAGGCTGTTAGAAAGTGTTTTGGGGTTCCCAATTGCCCGCATGCACAGTTTGGCTCATCTTTGTGCTTGAATCTGTGTAAGTATTCTGGGAATGCTCCATGTCCCGTGTATATCTGGCTGAGTAATTTACAACTCCTTAGTCTGTTTGTACTTACTTTTGGGAAGTATTGATATGTTGTCCTGCCCTTGTCCCCGTAATCCCACTCGAACTGCCACTGTTTAATAATTAGTTCTTTAATTGTTTTTTAAGGTTTGTTATTGGCCTTTCTAAGTTATATGGAATTTCCTTTATTTTATTTTCTGCTGCTTGTTTGGCTAATTCGTCGGCATCCTCGTTTCCTTGGATGCCCACGTGTGCTTTAACCCAGCTAATTTTGAACCTATTATTTGAGAGTTTAATTGCTTCTTGTATATCATTTACTAGTTGTGTGGTGTTAAATGGTTTGCTTAATGTTTGGATGGCTGACATGCAGTCCGAGCGATGCTGTATTCCATCCCTGTGTTGTTGCCCCAATATGCTGCTTGTAGTATGGCCAGTAGTTCGGCTTGAAAGACACTATTAAACTTTCTTAATGGTGCTGACCACGATTTAATTTTTTGTTCATTTTTGAAGGCTACGAATGCCGAACCCGTAGCTCCTGATTCCAATTTTGAGCCATCTGTGTAGATATTTATGTCTTTGACGTTGTGCCCTATTCTTGGTTCGGTTGTTTCTGCGGGGTGTATGTTCCATACGTTTATTTTTTGCATAGTCTGTGTGATTTATTGTTGTTCCATGGAGGTTTACATTTTCTCTCAGTCTTGATACTGTACCGTATGTTGCTTCGTATTTTACTTGTAGGTGTATTGGAATCAGGCCTGCAAGTACCTGAAGGGCCGCGGTAGGGGCAGTTTTATATGCCTTAACAATGGACAGCAGGAAGTGTCTCTGGCAAGAGGATAATACCTCCTTGCTCCTTCTATTCAGGTTGTGGCCCCAAATAGGGGCGGCATAAGTTAGTGTCGTTTCAACTACTGTCCTATACCAAGTTTTAATAATTTCTGGTTTTAAGCCCCAGTTCCTGGATGCCATTGCTCCCAACATGTTGAATGTGTTTCTTATTTTTGCTGCTTGTGTTTGGCAATGCGCTAGCCAGTTGAGGTTTTTGTGTATTATGACTCCTAAGTATTTTATTTGCTCTTTTCCTTCAAGTTCTTTGTCATTGAATTTTATGCCTTCTATTTTATATGTGTCCTCTGTTGGAAGATTCCTTGTGTGTGTTCTGTTTAGATACAGCAGTTCTGTTTTATCCCAGTTTAGCGTTAGTTTATTTCCTGTAATCCATTCATTGAATTCTTTGATTATTTTGTTAGCTAGTTTAACTAATTTGATTTTTGTTTTTGCTCTAAGTATTATTATAAAATCATCAGCGAATGCTTGTATTCTTACGTTAATTCCCCAATTTTTCTTGAGAGCCGTATCTGCTATGAGCAGCCACAGCAAAGGCCCGAGACAGCTGCCTTGTGGGCAGCCCCCGAATGTCTGCTTTGTTAAAATAATGCCGTTTTCTTCGATTGTGAAGTACCTCTCTTTTAGGAAGCTCAATATCCAGTTTGTTAAATAAGTTGGATTGGGGGACTGCTTAAGGTTTTCAGATATAATAGGCCATCTGATGTTATCGAATGCTCCCTTTATATCCATTGCTATGAGTAGTGTTTGGTAACCCTCTATTTTATCCTGTTTAATTGTTTTTATAAGATTATTAAGTGCATGTTCGCCCGAGATCCCTTTTTTAAATCCGTATTGTTTATCGCTCCAATATTTGTTTACTGTTAGGTGGTGGGATATTCTGCAGTGTATTATTCTTTCTAAAATTTTACTGAATGCCGGTAATAGGCTGATTGGTCTATAATTTGGGGGGTCTTTAGGGTCTTTACCTTTCTTGTGGAACAGAACCACTGTACCTATTTTGAAAGATTTCGGAAAATAGTTAAAGTGGAGGCAAGTATTGTATAATGTTAAAAGAAGTTGTGGCGCTGCATTGTGAATTCGTTTTATTAGGTTATAATCAATATAGTCGAAACCAGGGGCTTTGTTTTGTTTAATGTTTTTAATTATCCTGTTCAGCTCTTGTCGCGTGATTGCAGGGGGGGGGGGGGTGTTCTTCTTCTTCTCTTGGCTTTTCCGATGTTAATTTATGTTCTATTTTTGGGTCTGTTAAGTAAAGGCTATTTATGAAGTGGTTTAGTGTATTTTTAATTGTGACTTCTTTGTTGTCTGGCAGGATATTGACTAACGTTGATGGGCATGTTTTCTTACCCGACGCTATCTTGTATTGTGGTCCGTATGTATTTTTAACTTCTTCACAGTATTTCTTCCATGAATCGCGTTTAGCTTTTTGTGCTATTTTTTTAAGTTTTGCCCTTTCTTTTTTGTATTCTATGTGTAATTTCTGTTTTTTTCCCCGTCTTTTTGTTTTGAAATTTTCTCCTAAACGCTCTGACCCTGTTTCTTGCTATCTTAACCTCTTGCGTCCACCATTGCGGCGCTGTTATGACAGGTGCTTTCCTTTGTTTATAACATTTAAACGCTATTGTTTTAATTTCGTTTTGGAGTCTTAAGGTTATTTTATCTAACTGGTCTGTGTTTGTTATTCTTTTAAGATCTTTAATATATCTATTTCTTATTTGTTTTATTGTTTTCTCAAATTTAGCGTGTTTTCCGTATTTCGTTTCTAACCTGTGTCTTTGATAGTTAGTGTTATCGTAATGTAGTTTAAATTTAATATACTTGTGGTCGCTGCCCGATTCATCATCGCTCACTTCCCAATCTGTAATTTCAGTCCCTAGTTTTGTTGTAGCTATTGTTAAATCTGGCCATCCCAGCTAAAAATGAACTGCAGAAATTCTACAAAAAAACCGCAGTTGGAAAACTGCGGTGATTTGGCCGATTCCGCTACAGATTTTTTGCGGTCAATAGAACTACAAAATTACCGCAGTTTACTAACTGCAGTAATTTAGCAGTTGTATTGACCACAAAAATTCTACAGAAAATTTATAGTTATATCAATATTAAAAATTCTGCAGAAATTTCGCAGTTTTATTGACCGCAAAAATTCTGTAGTGGAATCGGCCAAATCACCGCAGTTCTCCAACTGCAGTTTTTTTGTAGTATATCGACCTCAAAAATGTAGTATTTTTTTAATGAGTATCCACTTTGCCTCCCTGAGGAAAGTGCCCTCAGGGGGGCAAAGTAGTGCACGGAGCAGTGGAAGTATATAAAATGATTAAGCGGTCACAGGTTTGGGTGTCGGCAAAATGTAGGAAAGTGCCCTCCAAATGGGGGGGGGAAGTAGTGGATGGAGCACCAGAAATGCATAAAATGATTAAACGGTCACAGGCCTTACCAACGATATGTCACATGATGGGTGTCGCAAAAATTTAGGAAAGTGCCCCCGAGGGGGGCAAAGTAGTGGGCGGAGTACCGGAAGAGCATAAAATGATTAAGCAGCCAAGGGCCTTTCGAACGATAAGTCACATGATGGGTGTCGGGAAAATTTAGTAAAGTACACCCCTGGGGGGGGCAAAGTGGGGGTTGGGGGAGGAGTACCGGAAGTGCATAAAATGATTAAGCGGTTACAGGCCATTCCAACGATATGTCACATGATTAGTGTCAGAAAATTTTAGGAAAGTGCCCCCCTAGGGGGGCAAAGCAGCGGGCAGAGTACCGAAAGTACATAAAATGATTAAGCAGCCAAAGGCCTTTCCAACGATATGTTACATGACAGGTGTCGGGAAAATTTAGTAAAGTGCCCCCATGGGGGGCAAAGTGGTGGGTGTGGTACCGAAGTGCATAAAATGATTAAGCAGTCACAGGTCTTTCCAACGATATGTTACATGACGGGTATCTGCAAAATTTAGTAAAGTGCCCCCCCTGGGGGGCAAAGTGGTGGGCGGGGTACTGGAAGTGCATAAAATGATTAAGCGGTCACAGGCCTTTCCAACGATATGTCACACGACGGGTGTCGGAAAAATTTAGGAAAGTGCCCCCCAGGGGGGCAAAGTAGTGGGCGGTGTACCGGAAGTGCATAAAATGATTAAGCAGCCAAGGGCCTTTCGAACGATATGTCACATGACAGGTGTCGGGACAATTTAGTAAAGTACACTCCTGGGGGGGCAAAGTGGGGGGTGGGGGAGGAGTACCGGAAGTGCATAAAATGATTCAGCAGTTACAGGCCATTCCAACGATATGTCACATGACAGGTGTTAGCAAAATTTAGGAAAGTACCCCCCAGGGGGGGGCAAAGAGGTGGGCAGAGCACCAGAAGTGCATAAAATGATTAAGCAGTCACAGGCCTTTTCAATGATATGTCACATGAGGGGCTATGGCAAAATTTAGAAAAATGCCCTCCCACGGGGGAGGGGCAGGTGGGGAGAGGGACACGAAGGTGCTAATACAAATAAGCAGCCACACACCTTTCCAAAGATATGTCACATGATGCATGTCGGCAAAATTTAGAAAAGTACCCCCCCCCCTGGTGTGAATGTAAAGGGAGGGTCATCGTAGGTACATAATATGAATAAGTGGTAAGAAATTTGCATATTACACAATCTTTCGAGGAAATACACATATTTCGCACGACCTTTTGAAGAAATTCACTTATTTTACACGATCCTTTGGCAAAAATCGCAGTTTTCTACGACCTTTCAAAGAAATTTGCATATTTCACACGATCATTTGACGAAATACACTGTTTTCGCGATCATTTGACAAAAATCACATTTTTTCGCGATTCTTTGACAAAATTAGTGTTTTTTCCGTGACCTTTCAAAGAAATTTGCATATTACATGGTCTTTCGACAAAATTCACATATTTTACACAATCCTTAGGCAAAAATCACATTTGTTCGCAAGATCCTTTGAAGAAATTCGCATATTTTCCACGATCTTTCAATGACATTTGCATTTTTTCTGCGATCATTTGACAAAAATCATATTTTTTTGCGATTCTCTGGCAAAATTCGCGTTTTTTCCTCAACTTTTAAACGTAATTTGCATATTACAGTATCTTTCGACAAAATTTGCATATTTCGCACGATCTTTCAAAGAAACTTTCATATTTCGCACGATCTTTCGAAGAAATTCACATATTTTACACGATCATTTGATGAAATATGCATTTTTTTCGCAATCATTTGACAAAAATCACATTTTTTCGCGATTCTTTGACAAAATTCTTGTTTTTTCCGTGACCTTTCAAAGAAATTTGCATATTACATGGTCTTTCGACAAAATTCGCATATTTTACACAATCCTTTGGCAAAAATCACATTTTTTCGCAAGATCCTTTGAAGAAATTCGCATATTTTCCACGATCTTTCAACGACATTTGCATTTTTTCTGCGATCATTTGACAAAAATCATTTTTTTTTGTGATTCTCTGGCAAAATTCGCGTTTTTTCCACAACCTTTCAACGAAATTTGCATATTACACTATCTTTCGACAAAATTTGCATATTTCGCACGATCTTTCAAAGAAACTTTCATATTTCGCACGATCTTTCGAAGAAATTCGCATATTTTACACGATCATTTGACGAAATATGCATTTTTTTCGCAATCATTTGACAAAAATCACATTTTTACGCGATTCTTTGACAAAATTCTTGTTTTTTCTGTGACCTTTCAAAGAAATTCGCATGTTACATGGTCTTTTGACAAAATTCGCATATTTTACACGATCCTTTGGCGAAAATCACATTTTTTTTGCAAGATCCTTCGAAGAAATTTGCATGTTTTTCACGATCTTTTAACGACATTTGCATTTTTTCTGCGATCATTTGACAAAAATCATATTTTTTTGTGATTCTTTGGCGAAATTCACGTTTTTTCCACGACCTCTCAAAGAAATTTGCATATTACCCGATCTTTCGACAAAATTTGCATATTTCGTACGATCTTTCGAAGAAATTCACATATTTTACACTATTATTTGACGAAATACGCATTTTTTCGCGATTCTTTGACAAAATTCTTGTTTTTTCTGTGACCTTTCAACGAAATTCGCATATTACATAGTCTTTCGACAAAATTCGCATATTTTACACGATCCTTTGGCGAAAATCACATTTTTTTGCAAGATCCTTCGAAGAAATTCGCATGTTTTCCACGATCTTTTAACGACATTTGCATTTTTTCTGCGATCATTTGACAAAAATCATATTTTTTTGCGATTCTTTGGCGAAATTCACGTTTTTCCCACGACCCTTCGAAGAAATTCGCATATTACACGATCTTTTGATGAAATTCGAGCATTTTGCACGACCTTTTGAATAAACTTGCATATTTTACACGATCTATTGGCAAAAATCATGTTTTTT
The DNA here is from genome assembly GCA_963932465.1 of Maratus speciosus. NCBI lineage: Eukaryota > Metazoa > Arthropoda > Arachnida > Araneae > Salticidae > Maratus > Maratus speciosus. The sequence continues at coordinate 283,860,878 of OZ010795.1, read as the reverse complement.
TTGCAATTCTTTGATGGAAATCGTGTCTTTTTCGTGATCCTTTAATGAAAATCTCATTTTTCCGGAAATCCTTTGACGAAAATTGTGTTTCCCAGCGATCCTTTGACGAAAATTGCATTTCCCAGCGATCCTTTGACGAAAATTGTGTTTCCCAGCGATCCTTTGACGAAAATTGTGTTTCCCAGCGATCCTTTGACGAAAATTGTGTTTCCCAGCGATCCTTTGACGAAAATTGTGTTTCCCAGCGATCCTTTGACGAAAATTGCGTTTCCCAGCGATCCTTTGACGAAAATTGCGTTTCCCAGCGATCCTTTGACGAAAATTGCGTTTCCCAGCGATCCTTTGACGGGAGTCGCATTTTTTCCTGTAATCCTTTGACGAAAATCGCATTTTCCCCATGATTCTTTGACATTAATTGCATTTTTTCCATGATCTTTTGACAATTGTGCTCAATTTGGTGCGGTTCGTAGTCACGTTTTTGTTATATTTCCTACACTCCCACTACAACCCTTCCCTCATTAAAAATGTTAACAAATTTTAATGCATATTTGCATCGATCCCAGGAATAATAAAATTCAATGCTGAAAAAGCGGAATTCCGCGTTTCTGCAGTAAAATAAAACGTCTGAAAACATCTTTCGATTACATAGTTTCTGAACACAAACACCTGCTAGTTTCATGCGTTTCCAAACAAAAATAATTTAAAACATATGTCATAAAGTTGCCTCTTTGGATTTGAGAACACCCATAATGAAAAGCATTCACCATAACAAATGCACAGGGATAAATTCAGTCAGGAGATGCAGCGTTCCCACATCATATATATATATACATACACATACATAGATATAATGCTAATAATGTATTATACTTAAATTGAAGGATGGCATTTATAAAAATATTTTACTCAAATTTTTCCGATAGATTTCAGTACAATTTAAAAAAAAAAAAAAACAGAGCAAACATAAATACGTCAATTTTTTTAAATTGAACAGAACTGAAATTATCAATGCAAGTTTGAAAATATGAATTTCATAAAGTACGATAAATGTCACATATAATTTTTCTTTACAAAAAATCCCAAAACTTCCTTAAATAAAATTGCACATAACAAAACTTTTTCAAAGAAAATTACGTCATAAGAACAGTTATTACTTTGTTCATTCTGACACTATTTTCTAGGTGTGCCCACTTGAGGAGAAAAGTAATGTGAAGCTCCCTAATTTTTAGATAATTTCATATATAAACATCAAGCAAACACAATTCTATATTATTAATTGAAAAAATTCTAAAATGCCTATAAATTAGTGATTTGGGGACAAATCTACAACTAATGTCACAAATAATGGCTGTTTGTTTACATCAGATGAATCAGAGATTAAGGGTAATGTTTACATTAATGTCAAGATTATAAGTAATTTAAGGGGGAACAAATGTCATATCTTTCCGTCGAAAGAAAATTTGCAAAATTTGTCAGTCAGTTGTATGAAAATATCTCAAAATTCATCAATCAGTCGCAGATCAAAAGTTAATTATTTTTTTCAGTCAGACATGGAAAAAAATGCAAGTTTTGTGACTCTGTCACAGAATGAAAATACTAAATTCACAAATCAGTCATAAAAAATATTGCAAAATTTTAACAATTGAAGCATTAATTAATCAAACAATGACTTACCTGTAGTGTTTTTAGGTATTTTATGAATTGTTATTAATAATAATCTCAACTTTTTGTATTAAATAATAAAGAGCTAAAAATGAAGCAAAGTAATGGCTTGATGAAAAAGAATATGCAAAACAGAAAAGAAAATCTGTGACGACCGCTGGCAGTCTTGAACTTCCTGCAAACTGGCGTCGGTAAAAACCCCGCCCGTATATGACATCTGTGCCCATGCAAGTACATGCACTTTCTAATCTTAATCTTTTGGAGATTTTTTTTTAAATATCTCGTTTGCATTCACATGCTTTTGTTTGCATTGGGTAACTAAAGACGATCTCTAAAATACACTTTTTTTTTTTTTTTTTATGAGGACGTTAATCTTTTTTAGACAAAAATAGCCTCAGAAAAAAAACCTGCAAACAAAATCAAAAAAGTAAAAAACGGCTGTTGTAAAGATCGACCTCAGCTGGCATACAGAATAATATCAAAATATGGAAATGCAAATGAGATACCTTAAAAAAAAATTTCTTATAAGATTAATATTACAGGGCAGGCGTTTTCATGTGAGTGAAGTAACCTCTTAAGTAAGTAGTGGAGATTCTTTGCAAAAATCGACTTCATACTGTATAGTACTGTGTTTACCCTCATAATAGTTGCACTTTTTTTTGCCAAATTTTTATTGTGAAAGTCTAGGTGCAACTATTATGCGGAGAAATCTACTGCATAATATTGTACACTGAAATGCTGAAACATTACTGGTATAAAAAAACACAATAAAATTAGTAACTTACCAAATGTTTCCAGATTATGATGTTTATTAAATACCATTTTCTTTTTATGGTAATATTTTTATAGATGTAAAATTTACAAATAATAATCTTTGTGAAAATTTAAACAAAAAATTATAATAAATTTCTTTTACTAAAGGTTTCAGTATCACTATTGTAATGAGAGTCGGTGTCTGAAGAATCTCAGTCATTCCATAAAATGCCATCTTCGCTTCCGTCCAAAGCGTCAAAGATACCCATCTTCTTAAAATTTTTTGGAAATTATATCGCTTGTCATTAAAGTCAAGCTTTGTAATGTTGGACATTAGTTCCAGGGATGGGCGCCTTACTTTTCCACTGGGAATTTTCTTGTTGTTCCCATTGATTATCCAATATCCATATACTCGTCTTATATTGTCTTGCAGAATCTCTGTGACTCCTCCGGGAATTATCACAAGATCTGTTTTGCCTTCTGAAAGTTTTTTCTTTACATCATCAACAAAATGTCTTCGGAAACTATCAAGTACCAGCATGGCTGTTTTTTTGAGCAATGCTCAAGACCTTTTCTTCCAAACGTTGATCTTTCATAATTTTTTCATCCATTCAATTCATGAAAAGAAAATAGTTTGACGATTTTTTCTGCTTCAAATCAGGGGTGAGACTATTATACAAGTAAACACGGCAGTCTATTGAGGGCTGCTTTGCAGAATTTCTGAGCATCAAATACCAAGTACTAGTGTATACTAAGGAAGAAACATTCATGCACACACTCTAATCAATAATAACCACTCGACTGGAGGCAGAATTTTTTTTAAAAGAAGTTACCAGACAAATTTAAAAGAAAAATTGCTTAAATTAAAAACATTGAAAAGTGGGAAGGGTTAGTTCCAGGCCATTGGACAACCGCTGTGGCTTCAAGTTTAATCTTCAGCAGCAGTTGAGGGTAGGCAGATTTAAAAAAAAAAAATGTAAGATTTTTGCATTGTCTGAAAACATACTTTTTCTGTTTACTTTTAAAATTTAATTTTATTCCAAAATTTAATAAGTCATGCACATTGTTTTAAAATGTTTAAAACCAGCAGCACTACTTGAAAAGTTACATTAAATAACCCGAACAATACACACACAAAAAAAAACTATTCAATAAAAAACTTAGATTATTGAACTCTTTTCCTCTGTAGTAACAATAAATTACTTAAATTTACACTAACTAGCTTTTAATCAGCTACACCTCTATTATTCTTTAAAGAAAAACCAAAAAATATACATATAAATAGTATCTTGCACCTACAAATCCTCCTCCGAAATATTTTATTGGTGAAGCGACTTTTATTTTCTACTGTTGAATAGTATATCCGAATTTTTTAAAAAGGGCCCACTTTTTTGGAAGTATAATAGTCCTTTCAAAAAGAGAGATCAAGCTCGGTACATAATTTAGCAATCTTAAATATACATTCTAAAAGAATAATCAAAGTATTTATTATACGGACAAGTCAGATTTAAAAAATACGAACGCAAAAACCGAACGGGCATGGTGTCAGTTCTTTAAAAAATTAGCTCGGTACATAATATTCGCAATGTTATGGTTATTGACATTCATTTAAAAATAATAATAATAATAATTAACGCGAAAGCATAATACGAACAAAAGGGGCTATGAAAAAAAGACGAAGGTCGAATCGCGAGTCACATGTATTGTAAATAAAGCATTCCGCCTAGATCGAAAGTTGAGTTGTACGAGCACTACTGCTTCATCCGCCGGAATCCAGATAGATTTTTCGCTGTTAGCGAAACGAGATCGACCAATCAGGAAGCTTGCTTCCTTAAAACAGGAAAAAGTTCGCGAAATGTGAGCTTCTGATTGGTCAATCTCGTTTCGCTAACAGCGCAAAATGTATCTGCATCCCGGACAGAATTTAGAATAAAAAATATTATTTAAATAATATTAATTTATTATATATTATTAATAATTATTAATTATAAATAATAATTACTAATTATTTATATTATATTATTCATATTATGTAATATATAATTAATAATATATTAAATATCAATAATTATTAATTATAAATATTATTAATAATTATTAAATCAATTATAATTAAAAATTAACTTAAATAATAAATATTTATTTAGTCAGAAATGCAGCATCAGCTGCGTGAACAATAATCAAATATTCCAATGTAAATTTAAAATAAAATATTTAATAAGAATTATTTATTTTTCATTCGTTTTTATAAAGTAGAAGTAATTTTCATACGAACTGGGAGTCATGTATTTTCGGGGAGAAGGGCAAATTGTGCATTTAGTAAATCCGGGTCCGGGTGTGCTATGAAAAAGAAAAAAAAAAGGGGGGGGGGATGCCTCCTCATTGGATTTTGAAATTAAAGTAAAAAAAAAAAAATCTGCTTTTGAAAAACACAGTAGAATTTATTCTTTTCGAGTATGTTTAAAAAAAGGGAAGCTGGAATTTTCCGTTTAGGGGAGGAGGGGGGCATAGGAGAGCAACTACCCCTCCCTAGATTTTGAAGTAAGTAACTAATTTTATTTTCTTATTTTGAAAAACATAATAAAATTTATTCTTTGCGAGTGACTAAAAAAAAAGAAACCAAGAATTTTCCGTCAGGAGGAGGCGCGGGGAGGGGGGGGGGGTTATAGAACAGTCATTTGTTCCTCCCAGGATTTTAAAATATAAGTAACTAATTTTTTTTTCTACCGGTTTTGAAATAGTGAAATTTATTTAATTCGACTAACTTAAATTAAAAGAGGAACTAAAAAGTTTCAGTTGAGGGAACGGTATAGGAGGCCCATTGCCCTTCCCTGTATTTTGAAATTGTATAAACTAAATTTTCTTTTTTTCCTATTTTGAAAACATAGAAGAATTTATTTTTTTTCGAGTAACTTAAAAAAAGGGAAACAAGAATTTCCGTTTAGGGGAAGGTGGCATAGGAGACCAATTACCTCTCCCTAGATATTTCAATATAAGTAACCCATTTTTTTCTCTCCTGTTTTGAAAAACATAGTAAAATTTATTCTTTGCGAGTAACTTAAAAATTAAGGTAACCAAAATTTTCCGTTAAAAGAGGGGAGCCTAGGGGAGTCATTGTTGCTCCTGGATTTTGAAACAGATATGTAACTGAATTTTCTTTTTCTCCGATTTTGTACATAGTAAAATTTATTTATATTCAGAAACTTAAAATAAAAGAGAAGCAGTTTATCAGAAATATCAGTTGAGCGGGGGAAGGGGGGGAAAGGGGGATAGGAGAAAAAAGCCATTTCCCTTCCCTGGATTTTGAAATTTAAGTAATTAAATTTTCTTTTTTTATGAAATGCATAGTAAAATTCATTCTTTTTCAGTATTTTAAAATAAAAGAAATTAAAAAAATCCGTTAAGGAGGGGGGGGGGGGGGGTGGAAGGCTCATTGCCATCCCTGAAGTCTGAAATTTAATTAACGGAAATATCTTATTTTCTCCGATTTTGAAAAATATAGTAAAATTTATTTATTCCGAATAACTTAAAATTAAACAGAAACTAAGAAGTTTCTGTTGGGGGAGAGATTCACCCCCCTATATCTCACTCTTGGTAGTTAATTTTCGGTCGATTTTTTTTTCATGTTTATGTATTTAAACTTTATCTTAAAGTCAGGTTAAAAAGAGTTCATTTTTTTTTTGGGGGGGGGGGGGGCGGAGCTGTAACCCGAGGACGGCATTCTCTTTCGGACTTTGAAATTTAATTTTAACTAAATTTTCTTTTTCTCTGATTAACACAAAATAAAATTTATTCCTTTCGGACAACTAAAATAATTAAACACTAAGAGAAAAAGACGAACTGGTAAAATTATGAGATAAAATTACTTCATTACTACAGACGCAAAATCTCATTAGTTTAAAAGTTTATGATGACTTCACATAAACTATAGAATTTTTGAAGTTAATAGCACTGAGTATTTTTGAAATAAAGTACTACAAAATTACGCCACATTAGCCACAGAATTTCTAAAGTATTTTTACAGTCGAGATTGCACTACAGAAAATCTATAGTTGACTATAGAAAAACCTAAAAAATACTCCACTTCTGTAGAAAAACTGCAGTTCATTTTTAGCTGGGATCCCTCTAGTTTCTTTTGTCCCCTTATTGTACTAAAAGACGCTGGTGCTCCTGGAGGGTTTTGGACAAAGAGCGAGTTTAGGAGTAGAAAATCTGTAAGTTTTTCACCCCTGTCATTTATATCTGCGTACCCCCATTGTTGCGTGTGTGCGTTGAAGTCCCCCGCCAGTAGAATCTCGCCCTTTGCTAATTCCAGTGTGTCTTCCACTTCCTGAAGTACTATTGCGAAATCTGCCGAGGGGGGAGCATATACGTTTATTATTGTTATAGTTTCTTTTTTATTTTCTACTGTTATTGCTGTTGTATATTCTTTTTCTGCGATTGTTATTGGGTTTGTGCCTATGTTCGTTACTATGGCTGATCGATTATGTTTTGTTTTGGTTACTTTCCAGATGCTGTTTTTATCGCTAAAGGCTGTTATTTTTTCTGTTCTTTTATTTTGATAGTAGTCTTGAAGCAGTCCTATGTTAATCTTGTTTTCACCCATGTAACCCTTTAATGAGTTAGTGGCATGAAAGCTATTGTGTAGATTAATTTGTATGAATTTAATATTGTCTTTATCTTGCGAGTTTTCTTTTGTGGTGGAGCTTGCTATATGTATTTTTTTATTTTTCTGTTTTTGCATGTTTAACACTTGGGTGCCTTTTTGGCACGAGCTATCTTTAATGTCGGCGTGGTGCATAATTGACTCTATTTAGTTCACGTACTCTTTGTTCACGTTCTCTGATTTCTGCTTGTGTACGCCTATACAATCGTGGAATACCCCCGTATGTATTTACTGTTACTAAGTCTTTTAAAACTTCCTCACCCGTGGTTAGTTTTGTTTTCCCTTTTTCTAGTTCCAACTGCCTTATTGTCAGTAGTTTACGGTAGACCCTGCACCTCCCGTCATGAGCCGTGTGGTCAACTGGTAGATGTGCTATGAGGTGATCTTTATTCCATTCATTGAAGGTTGTGCACATGACACACCGCTTCGTATTTTTGGGGCAGTCTTCGTATCTATGGTGGCCGGCGCAAATTGGACAGTATTCTTCTTTTTGGGTACACTGGTTTGCAAGATGATCAAACCCTTGGCATCGATGGCATCTTAGGATTGTGACATAGTTCTTTACTGGGCATTCCATCAGTCCCAGGCAAACCGTTCTCTCTCTGAGCATGTGATTTGCCAAGGGCTCGGGGAGCGATACCGGTATGTGCACTTTTCCCGCTGATGCCCGCAGATACCGTAGGGTTCGTATCTTTTCCAGATTATCTTTGTTTCTGATGCCTATCTTCCTGCATATCTTCGTTTTCACAGCTGTTTCATCTGTTTCCTCTGGTGCGTGGAAGATTATGATTCTCTTCATCTTCATGTTTGCTGTCTTGATATTCAAACCGCTGCTACTTTCTTCGCTTTCTGTGAGGGCATCTTTTATCCTCGTGGCTTGTGTCGCCGAATCACATACTATTTTCATACCGTTGCGTATCTTCTTGACGTTCTTCACCCCGTCTTTGTTTTGTATCTTGCTGGCTACTTGTTGCTCCACTTCTTCTGCTGTTCTGTCTTCTTTAGCTTGGATTATTACTGTAGCTGTAGCTTCTTGTACAGCTCTTGCATATGATTTTACGACCGACGTTTTCATACTTACCAGTTCTTCTTTATCAGTTGTTTCTTCATTGATCGTTGTTCTTAAGGCTGTTGATTTGTCCATAACTTCTATACTGGCCTCGGCGTGCACAGCCCTAGTCTCAATCTCCATTAGTGAATTTATCACTATTTGGAGTGCTCGTTCTATGGCCGTGCGCGTCGAAGCGGTGATTTTTGTAGATTTTGCTGCGATTGATTTAATATAGCTAATTGCCAGCATTCCTCTTTCAACTTCTAACGATCTTCTTTTATTTGCTTCTGGCAGATCACAATAACTCATTAGCTTATTCTTGATGTCATCTGTCTCTTTATTTTTCATTTTTGAGGCATTCTGTTGGCTATCTTCGTCGGAATCGACTTCTGTCTCGTCATCGTTGGTGAGATCGAAATATTCTCGTATATTCTTCATTGTTATTACTGTCTTTTCGGGGAGCTCTTCTTTTTTAGTTGAATTCTTCAATGATTGACCAGGTAGCTCCTTTCGAGCGGAGTCGGATCCACCTGCCACTACTGGTGTCTTTTTTTGTATTTTGGGTTTTAGTGTTGTTGATTTTGAGTTGATTTTTGGTGTATTGTTACGTATGTCTGTTGGAGAGTTTATGCTACTCCTAGAGGAGGAGCGAGTGCCGGGTGGCATTTTGTTGTGTTCCTATTGCCAACATTCAGAATATGACAAAAGCAATACGTTAAGAATAGTGTTTTATATTTTAGAATGTATAACGTAATAAAAGATGCATTCTCAATATATTGACATACGTTTAATATGTTAATATATATTTTATTTCAAATATGAGACGTTTTCATTTATGCATGAAATCACAGCAGAAATTTATTCTTTTTGAATGAAAATCTCAACTTCCAAGGACGTCATGTACGTCTTCTATGTGCTATACCGTTATATAATATAAAATAAAGTACTTTGACCATGCATTTCATTTTATCATCTTTCTAAACAAATTTCTTCGTGATGCATGAAAACAAAAACAATAGATTTTCCGTTCTGACCATTCAACATAAAAATAAAATCCCTGCCGGCCCGGCCTACAGGCGGGGGTAGATTTCGAGGTTAAGTATACTAATTTCACCAACAAAAATTAAATAATGATTAGAGATAAACCAACTTTAACAATTTTATGTGGCCGTTTTTGACGAGTTTTTACTTCATTTTTATGCAATAGCTGGATTCATCAGAATCATGTTAAGGCGGTATTCATAAAAATACTTTTTCATTCATTTTTTAAACAAAAAAATATTAAACTTGCTGACGTGATTTTTGAAGAGATTTATAAGTAACCTGTGTTTTTATTTTTCGTTCAATTAATTAAAACATGATTTATAAACAATTACTTTCTCAGTAAGACAATATTTTTCGTTTCTAACACAATCACTTCGGAAAATTCTGTTCAAAATGACCACATTGACATCATTTTCTTTAAATATATTCTGCCTCTATCAAAAAATCGATCCTTACGGTACATTATATAGTTTCTGAATAAGAGAATCTGCCAATTGGATGCGTTTGAGAACAAAAAGTAATTTAAAAATGAGTCAGAAAATAAGCAGTTTGTATTTGAATACACTCTTAATAAGATGATTTTTTTCTTCAACCCCTATGTATTTTTAATTTGTTTTTGCTGTAAGAATTGGTCCTATCAAAAACTTGTCTGTATAAATGTTGTAGACAATATTAAGAAGAGATATGCTAAATTCGTGGGGATTTTATATCTTGTGAATTGACGGAGTTATCGATTTTCTTCTTCTTCAACACCCCCTTTTTTTCGTTCTTATTTATTTATTTTTTTTTTCAATACGAATTTTGCAGTACGGTCCTATCAAAAACTTGTAAATATAAAAGTTGTAGATAATATTAGGGAGATTTATAATAAAATTAATTGGATTTAATATCTTGAGAATTGGCGAAGTTATGAATTTTTTCCCTCCAAAATACCCTTTTTTGCGACCATTGAGCCCATTTTTAATTTTATCAAAAATCTGTGATACATAAATTTTTGGCCCTATATTTAGAAGTAATCAAAACTTTAAACTGTTTTGATATGTACAAAAATTAAGATGTTATGGGTTTTTTTCGGTTTTCACATAACCCCTCCCTATTTCCATCCCCTTGGTCCGATTTTGCCAATTAACGAACTTGACCGAGATTTTATGCCCCTCGATTTTATGTATCAGTTTGGAAGAGATTTGTGCAGAATTGTGGAAGTTATCGTGTCCTGAAAAAAATGATGTATATATATATATATATTTATTTATATATACAGGGTGGTCATAAAAAAACTTTGCCGATACATGGAACTCTAGCGGCCATTCCGTTTAACCGATCGAGATGCGATTTCAGATATAGTTATTCAGAGGTATGAGCTCGGGATTCTGTGAACGGCAACAAATTGGCGCTCACGGTTACGGTTAGAGGTACAGAAACTCGAAATTTTCGAATAGCAACGCCCATTTTTTTTCGTCGTAAAATGCTCAGCGCATGCGAAAACTCTAAATAGCGCTGAACGGTACGTGTATCGCAATAAATGGACGCGTTATGCACGCACAAAAAACAACTCAGCGAACGGCCAAAAATAACGCGATCGGGGCGGGCGGAGGACATTTGCATATGGCAGAGACAAGAATCCGTTTTCTACACTAATTATCTGTCGAACGGCCTTCTGTGATCGTTGTCTTGCCTCTGTCATATGCAAATTTCCTCCGTGCGCCCCGATCGTGTTGATTTTGGCCGTTCGCTGAGCTGTTTTTTGTGCGTGCATAACTCGTCCATTTATTGCGATACACGTACCGTTCCAGCGCTATTTAGAGATTTCGCATGCGCTGAGCATTTTGTGATGAAAAAAATTGGGCGTTGCCATTCGAAAATTTCGAGTTTCTGTACCTATAACTGTAACCGGGAGTGCCAATTTGTTGCCGTTCACAGAATCCCGAGCTCATACATCTGAATATCTGAAATCTCATCTCGATCGGTTAAACGGACCTGCCGCTAGAGTTCCATATATCGGCAAAGTTTTTTTATGACTACCCTATATATATATATATATATATATATATATATATATAAAGTTATTTACTGAGGGTGGTTTTTGGTTCTAGGGTCATGATCGGTGTAGATCTGCAAAACTGTTTCAGAAATTCCAACATAGGGGAGAATGAATAGGTAGTATACGAAATCTTCATACGAAATCTACCTACAATGGCTTTATGCTTATTAATTACATTGGACAACAATGTTTTTGTCACAGAACTAAAATTAGTTGTTTCTTGGTCGTTTTTTTTTTTTTTTTTTTTTTTTTTTTTTTTTGCGCTAATTTCGTATATGCTTTCCGTTTTTCTCTAAGATTCTGGTTTTTGACGAATTTGTATATTTAAGTTTATGCAAATTTAAGCTTTTCTGTGCTATTTTATGCAAATTCAAGATGCAGTATTTGTCATATTAAATTCCTTTTATAGATAATGACTACTGGGCTATTTCCTTTAGATACACATGCCACGATCTGCATAATCTTAAAATTCATCTGTGTGTTTTTAAGCCTAATTTGTGTATTTTTCAATGGTGTAATGTTTACCTTACGATAAGCTTTAAATTAGTTGCCACAGAACTGATGTAATGTTTTTCTAGACAAGATTTTTTGGTGATTTCAAATCTGTAATTTGTTCCTTTATATCACGTGTAGTTTTTGAGTAAATTGCATTTTTACTTCTGTACAGTATTGACACAAGTTAATATAAAATGTTTTTAGGAGTGTGCACCATTGTCAAATGGGTGAACAGGTGTCTGATTTCTATCAAGGACATAAACAACAATTATATACGCGAAAAAAAAAATTAAAAAAGTTCTAGAATCTTTCCTAACTATTTGAAGTATATCGCAAATAATCAAAAAAGAGACTTCTGACATATTTGACAAAAAAAAAAAAAAAAAATCCTTTTTTTCAAAAACTAGGCATAATAGAAGAAAGCAGCTTGAAATCCATACTTGGAATCAGCGAAAAAAACTGGTTTAGAAACATATTAGCGTACTTGTGTGACAGAAATATTCGGACTTCAAGAAAAGTTATTACAAAAAAAAAAAAAAATAATAAATATGAAATCTAATTGACCAGTATTATTTTGAGAAAATAAATTACACACTTGTTATTTTGCCCACGACTATTAGATTATAATCAGAAACAGTTGATCATAAAAAAGAACCTCATAAATAAAATATATAAAGAACAATGGAAAATAATATGAAACTCTAGGTGAATTCATAATTATTCTTAAGCAGTATTTATCTATATAATTTATAGTAATAAATGTCGAAGATGGATACTATGCACTAGAATATATAACATGAATAGATTCATTAAATTTCAATGAAAATTAAATCAAACGATATCAGTCGTAAGATTTGTTTGTGAATATTAAAAAAAATTACCGCATGTGTTATTATCATGTTTAGATTTAATCAAGGTACCGATAAGAATATTGAAGAAAAATGCATAAATAGCATATTTTTGGCAGATCCATATAATTCAAATAAATTCCAAATACTGCGTTTTGTCATTTAAATATGCTATTTTCGTGCTAATTTTAAATATTTGGTAAATTCTCATTTTAAAGTCATCTTAAAAGAATCGACATTTTATAATAATAAAATTTATATGATAATATAGAAAATTTCATACTTCAAGAATAAATTAATGTAAATATAATGTGATTGGTTGTTTAATGCTTTGTACATTTGCATTTCAAATTATATTCGGAAATATACCTGTATATATTTGTAATTGGATATTTGCACAGATAATCCTTTAAAAACAAATTACAGTTCAATTTTATATATAATCCTTTTATTCAATAACATTTTCTAGCTTATACATATTTTCATGTAAAGCTGACTGCATAAATACGATTTCTGTGATAAACTTTATTATTATTGAGAACGATTTATTTTTTATTCTAAACACATCCATTAAATTGAATAAGCATTGACATAAATTTTTATTCCCAGAAACTGGATATTTTAATTTATTTATCGTACTTGGGTTTTTATTTTATTTTTTCACTACTGAAAAATAATTCCGAAATATATTAATTTGATATTAACTGCTTATTATTATTTACGTACAAATGGAGAAGCGCATTTTTATTCCCTATCACAATTTTTCACTTTCGAGAAAATGCCTTTTTTATGTAGAAATGCATAAAAATCATTTACTTATTCTAACAGGGAGGTTTCTATTGATGTCACATTTTCATGCTGGCTGCCTCATTAAACTAAAATAAATTCAATAGGTAAAAAGTTTTTTTTTTTTTTTTTTTTTTTTACTTTACAGTGAATACAAATATCTATGAGGTGATACTGTGAATACAGATATCTATCAATAAATCTATGAATACAAATTAAAAGAAGAAAGAAGATTCCGCATAACTCCCTCATAATTGTTAAAGGAATAAAATTTCAACAGGGAAGAAAAACCTTCAGAAAGCAGCAACATTTTTCGTTTATAATAAAATAATTCCTATAATGTTCGGTAAATGTATCTATTATATACAGTGTTATAATTATTGCCTCTTGGGGCCCTGTGTCCCCAAACGGAGACCTCAGTTGTTTTCCTTATAAAAACTAAAATGTCCGATTTTTTTACATTTTCACATAATAGCTTAATGTTTCTTGCATTCAAACAAGTGAATAAATGGCAGTATCTAAGCTGATTCCCACATAAAATAAATGTTACTTTCTTCTGAGCTTGCAAAATGCCTAAAAATGCCCAAAAGACAGTATGACCAAAAAGTGAGAAATTTTCACAGGTATGTAACTTAAGGGGGTCCGGGACACATTTTAAAATAATTTTTATTTACTGAGTTAAATTTCTGAATTTTTTTCTGATCGTTAACCTTATCATTTGTAAACAAAATCACATGATGAAACTTCTCAGAATTTTTTTTTAATTTTAAAATTAAAATTTATTAAAAAAAGTGGGGTAATTTAAAATCGCTATAAATCGAAATATTATTTATAGAATTTCAATTTTTTTTTTCATTTAAATAAACAGAAACATATAAGTTTTAATTTTGATTCAGCATTTTTTTTAAATATCAATTTATAAAAAAAATAAAAATATTTACCGAAAAAATTTTAAAAAAAGTGGTGCAACTTTTTTTTTTATTATTATATTTTCAAAAGTAAATATTTTTTTTCAATTATGCGGAATCAAACTAAAGTAAAACAATTGAAAAATATATGGTCCAAGTTTGAATCCTTTATCTTTACAGGTTCTCTAGTTATAAGAATTTAAATATGAGAAATGGTGAAAAAAAACTTTCATGAAGAAAAACGCATTTTTGCAAAAAGTCGTTTCCAGGACAGCCATTGCTTGAAAGCTAGATTTTGAAAACAAACTAAAACAAAATAAACGGCCAAGTGCGAGTATTACTCGCGCACTGAGGGTTCCGTAGAATAAATATATGAATTTGTAATTGTATTATTATTATAAAAAAAAAAAAAAAAAAAAAAAAAAAAAAGTTGCTTAAAGTTGCTAAAAGTTGCTAAGACTTTGTAAAAAACTATACAACGTAGGGTTAGGTATAACTGTATATACTAAAAAAGTGTAAGTAGATATACCATGAAAGTTCAAAGAGATATGGAACTTAAATAATATCAAATATAGCTTTTCTGTATAACTCATTTTTTTAGTATTATCCTAATCTGTTTATGATGAACTTAATTCGGTACTGACAATAAAAGCAGTGCATATTTAAACTTCAACTGGTATTTCATAAAACTAAATTCAGCGTAGTAATAATCTTTATTTCTACAGTGTAGCTAAAACAAAACTGTTGTTCAAAATTGAAATTTGGATAATGCTAAGCTCGCTTCGAAAGGAGGTCACAAAGATGCAACGTCGTCTTGGTCCGTGCCGCGTTTTTTCGAATAGGTTTTTCATTAACTTTTAAAGTAATTCGAGGCGTATTGAGAGATTCACTCAATGCAAACTAGTCGCGAATGACATAATATTTATGTGATTCATTCTAATTAAGTGTTAAACCTACAAAAAATTAGAAATTTTAATTTTACTAGATGTTAAACTCCTATCTTTTCTTAATATTTTGATATAATTGTTTCCTTGAAATTCCATCAGAACAGAAGTTACGGCATTTAGAATTTCACCCGCTCACCAGCTGAATCGGCGTTTCCGAAACTTTAAAGTAAATTTTCTCCAAATAATATTTTTGGGATAACGTGCAGGATACCTCAAACTTCTGAATATTTTTTCAAGAAATTTTCAAAACATATATTTCTGTATAAACTGAACCTAAAATTTCCATTTTATTGTTCAAAAAAATGTATTTTTTAGCTGAATATGCTGATGAAATTTTCAAAAAATTCTATTAGCTAACTAAAACTTTACATTTAAAATATAAAAATGCTTTAAATGCAAATTTATTTACATTGAGGCTAATTATTACAATTTGAATTATAAGTAGGCATTAAAATTGTTATTCTAGTTGTAATATTTATTTTGTAATCCTGCGTGTAAGCTGTTACTCCAATTTTCTGGTCGACAAATGTCTAACAGTTTCGAGCCTCCTATAGGTACTAATTCTGCATCTTGAAATTTTTTAAGTAAATGAATTTAAAGAAAATATTTATATCTTTCATCGCAATAAAAAATGCGTTTTAAAATCATATACATTTTAAGACATTAAATGTTGAAAATGGTCATTTTTTTTTCCATTTTTTCCAATATTAAGAGTTCTGAGATCCCTTAAATTGGTCTATTTTTAACAATTTGACGTTTATTGCTTTTATACTGCTACTTAGCATTACATTACAGATATATATCCTTAAAACTTGTTAACTAGGCATAGAGTACGCCGCCCCTGTCATTATGTATGACCAATCTGTCCGTATCTTTAAGGGTTAATATCTCGGCTAATTACTGACGATTTTTTTCGAAAATCATTATCAACAATGCTGCTGCTATCAATATACTTCTGCTACGATAGGTACCTGCAGCGCTGCTCAAGACTTTTGCTGAATGGCAGTAAATCGAAATTTGTGTGTAACAGAAAAATGGGATTTTCTCAAAAAGTACGTCACCTAGGGTAATCGCTATAATTTTCCTCCTTCAAGGTTTAAATTAAGGTCTACTACCTCTAATTTTTTCATAATTTTAGTTTCAGTAGATTCGGAATTAGATAGAGTGAGGGACATATTTTTTGCACTACATTTTCAATGATATCTTTGAAACTATAACACCTAAAATTAAAAGGAATGTATTTTTGAGTCCAGCGTTGCGAAAGCTTTCAAACAATATCCCACATGATATACGAAGAAAATATATTTTTTTTCAAGTAGCTTAATTAGGCCCACCACATTTTTACTAAATATATTTTTGAATGTTTAATAATCTGAAAATATGTGGGTCAATGGTACTTATTATTTCCCCGAATTTGAACTTTCACGTTCCGTAGTTTACGAGTAAAAGGGCTGTGACAGAGAGACAGACAGTTAGACACAGGAGTGATCTTATAATTGTTCCGTTTTTACTTTTTAAGTACGGAATTCTAAAATTTAATTTTTTTGTTCTAATGCAGATAGAAACATGATTTAAATGTCATTTTAAGCAACAAAAAAAAACAAACAGAGTTTTTTTTTTTTTTTTTTTTTTTTTTTTTTATGAAATAAAATGTTTTTACAAAATTTGAAGATTATTGTGTCTGGGACACTCTTAAACCTTTTTCAATAAAAAATTTTGAGGATTTGTAGATTCTTTACTCGTTTAAAGCTCTTAAATTTGTGATAGCGTTAATTTATTTTAATGGTTATTATATTAAGGTTTTAAGGTGTTTTGTAGATTTAGATCCATAATTTTGAAACTAAGTGATTAAGCGCCTAAAAGATCAATTTAAAATATATATATATATATTTTTCTATCATTTCCGACGTCATTTTGTTTGAAAAAGAAACACTCTATGAGCATTTGCATTATTATTTTAGCTTCGGAACTGAAGAGGTTAAATATAACAATTTTCAATATAAAAAAGGATATGGAAAATTTATTTTCATAAATAACACGAATAAAAACCGTAATCTTTGTTAAAAAGAAAAGACAATGAAAGGAGTATAATCCTGTAATAAATTATTTTACTGTTTTCGAACTTATATAAAATTAATTTCTGCTGTAATGAGAACAAACAAACTACTTTAATTACATAACTTCCAATATTTCAGTTTTATTTTTTTCTAAAAATAAATCCAACTGTAGCAGACAGAATATTTACTAAATTCTTTCTAGTTTCCCTGTGGATTTGGATTAATAAAATTTAGTTTAAAAAAATCTCAAGGTTAGCAGTTTTGAATCTAAGATATCGATCTATCTGTAAAAACATACTTTTCTAAAAGCATTAATTTTATTCCTACCTATAATGCCAAATTTCTTCACTTTCTAGATTAGTTAAATTTGTTTTTATGTTATTAGGGCTTTCGTTACAGATATATGAACATTAGTAATTCAATTATTTCAAAGGCAGTAGGAAGTTACCTTTCCACTTAATTTTATAACTGATGAGATTGTATCATAATTTAAAAAAATCGTATTATAATGCACTTCAGGAGAAGCATATTTTTATTTTCAAAACAATTTGTTCGTAAATTCTGTTGACATTCAAACTTTTCAAAATTTTAAGAACTAAATTATTCTGCCCATGAATCGCTTAATATGAATAATACGGGTGTTGAAAAAAAATATACTTCCTTTTCAGAATTACGTTTTAAATGTTTTATTTAAATGCAACAATCATTAACCCCCATTTTATGCATGTTATTTACATTAATCTGTAAAATGCTCTAAAATATTTGTTTCAGACAATGAAACTGTCCTATGACTATAATTATCTAATTTTCACTGTTGTAATCGTAAAAGCATAAATGGATATATATATATTTTTTTAATTTCACTGTTTATCATTATTTAATTTGTATGGCTTTGAAAATAGAAGTTATAAGGATATGAGAGTGGTTTTATCCTTGGAAACCTTAAAATAATATTATAAAATCTTGCCGAATAAAACGTTTTATTTATTTATTTATTTATTTATTTATTTATTTTTTGTATATTTATTTTTATTTATTTATTTATTTATTTTTTACGTTTTTGAAATGTTACGTTGTTTTAAGTTTCATATTTTTTTTTCCAGCGAAAAAAATCAAACAAATTTAAAATTCAAAATTATTATGAGTGTTGTTGAAAATCCATAGCCATATTCTGTAATATAATGCACATTAGAACTAATTATATATATATATATAAATCACCCATGAAGAAAATGGGGCAATATAATGGATGGAGTAATTAATAAAATTAAATATTTTAAAATAATAAAGTTCGAGTTATAGATTATTATTCTAAATTAAATTTAAAATCCTATATAGAAGAAAATTTCTTTACTAAAATAAAAACTCGTTTAAGGAATATTTAAATAGCTATAAAATTTACAATATCACTTGGATTTTCTATTTGATTTGAAGTAAATTCTTCATTGCTTTATATATAATGACATGCACTGATCCAGTGTTTGTCAAACTATACTTCGAGAAGTTCTAAACACCTTTTAATAAACAAACCAACTAGTTACATACCTTCAATAATGATGACATTCACACGGTGTTTAATGATTAAAATACTTTTTTCGGCATAAATTTCGAATATGTACTTTATAGTCAAACACCACAACATTTCAGGTATCCTAAAAACCAATGTTTTATTACCAGAACGTCCGATAATTCCGTCATCCTAAAAGAGCCGCATGTGTCATTTCGAAACCACTAATTAAATTATGCAAAATGGATCCTACAAATTGTATTTTACATTGTATTGGATCACTGTACTTTAATTAGGTTTAATTTATTAAATTCCACATTTAAAGAAAAGGGAGCAAACATATTTTAAAAATAAATCAGAGAGAAATAAATCAGTTAATTTTCTTCACAGTATAATATTTAAGCTCAAGTTGATATTGTGTAAAATATTTTATGAGATGCATACCCTATTAACATTTTTTTCAGTAATAATCCATTTTTTAGGTACAGTTTAACCATACCATCTTAATGCACGAAAAGCATTTTTAGTCTATGACATTAATTTTACACATTTTAATTTAACAATTTCTGAGTTTAGGGGAAATGTTTCGGCTTAATTACGGTATATACTTTTGATTAGTGGAACGTTTTTTATCCTTTACATAATCTGAACGCAGTTTATTTGCTAATTGTTGAATATAACATTCACTTAAATTGTAATTGCCTGGCATTGATTTGTGGATAAGCCAAGCATTTATAACTGCAATATTTAAAATGTTGTAAAATATATCTACAGGCCATCTCCTTGATTCGAATTTTACATAATATTTTCTAGCCATCTGATCTAAAATGTCCACACCAATTTGGTTTCATTGTAGAATGTTACAGTTTCTGGTGTATTCTTTTCGTTACTTGCAATTGTAACGTTTGAATAAAGTGCGCTCAGTACAATGATTTTCTTCCGCATTTTCTCTTGCTATATAGTATGTTAGCGGTATTTTCGTGTTTTGTATGTTCGCAGAATAGAGAATGTTTTTTTTTGTTGTTGTTGTTGATGATGATGTTTTCAGACAATCTGGATATTCTCTTCGACTTCGATTCGCAATTCCTACTACAATTGTTTTATATTTTAGCAGATCTTTTGCTTGTTTCAGTGAAGTAAAATAATTATCAAACATCACATTATGACTTTCACTTTTACATGATTTCATTAGTTTTAGAACTACGAATTCCGCTATCGTTTACCGTCAGGTCGAGATTATTTTTTTCTAAATAAGGAGTTAAGTGACTAAGTCCGAAATAAGGAAATAAATCCGAAAGGTTACCACCATCCGATTCATTTTGGGATAATTCTGTCAATAGATTTGCATTTTTCTCAGACCTACCACACGATTCATAGCACACATACAACTGTAATGTTATTAATTCTAATTAAATTTGTCTGTTTTTAATACTTTGGCGTTTATTGCTTTCATACTAATACTGGGCATTGCATTACAGAAATATATCATTAAAAGTTGTTACCTAGGCTTTAAAATCGGGTGGTGCATATGGGTGGCGTCGACCCTGTCTCTATAAATGTCCGAACCGTCCGTATTTTTAAGAATTAATATCTCGGGTAATTACCGACGATTTTTTTTTCAAAAATAATTATCAACAATCATTTTATACTTCTACTACAATTGGTACCTCCAGCGCTCCTCAACACCTTTGCTGAATGCCCTCAAATTGAAATTTGTGTGTTCCTGAAAAATGCGATTTTCTCAAAAAGTATGTGACCTAGGATAATCGCAATATTTTTTCTGCATGATTTAAATCAATGTGTACTACCTCTAACTTTTTCATAATTTTAGTTTCAGTAGATTCGAAAATAGCAAGTGGAGGGACACATTTTTGCACTACATTTTCGACGATATCTCTGAAAATATAATACCTAAAATTAAAAGAAATGTATTTTTGAGATTAGAGTTGCGAAAGCTTTCACGCGATATACAAAGAAAATATTCTGTTTTTCAAGTAAATTAATTAGCCCCTCTACATTTATCCTAAAAATATTTGTGAATGTTTAATAGTCTGTAATTATGTGGTGCAGTAGTCATTATTACTTCCCTCAATTTGAACTTTCCACGTTTCATAGTTTACGAGTAAAATGGCTGTGACAGACAGATAAACAGACACAAGAGGGATCTGATAATGGTTTCGTTTTTTACGTTTTAAGTACGAAACCCTAAAAATAGGAATAAAGTGATATACCTTGCTTTAGCAAAGCAAAAACCTGGATTTGTTTGAAACCATTAGTACGTTGCATAGTTTATATTTTATGGAGTAAAAAATATATATAAATTCACTATTTTAAATCAAAGATTTTTTATGGAAAAAAATCATAAATACGCTTAATGTTCTTGCTTTTAAAATATGCATTAATATTTTAATTAAATATATTATTGTGGAATAGTTGGAATAAAAATGTATATATTTAATTGTTATTTTGTATAATTTTTAATTACCAGAATATAAATGTATCAAATAGAAAGAAAAGCATAAACTTTTTGGCAATTTATTTGAGAAGGACAATTTATTTAATATATTGGTTATAAGTGATAAATATGATAAATCATTAGATGAAAGTTTTAAACAATTGTTTAAAACTTTCATCTAATGATTCATCATATTTATCATACTTTTTGAAAAAAGAAAGAAAAAACAGAAAAGATAAAAAATTAAAACAAAAGACAGATGCAATAGCAACAAATTTCTCGAGTAAATGAACTTGAGAATCATTCTACCCATTTCTCTTTGTTGAAATATTATCGATTTTTTTTCCTCTCGCAGAAAACATTTTTTTTATATAAATAAGTAAACATTAAAAGCAAAAACATATGACTGAGGGGTAAAGAGCGGTTTTTGTTTTATTATTTATTAGAATTATGCATTTGTTTTCATAAAACCAAAGAACGGGTGTATTCCAAAAAAATATTTTTCCATCCTCAATAGGTCGAAATTTTCTGAGACGTTTTCAGACTCATTTTTAAAAGTAAAAACTTGGAACTTGCTGAGGTGAATTTTGAAGAGATATATAAGAGGGCGTAGGACTTCATTTTCCCCTCAATTAATTAGAATTTGATGTATTCACTATTATTATCTCAGTATGACCTTTTTTTTTTATTCCCAGTTCTCCTGCTTCGGAAAATTCGTTTCTAAACGACAATTTCGAGAGCATTTTTCACAATATTTTCTACCTTTATCAAAAAATCGAGAAGCATGGCATATTGTGCAGTTTCTAAATAAGATAATTTCCCAGTTTGATGCGTTTGAGAGGAATTTAAAAATTAATCAGAAAATAAGCAGTTTGGATTGGAATACACCCTTAAAATCTTTCTTCAAAGGAGACTGATTAATTGCATGTGATACTGTTTCATATGTCGATATCTACCGACTCAGGGATAAGGTATGGAGAATAAAATCTTGCCCGAGAAAATGTTTTTTATAATTAATCTTTAAAGGTGCTATGTTATATAGCTTGACAAAAACTATAGTTTTATTCTTGTATTTCATATATGTAATATACTTATTTATCACTGTTTAACTTTCAGTTCTAACCCCCCCCCCCCATATGTTTTGGTGAAAGGGATTTCATATACACCTGATGACTGACCTGTTTCTATTGTATCTATTTGTGTATTTTCAAAATTTTACTCTGCATTTCACTAAAACAGAATGCCAATAAGGTTACAGGCATAAGTTAATGAAAACATTTTTTAACACTTGATATTACGGTTGCATTATGGACGGGTAAAATATTGAACCATACAATGGCTACAATTATCTTCTACAAACAAGGGATATTTACAACTGGATCTAGTACAAATGTCGCATTTTGTGCATAACAGATACCAAACCACAATGCAAGATTTGAACGTGGAACATCTTAACTTGTAGCGAATGTTCACATCATCAGAAGAGTAAACAAACATTAAAGTATCAGCATAGGGAGAATAAATGGAACTATTCGTTCTAATTAGTTATTACATATTAACAAAGGATAGTAAAAAGTATAACTATTGTTAAAGCTAATCAATAATTAGGAGTTTTGAAAAGTCAAGTTAACTATGTTTTGGTACTTCTACATTTTTATATCACGTAACTGTTTAACTTTGAATGTAGTTTTTTCATTGTAAACATGATAATTTACGAGTGATTTGCATAACCTGCTGACTTTTTAAAGTTGTTCTTGTTCGAAAAAAATAAGAAACGCTGCTGTAAGTGGACGATATTTGATTTTTTTAAATAAACACAAGCATAATAAAGCACAATAATAGACAAAAAAGTGTATATAATTATATCTCCAACTTTCTATCAGTTAATAATTTTATATCTAAAATCAGATCATCATATTTTTTTATTATTATAAATCAAGAAAAAATATGTATCCGATGTTATTTCCCAACAAACGCCAAAGCCTAGAATACTTATGTCATTACATATTGGACATTTTAATTATTTAAAATTTAATAAGAACTCATTTCACTCTACGTTCATGAACAAAAGAAAATTGTTCTTAACAAATTAAAAAACACGCTTCCTTAAATAACATCACGTCTTCTTTTAAATTAATCTCATACTTTTTCGCTCAGTTTCAGATTAAATGTTAAATTTTTAATAGCAAGAATTAATTGGTGATTTTTTATTTAGTAATATAAAAGAAAATCTCTCCTTCGAATTTTTTAATCTGCAAATTTTTACTTATTTGCCGCCAGCTAATGTACTTTTTTTTTTTATTAAAAACGCTTATAATAACTTTTCATGCAAAATCTAATGATTTTTTGTTCCTCCAGACTTATTTATTAAGGAAGAATGTTATTACAATTAAAAGTTGTTTCTGTATTAAAAAAACTTAAATTTAATGAAAAACAAGAAATTTAACGTTTAGCTTTCCATTGCAGGAAATACCTTTTGAAGCGTCGTATTTATTTATTTATTGTTTGTTTACATGTTTCTTTTGTTTCAGAGTATCTTTCCACCAATAGTCTCTAAATCTGCATTTAAATTTTACGTTTTACTATTATTCATTAACAATATTTTCTACTAAAATTATGATATCGTCTCCAAAATTAAAGTGATTGCATTAATACTGAGGATAAAAGATTTTTTAATAACAACATTAAAATATTCTGGTTTTAAAACATTTAAACAGATAAATCGTCTGTTTCGGCAATATAATGATTATAAATAAAACAACAAAAAATTGTATAAACATTGCCAACCAAGAATAATATGTTAATATTATTGTATTACTAGGGGGCTCTGCCTCCTGCAAGCTACGCTCGCCAACCCCCGTTCAGACACCGCAGAATCTAAAATCATGCTAATATGGTGGGTTTTATAAATATTAGAGAAGATTGAATTATACTGAAAAAAGCTGTGTAGATCTCCCTGTAAACGGGTTCCCATTCAATTCCCTTTGATTGCAAAAATTTAAGGGCGAACCAGTTGTATTTAAGACATCCAATGGTTGTTTTCGTTTTTGATTAAAGAGGATCAGTTAAACATTTGAAAAGAAGCTACAATAAAATAAATTATGTATAACAGCCTTTGTCTCCTGGTATTTTAAAACAATCTCCATAACAATAGCCTAAGTCATGTGACTATCCTCAACAGTTCCAGGCGGACCACTTCGCTTTTTATACTCTAGGTGCCATTTTGGTACTTTAATGTTAGCCAGGCACAGGTGATAAGTCGTCAAATATTATTTTATCACCATCATTTCATCTATATTATAATAGTTCAAGTCGTCAACTGCCAAAAACAAATACGGTCTGATCCCTTCGCTGTTCATATGAAAGTTTGGCACAGATGTCATATACGGCCCCATATTGGCGTGATTTTTTAACGACGCCAATTTGGGGAACGCATCAACAGCATAAACAGCAACATCCGGCTTACCATATCAAGCAAAATAACGATACTTTGGCGCCAGTTATGTGCCCGTTCTGTATGTGACATTAGCGACAGAAAAAAATCGCGCCAATATCGTTCCGTAAATTTTCCATTTTGATTAAAAATCAAAAAAATTTTTTCGAATAAAACATGAAAGTTGCCATGGTCGCAAAGAATTCTAGATACTGTTACGCTAGCAGGATACAAATCTCCCCAATAGCTTTTTTTAAACTCGCCAGTTAGCATTTTTTTTTTCGAGTGGTAATATTTGGCCAGATACGCACCGCAGGTTTGGCGTGATTTTTATTTTTTTACGAAAATTTGGCGAAAGCCTCGTTTTCAAATACCAGTTTCATATGCATTTTTGGTATTCCTTAGATATCCCGACGCCCAAAAATCTATCGCCAAACTATAAGATTAAATGCCAATAATAGTTGATCGTAAATGTCACTTTCACTTTACTTTAAGCAAGTTACACGGGTTTACGTCATCAAGTGATTTTTATTTCGACGTTTTATTCGTATATTTATTAATGTTATACTAATTTATTTGTTCTTTCGTTATTTAAAATAAAAATTACGTCAATTTGTATAATTTAGCGAGTGTTTTGGCAATTTATATAATTTGGCGAAATTGGTCGACGGAATAACTAAGTAGCACTGTATTTCTTAATTATTTTCTATTATTTTCTAAAGGAAATATCAAAAAAAAATATTAATAATCATATAACAAAACAATTTATATAATTTTTAAAAATAAATAAAAGTAAATAAACATTTATTATCAAATAAACAACAATAGCCGGGTTACCATGTCAACCTTTTCTGAAATATAAAAAAATATATATCTGTTTGATTAAAATTTGAGTTGCCATTATTAGAAAAATGTATATAAAATTAGAAAAAAAATTAATATTTCGAAAACTAATTCGAATTTAAAAATTCTAATACCAGTTTTGAAATCTGCGGATCAAAATTGATTTTTGGTGTTAATTTCATCGCAAAGTATTCCATATTTTAGGAGAAATCGCCGTGAAACATAATCAGTTGTTTAATCAGTCGATTCATACTTCCGTTTTATACTTCCGTATCAAAAATTCGTTTCATTAAGATTTTATATATATATAGGGTAGATTTGATTAGAATTTTAGTTACCATCATTAGAAAAATGTATATAAATTTAGAAAAAAATTAATATTACGAAAACTAATTCGAATTATTTAAAAATTCTAATTCCAGTTTTTAAATCTGGGGATCAATATTGATTTTTGGTGTTAATTTCATCGCAAAGTATTCCATATTTTAGGAGAAATCGCAGTGAAACATAATCAGTTGTTTAATCTGTCGATTCATACTTCCGTTTCATACAACCGTTTCATAAATTCGTTTCATTAGGATTTTATATATATCCGGTAGATAAAATTATTAGGTAGATTTCGTATGAAATACTACCTATTGGGATCGTTCCTATGTTGGAATTTCTGAAATTTTTAGCAGATCTACCCCGATCATGACCCCTAGAACCCAAAACCACCCCCAGTAAAAAAATTTATATATCTATCTATCTATATATGTATATATATATATATATATATATCACTTTCTTCTGGACGCGATAACTTTCGTAACTCGGCACCAATCTCTTCCAAACTAATACATAAAATCAATGGGCATAAAATCTCGGTCAAGTTCGTTAATGGGCAAAATCGGACCAAGGGGATGGAAATAGGGAGGGGTTTTGTGAAAACAAAAAAACCCGATAACTTCTTAATTTTTGTACATATCAAATCAGTTTAAAGTTTTTATTACTTCTAAAAATAGGGCCAAAAATTTATGCATCACAGATTTTTGATAAAGTTAAAAATGCGCTCAAGGGTCGTAAAAATATGTTTTGGGAGAAAAAAATTCATAACTTCGTCAATTCTCAAGATATCAAATCCTATTAGTTTTATTATAAATCTCCTTAGCATTATCTACAACTTTTATATTCACAAGTTTTTGATAGGACCAATTCGTACCGCAAAAAAATTTTTAAAAAGAAAACAAAAAGGGGGTTTGAAGAAGAAAAAAAATCCATAACTCCGTCAATTCAAAAGATGTAAAATCCCCATGAATTTATCTTATATTTTCTTAATATTGTCTACTAAATCTACACAGACAAGTTTTGGATAAAACCAATTCTTACAGCAAAAACAAATTAAAAATACATAGCGGTTAAAAAAAAAAAATCATCTTAGTAAGTGTGTATTCAAATCCAAACTGCTTATTTTCTGACTCATTTTACAATTCCTTTTTGATCCCAAAGGCTTCCAATTGGTACGTTTTCTTACTCAGAAACTATATAATGTACCGTAATGGTCGATTTTTTGATAGGGGCAGAATATATTTTTAAAAATTCTGTTAAAAAGGGCATTTTGAACCGAATTTACCGAAGCAGATTGTGTTGGAAAAATCATTGTATTAATGATGCACTCAAATCCAAACTGCTTATTTTCTGACTCATTTTTAAATTCATTTTTGCTCTCAAACTCATTTAATTGATAGATTCGCTTATTCAGAAACTATACATAGTACCGTAATGATCGATTTTTTGATAGAGGTAGAATATATTTCAAAAAATGATGTCAAAGTGGGCATTTTGAACGGAATTTTCCAAAGCGATTGTGTTAGAAACGAAAAATATTGTCCTTCTGAGAAAGTAATTGTTTATATATCAAGTTTTAATTAATTGAACAAAAAAAAAAAAAAAAAAAAAAAAAAAAAAACAGGCCGCTTATAAATCTCTTTAAAAATCACGTCAGCAAGTTTCATATTTTTTATTATTATTATTATTATTAAAAATGAATCTGGAATTATGCGAGAAAATTTCGAGTTGTTGAGCATGGAAAAGTATTTATTTTAATACCGCCCTAACATGATTCTGATAAAACCAGCTATTATATAAAAATGAAATAAAAACTCTTCAAAAGTGGCCAGGTAAAATTGTTAAAGTGGATTTATCTCTAATCATGATTTAGTTTTTGTTTGTGAAATTAGTATATTTGACTTCGAAATCTACCTCTGCCTGTAGGTCGGGCCGGCAGGGATTTTTTTTTTTATTATTATTATTTGGGATTTGTTTTAAATGTATGCGTGTGTGTTTTTTTTCTATGGAATTGAACGGTTTTATAATTTGGGCAGATTTTAACAAAATCAAAATTAGAATCGGTTTCTTTTTTGAAAGATGGTTTATCTTAACTATATAATTTTAAAACATTTTTAGCGTTGTACATTTGATTATGTACTCGTTAAAAAATCATTTGAGTGAAAGTTCAGTCTGCCATTTGCTCATACTCGACAACTGATCTTGAATGAGACTGGTAGTGATCTTCTCGAAACTATCAATGAAAAAGAGAAGCACGGTGTTTGTAATATATGACCGATTAAAAAGCTGATGGCACCATTACAAACGGACACTATGGTAAACTGACCCCAAAGAGACACAGGGAACAGGTCTTCCCCCCAGAGTGTAAAATCCTTTCTTCTTTCAAAAGACTCGCTGCAGACACAGACTTCTAATATAAGTAAACTCCCATTTCCATTGTTCTTTCGGGAATGTTTTGACTCCAACATCTCTTGCTTTCATCGCCAAAAGGGTGCCGTATTTTGGCGGTAATCCCTTTATTGGCAAAGCAAAAGTGCGGTCAACTCAAGACAAACGCTGACAGAGGATGTTTCGGCGGGAATCTGGAGAGAGACTCCCAGGAGAAAAACCGGTTTGGCGCGCTAAATTTGCCTTCCATCACGTGATGGAGGGCAGAGATGTAGAAGACAAGAAAAGGTTGCCGATTTGGAGTCTACTTATATTAGAAGTCTGTGGCTGCAGACATTCGGGATAACTGCTTCACTGGGGTGAGCAAGAGCCTAATTTGACACTTGGTTAGTTATGGCGTGTTGTTTTTTTTTTTCCTTATGGGGCGATATACCTTTCTGATTTCACTGTCGTATGGCGAATAAGACCTATCACGTTACACCTGCTACGCATCCCACTTCTCGAAAACGTTCTACAAGTTTGTGGACAACGTCGAATTTCTCGCATCATATGTGTCGTCCTTCTTGGAGTATTCCTATAACACGGCCATGTGTAAAAACATATGAGTGATGTCGGCATGACATATCCACCTGTTGAAAGTCATAAACTGTTTCATTTTAATTTTAATTTTACTTTATAAAACAATTGCAAATGCGCACCCAATCCTTTAAATCCATTTCAAATATATGATCCATTCAGATGTCGTGGCAGCGTGTATATAAATCAAAACTGTATATAAAAACACGACACTTTATTCAAAATACATCGTTAATTGCATTTAGTTAAAATGAAAAATGTTAGGTTCGTTGCGGTAGAGTAGAAGATAACTCTGAATCTCTTCATATTACGATTTCGAGTACTTTCTCTTTCCGAGAATTATTTCAGTACCGAACCTAAGTCCAATTTATTTGTTTTTGTTAAACAGCCTTCTCAGTTATTTGCGGTGGTCAGAGGATGCTGCATCTACCGTGAGCTATTGTACAGTTACATAGGAATAAGTGCTAACTACGCGATAGTTGGCTGATTGTGGAAGATATTTTCTAACCAGATCTCTTGTGAAATCAATTCTATAGAAATACTGGTCCAGATTCCAAAATTCCCACAGCCGGAAGCTGTGGTTTTCTCTCTTTACCGACACTCAAGACTTTAGAGAAACCGCATTTTTATGTTTAAAAATCCATAACAAATTTTTCTTCTTCCAGGTAACTTTTTTCTTCCTCCAGGTAACTTTTTTCTTCCTCCAGGTAAATTTTTTCTTCATCCTGGTAAGTTTTTGTTTACTGGTTTGGTTACTCTAGTAGTTTTGTTACTGCTTATAGCGCGACTGCAGAGGCGTTTTACTAGAGAAGACCTTCAATTCTTCTCAAAATTTATTCAAAGATTTTTTTCCTGTGTTGCCAATCCACACAAGTAAATTTCTGTTGAAGGTATTAGCTACACCCATGTGTTAGGGCGAATAAATGTAACTAGGTGTTTTTGTTTTATGCTATAGTGTCACTTGGCATTCAAATTTGTGAGGAATGATGCCCTTTAAAATTCAAATTTCCTACATTTGATTAACATAAAAATATTTTTTTCAGCTTTAGTGATGAGTTTATGTAAGGCTCCTTCCTGCTAAGAAACTTATTTAACTAGTAGAGATTCTGCAAACGTGCAAGACGTAACCTGTGACCCATAGGTGTAGAAATCAAATTTTTGTGAATGCACAATAAAGATTACTGTATACTTCTTTATGCATGGTACTGATTCTATTTTACGGCTGATTTATCACTCATAGTACCATTCGTCCTTGTCAGTTGTACACCGGTTTATATATATATATATATATATATTATATACATAATTTCTCTTTCAATCTGAATCTAAAGCAATTATCTAAAAAAGCGTAAATTTTCTATCTCATTTTCCTATTACATTTTCCTTTGTACTATGTGCATAAAATTAAAATTTAATGAGCCATAAACATGTTTTATCACTAACAAAACCATGAGGGGTCATTTTGGCCCCTACCATATGAATTTATTTCGGTTCGAACCAGAAATTTCTTTCTAAAATAATTTTTAAAGACACAAAGCAGAAAAATGTTAAATGAATACGGTAAACAGATTTTTTTTTTTATTCCGGAGTAAAATATTTTTATAAAACTTGAGTAAAAATTCCGGTCGTTTTAGTGTTAATATCAGTATATAAAATTTTATTAAACTTCACACGAAGAGGCATTCTATTTATAATTTCTCTTCATACAGTACTATGTTTTACACAAATAATTTCGTCATACATTTTTTGTGATCTATAATCTACAAAATAAAGGAAATTAATTTATATATTTTATTCTATTTTTAAATCAATTTTGAGAAAGTCTTGTTAAATCTTGATTTTTTTTAGAATAAAGCAATATTAAAATGCTCGAAAGCTCTTCAACCATTTAAAATTCTTGTACGTGAAGAGAAATTCATTGTTTATGAAAAATATTTAAAATAAACATTATTTTAAGCACGTAATGTTTATCTTTGTGAAAACTTTTATCTACACAAAGAGATAAAAAGAAGCTTGTGATTTTGTAACCTGACAAGTATGACAATTTGTTTCATTTGGAAAAAAGAATTTAAACCATTATTTTTTAAAGTATATTTTTTTATTATATACTGGTTTTAATTTAAATCCTACAACACTACATTTAAGAAACTGATTATCCTGTTCAGTCTGTATAACTGTTTCATCATGTATAAAAGAAGTGTTGTCACATTGTTTTATTATTTTGAATTTTTTTCTCTCTTTCAGTTTTAACAACCATTTTGACTCTTCAATTGCAAGATTTTTTTTTTTTTTTTTTTTTTTTTTTTTTTTTTTTTTTACTGAGGACATTTTTATTTTTGTAACCGGTTGCGAAAAAAAATGTGTCATCAGTAAACAAAAATCAATCTTAACTGCGAAATTACCAAGGTTTCCAGTTAGATATTGACATCATATATCCAATGGAATAGTATTTGTTTAATAACATTAAAATGCAAACGAGAAATCTGAAATGATGCTGCTTTTGATTAAAATTAGCGTGTGCATTTATTTGCATTAATTGCGTAGGCTGTTAAGATAGCTCAACTCGCGTGGTAAGGTAGAGATTTCTGCTACTTCACTGAAATTAATATAACTTCTAGAAGTTCAAAAATTTTATATTTTAAATATTTTTAAAAAATTTTTGTTCATTTACATATCACGCTAATTAGAATTTCTTTATTTAAATTGAATATATATCTTTAAAAATATTTTAATCCTAATTTATAAGTATTCAGGTGTTGAAATTAGAGTTTATCTTAAACTCAGAGTTTTCCTTATACAGATATGTATGAGAGATGATCTTAGGCTATTTTTACGGAAGTATGGTCAGCCAATCCCGACGAATGTGATCGAATAAGATTTCGAAACCAATACAGAAAATTGCGTCGTAAAAAATTGTTAATAACGCTTTAAGATTTATTTAAGTTTAATTTCTTACATAGAAATAAATAAATATGAATCGCACATACTTCCTCAATGTCTTGTGATTTTTATATCCCTGAAAACCTGCATTAAATAGTAGATTTCTTATTTAGATCCAACTACGACAAAAAGACATTAATTATGTCCCCTAGTAAATCTGAATAACGGCAAGGAACAAACAGCGATGATAGACAAGGAAAACCGAACGGCTTCTTAATGTAACTAACACTGACCAAGCAAAGTATTCGAATCAGATAGAATCATATCCCACCAATAACATTCCTTTAACAACCTATCAATTCCTTTTCAAACTGATATGTAAAGGATTGTAAAATACTTTAAGGAACTTGGACCACATTATTGTTCTTCAAATAGCAAGTTTTATCTTGCATAAATCATATTTTTAGTTTAAGTCCTAGTGGAAGACACTGAGCTCTAGGCCGTATAATCTATATTCTAGTACAAAAACGATGGCTCTGTATTTAAAAATGCAATGGCAAATTTTTTTTTCTAATTTTAAAGATTTAAGTTTTGATTGATTTTAACACAAG
Source organism: Maratus speciosus (assembly GCA_963932465.1). Taxonomy (NCBI): domain Eukaryota; kingdom Metazoa; phylum Arthropoda; class Arachnida; order Araneae; family Salticidae; genus Maratus; species Maratus speciosus. The sequence goes on along the minus strand of OZ010795.1, from coordinate 283,828,600 downwards.
TTTTCTAATTGGTAAATACATCACGTGATTTGTAATTTTCCATCTGACTAGGGAGGGTCCTCAAGTGTCAATTCCGGATTTTTACGAGAATGGTATCGTTTGGGAGCTCTTGCCTTGAGGATCAAGAAATAAATAAGTGCTATACTACCGAATCTAATAGTTCACGAGATGTGGACCCTTTTCTGTCTCGGTAGAAACGAAATAAGAAAAGCAAAAACAGTATCAGATTCCTTCTAAAGCTATCAAAGGCAGGAATCGTGCTTTGTAATAAATCATGATAATGTTTTATACGTAAAAGAGTTGAAAATATATTTTCAACTCCAGCACATTTGACGAAGGACTGTTTGGCAGTAAAACTCCTATTTTGATCCATGCAAGGAACTTCCCACCAAGGATCTGCCCAGGCATTTTTTTCATCCCATAAGATAAGGCAAGGAGTTAGTTCGTGCTTCTAGCCATGCTGTACTTGCAATTCGAATTTATTGTCACAAATTCGCAAAACAATTTTCAAATCTTTTCTTTTTGTTATTTCCCACTGAGAATATTTCGTGAACTATTGGATTCGGGAGTATAATTCCTTTACATTTCTTGACTTTCATGCTAAGAGCTTTCGAAAGATACCACTTTCGTTAAAATCCAGAACTGACAGTTGGGGATGTTCCTTAATCATTGAAAAATTATTCAGGCCAAAATTCGAACTTGGAACTTTTTTTGTAAACTGTCAATTCTGTACTAATTGAGCTATCGTGGGCAAATCCAGGTAACTATATTGCTCTGACAATAAAAAAGACATTTCTTTAATTTAAATTTAAGCTATATTTGGAAGAATATATTTCCTTTATATTCATTTTTTTTTCACTAAAAATCAAAGAATATTAGCTGTATGTTAAAATTATATATTATATGTAAGAACGAACTGTAAGATGTCTATATTAAGAATGCTATATATTAAAATAATTATGTTATTATAGGAAAGACATAGCTGTAATCCTCCCACAATCATCAAAAAAGTGTCTTGGACTCAATAAATAGGTTTTTACTAAGCGTTTATTTATTTATTTATTTATTTTTTTATTTATTTTTTTTTTTACCATTTGGAAATGGTTGTCGTGTTCGGTCGAGGATAGGGAAATGATGCTCGCATTTTATTTTTTTAACGAAATCCAACGATATTCTTTACTTTTAGAAGAATTTTTATTTGAATAGGTAACAGAAAGGCATAAAATCATTAAAAATTGTTTGAATAGGTAATCGAAAAGCATAAAATCCTTAAAAATGGAAAAAGTTGCAAAATGGGTAGGCGCAAATTATCAGATAAAGGAAAAATCCAAAGCCAAAGAGCGACGTCGAAAGTAAAATCGTCTTGCAAAGCAAAAATCGAGGTCTTCAACTGATTATATAGGCCATGAAAATCGAGGTCTATCAACTGTTTATGTAGCCCATGAAAATCGAGGTCTTCAACTGATTATGAAGCCCATGAAAATCGATTACAGAATAAAAGACGAACGCGAAAAAGGAAACAATTTAATGTTTAATCGATTGATAGTAAAAGGACATGTCCCGAGGTGCTCGAATCCACTAGCCACGGCGTTTTACAATCGGTCGATTCTAACCGGGAAAAAAATGAGCTCAACGTAGATAATTTGCCGCAATGTGTGGATGATTTGGAGGAACTGCTTTCGATTTCTAAACTGTTTTTCTTCTCGAAACGGGACTTGGAGAGTTTATCGATGAAGGATTTGGTCGTCTGAAGTTCGATCTTTGCGATCTGTTGTTGAAGAGGATCAACGGAATTTGGTGGACAGAATTTAGATTTTTCTGTTAAATTTTGTTACGAAAGTGATTTGTCGCGATCTGTGGATGATTCAGTGGAACCGCTTTCGATTTCGATTTATTCGATTATTAAAAAAAATTCAAATTGAAGTTGTAACCTATTAAATTACATTTTTTTTTTGTTTCTCTTATTACACCAAATAATTTGAAAATGAAGGAATATAATTCCCTTCAATATATTGATATACGTTCATTTCAAAACAAACTCATTTCATAAAAATCTAATTATTTGATTAATATTATCATAAATATTAATACATAACATTAAATTAATACATAACATTTTTTTTTAAATCAATTTAAAACAATTATTCTTCATAAATGCAAATTTCATTAAATCAACTTTTTTTTTTTACACATATGCTAAGAGACAGGAACATTAAAAAGCATGCCTACATTTATCGACATTTTTAAATAGAAAAAAATGACGCAAAATATACTAAAGGTTGATGATTAATTTTAGTTAATATCCCATGTACTTTTATTTCGTTCAAAACATATGAATTTTCGTTAACTGAAATATATTTCATGATAAATAAAAAGCTCATTATAGCGTTTTCCAAAAAAAGGTATATAAATTCCATATCACAATTTTTTCTTTTATTTTCTATAAAAGAAAAAAATTCCGCGTAAAAAATATATCAAAATGATTTATTTATACTAATAATGAGATTTTTATTGTTGTCAATAAATCTAGAAGGAAGTCTCATTAAATTGTATGAAGTAAATAAAAGCTAAATAATTCTCGATAAAAAATATTAATAAAAGATATGAAAAGAAATAATGTATAGTTATTAACATCGTTATTTCTCGTAAAACAAGAAAAATCCATTCTTTAAATCGGAAAAATATTGTATTGTTTCATCCAGGTGATGTTTTTCTTCATATTAAAAAATCATAATATTTCAAATAAATGTTTATGCATTTGGTTAGACATTTATACGGAAGACATTGGCTTTGATAATTTTTAACTCAAATCCAGTGAGTTAATAAAATTAAATTAATAAGAGGCTGTTACTTCTGAGACTCCAAAACAAATTTTATGGCTTTAATTTACTACGTAAGTCAAAAGAAACATAGAATTTGCCCAAAGTCCCTACTTACTGTAATAGTTGTTAACCTGTAATTAGTTTTTTACCCGACTGAAAATAAGGGTTATGTGTTTCACGCGTATCTGTGTATGTGGATTTCTTTATATCTTCGAAACATCTCAACGGTTGAATGGATTTTAATGAATGAGGTCTCTATCAATTCGTCTTAACGGCCCGATGGTTATAGGCCAGTTTTTTGTTTTTATAAATTCAAAATGGCGGCCGTAAAATACAAAATGGTGGTACAGACGAAAAAAAGTATTTACGCGCCCTAGTGAGTGGCATATCATTGGATAGGTCTTTCAAAATGAAGACGATGTTTCATTGACTATTTTACAGTCAGAAGCTCCGATAAAATATTATGCAACCTGGAAGTTGTGTATGTAGCATCTCTATCTTTACTGCTACTCTAACCACCATAGATATCTATAGACCCCATCAAAAGAGTGCTTATAGATAGGAACTAACAATTAAAAACAACTTAATAGTCATCAATACAAATAAATAAAAAATATAGGAAAGTGATATAAACAAGTAATATAAAAAAAATAATTTAAGTCAATTCCTACTTAGGTCAATAAGAGAATTTTTTCTCTCCCATTCTTCTTTCCTCTTGAGTGGCGCTTAAAATGCCTTGATCAAGAAGAGGGCTCTCTCGATTATTGAAAATTAATTAATTTAATTTAATTAATGATTTAATCTTTGAAAAAACTGGATTAACATCAAGTGTCATCGACTACAAGTTAAAAAAATTATTTGAGCTTGATTGGGTGAATAATAAGTATTTTATTAACGATTGAAAATTTGAACAAGATATATATAGTGAGAGTGTGAGCTAATAAATTAGACTAAATAATTCTAAACGTACATTTAGTTTTCACTGATAGAAAACAACTGTAAGAGACAAATTCTTTTTTTTATATATAATTAAACCTGTTAAGAGTCTAAACTGATAACGCATTACAGTCACAATCTAAAGTCTAACAAATTCTTTTCAAGTTCCTAGTTTTCATTTCAATATGTTTAAACAATGTTTTCTTTCATTAAATATCCGGGTTCGAAATGTAACCCGATATATTACTACTATTTTGGCATAAATTGCAGTTTTTATTTATTTTATTTATTTTTTTTTCATGAGAACATTTTTATTTTTGAACCGGTTACAAAACAGAATATGCAATCATGAAAAGAAATATCTACCAAAATCGCGGTACCACGAAAACTATATGTTATTGACCTCAGATATCCTGTACAAAAGTGATTATTTAAAAACATTGAAATGCATACACGAAATTCGAAATGAAACTGATTTCTGCTTTTCATTTAACATTTGTTTGTGCATTCCTTTGTGTTAATTGCGTAGGTTGTTAAAATAGCTGAATTCACGTTGTAATGCAGAGATTCCTGCTACTTTACTGAAACTTATATTACTTGTAGGAGCTCGAAAATCTCCTGGCTGATCAGACTCTCATTAAAAATGAAATTTGGTTTTGAATTTCATACATATAAATTTCCCAACGACATTATGAAACAAGAAAGAAAAAATAATGCGTCAAACATAGATTATGAAACACTTTCCAACTCATTCAGAGTAATGATACAAAACTGCACCGTTTAACAAGTTAAAATATTATGTCCAATTCAACCACATGGAAACGCGTAACACATTTAAAATCCCAATTTCAGCTGTTCCCATCTACAATCGGGAAATTATACGAATTCTTTGATCAGCCCAGTATAAGAGAGAGTAGTACACAGTGAGACAGCAGCCACTTTGAAATATACTTGTAACTTTTTCTCCAAGCTGGCTCACACACATACCTTATCTTATGCAACACGTGGATGTAGTTTCGCACTTCAGCTACTCGTCTGAAAAAATATTAAATAATTCTTTATTTTATAATGGTTAAAGTTACATAAACGTCTATTTCAGAGTTTATTTCCTTCAATATGGCATATATTTACTTAAGTAAACCTAGCTATATCTAATAATAGACTCTTTCGACAAAGCGACATAAAATTTTTAAAGCGATGAAATTGATAAAACAGATGTGGCATCCATTTTGTTACAACGTAATAAAAGTACACAGTGACACGTGTCTCATTGTGTACCTTCTATGTGGTTCTGATGTTAAAAAAAGTTATTTATTAATAAAATAAGGTATTTTTTCTCTCTCTCTCTTTCTCTGTGTGTGTGTGTGAGCGTACGATGGCTTGAAAAACTACTAAACGTAAGAGGATGAACTTTTGCATGAAGGTAACCCAAAAACTGCTATTGTCCACCCGATGTTCATATTTTGAATATTTTGAAAATCTAGAAATATTAATTAGGAATCATAAATTGCAGAAAATTAATCATAGAGTGTAAAAATGTTTGATTTATGAAAATATATACATTGTCTAATTAAAATAATTAATCTTTGTAAAAAATCACCATAAATTAAAAACTATATATAGGACGCGTTTCGAGTTTAAAATATTAACAGCTCGTCACCAGCTACTTTAAACACGGGATCGTAAGGGGACACGACGTCCGTATACGGACACGTGTTTACTGTAGCTGGTGACGAGCTATTAATATTTTTTAGCTCGAAGCGAGTCCTATATATTGTTTTTAGTTTATGGTGCTTTTTTACAAAGATTTATTATTTTAATTGTTTCATATCGCCAGTTTTCGCTCCCGTTTCGCTATATGCATTGTCTCACGGTATGCCGCTTGTAGTACACAGTGAGACAATTACCGATACTCTGTTATGCTGCTTCTGTGCTTTTATAAATAACTTTTTTAAAACCACTTATACATTAATGTGTAGCGTATTTGTGTAGCTTAAAGATGTAGCAAAATCTTTTCAAAAGAATAAGAATCGTCACCATTCGTTAACTAATAACAATTTTCGTCTCACTGTGTACTACCCTCTGCTATTTTGTATTGACCTATTGTATAGTAATCATCTTGCAGTGAAATTCAGTGAACCGTATAAATTTTAATACATTTTAAATGGTGTAATGTCATTAAAATACACTGCAAACTATTTTTCCCTATTACTTATAATGTAAGGGAATTCTTTTGAGTGCCCTGTAAAGGAACTATACATCACACATGCTTCAAATACAGTACCAAACATGCCAAGAACGTCTATTAATTGCATGAAAACCAGAGTATATTTACGTGAGTTAGATCGTGGAGAGACGTACAGACAAACTGAATGCATAAACACTTTTCAAATTTGTTGGAAAGTGTTACAAATGGAGTTTCGTTATGCAGACAATTATGGCTGAAAAAATATATTTCTTTTAGAATTTCTTTGCCGATATCTGCACTACAATACTGGGAATCAAATTTCTTGACGTCAGAGTTGTGCAAATTTGTAAATTCAATTATCTGCAATTACAATTTTAATTTAATTTTATGTGATTAATTATACTTAAAATTCCATGCCGTAAAAAAATTTTGCAGCACTGTAACCGATATCGCCCCCATTCCATAAAGCCACCTAGAACTTCGGTTTCATAAAAGTGTTATAAAATTGAGTGTGCAATTCGAAATTTATTATTATTATCAGTTTATCCCTTTTAAAATAAGGCATTTACTGTTAGGTCATCCTGTACTTTCATTTGCGTGCTATGTACTGTGTCAGACTTTTACAAAAATACATTTATTATATTAATACACAATAACTATAATACGAGGACATGAGTTTCAAAACTCGAATTATCCAGAAAATCAAATTTTGGGAAATCGTGAAAAACTTCTAATAACGTCCTTTGATTTATATTGTAGAGCAATATTTTACAATGGTAGAAATATAAGATAAAACTAGTTTTTTTTCTAGGCATTTTTACCAATTGAATACATTAATGTAGAAAGCAAGATTTTTTCAAATTTTAGATAAGGTGAATTTTGAAACTTACGCCCTGATATACACTGCTCAAAACAATTAAAGGATATTGCAGTTTTAGGTGGATTTTGTATCTGGTAAACTGTTTAGCTGATTGATACATGGTCGACAGACATAGTAGGTTATATGAGAATAAATTACACATGTTTGGCAGAAAAAAATGCATTTTATTGCGCATTTGTGTACTAAAGGAAAAAAAAAACACAATTTGTGCATATGAGAAAAAAAAAATAAGAAAATGTGTTTTCTTCAAAGAAAATCATTTTCAGTAGGGGGTATGGTTTTCACGGGCGGCCAGAAACGTTGAACACCTTTGAGGCATGGACTCAATGAGGCTATTAATGACGAGTTGGGGTATTCTGCCCCACTCTTCCAGAAGAGCTCTTTCCAGTTCTTGGAGAGTTTGTGGGGGTTGTTGGCGGCCAGAAACTCGTCTTCCTAGAGCGTCCCAAACGTGCTCGATTGGATTCATGTCTGGCGAACACGCTGGCTATTCTATTCGAACGATTCCTTCCTCGAAAAGGAAATTCTCCACCAGGTTTGCACGATGTGGCCTGCAGTTATCGTCCATTAAAATGAAGTTATCTCCGATTGCTGCAGCGTAAGGGACTACAATAGGTCTGAGAATCTCATCCCTATATCGGCGACCAGTCAGAGCTCCATCTCGAATGATGTAGAGATCAGTGCGCCCGTCAATGGAGATGCCACCATACACCAACACTCCTCCATCGCCAAATCTGACACTTTCGTGCACGAACGCAGGATTATTCCTACTGCCACGGTCCCTCCAGATGAAAATACGCCTATTATCCGGATGCACAGAAAAACGGGACTCGTCAGAAAACAGAATATTGCTCCATTCATTTCTCCTCCAATTGGCATGCTCGGTTTCCCACTCCCTGCGGTCGCGACGATGCCTTGATGTTAATCTAACACATACCATCGGTCGGCGAGCATACAGACCTACAGCATGGAGCCGGTTTCGGACAGTCTGAGTTCAAATCGTGGTGCCTGTAGCCGAGCGAAGGTGTTGTTGGAGAAGAGTAGCGTTCATGGTTCGGTGTCTCCGAGCTGTTAACGCTAAATACCGATCTTCATTGGGCGTTGTTGCCCGTCTACGACCTTGCTCTGGTCTTTGGCCTGCACATCCACTCTCCAAAAAACGGTTCCAGATCCTGGAAATGACACTTTGTGACACTCCAATGGCTTGCGCTACTTCGGCTTGAGTTTGCCCCCCTTCTAACCTACCAACAATTCTCAAAGCTTCTGAATCTGTCAAATGACTTCGCTGAGACATCGTACTCATCGAAACAAAGCAATCACTGAATGCCGATCATCCTTGTCTTCATTCTCTTTTATCCAGTTGAAAGTCAAATTTCATTCGCTGCCGCTGAAGCGACGTTTTTGACGTCGAACTCAAAATTTGCATACTCCACAGTTTGAAAACCAGAAAAAATTGCATTTGTGATTCTCTTCTTCTATTTTCGGCAAAAAAAAATTTCGTTTATATCTTTATTTTATATAAAACTTCAAATATCCTTTAATTGTTTTGAGCAGTGTATAACATTTATATTAATAACTACTATATATAACTATTTTATTAATAACTTTCCTACAGCTATTTCAGTAAAATATTCATTTTTATGATTGCACTAAATTTTAAGGAAAAGTTCTAAGCTCGTAAAACAGCTTTTGTATTTAACCGTGAAAAATCTTTATCCATCTTGAATAATACTCTAAAGCTTAAAATATAAGCAAATATTGAATAATTATTAGAAAGTGCAGAAAGAGAGAGGGCTTTCTCCTCTTAGAACTACTGTAACCGCGTAGCCTCACTGTAACCATTTATGAGCGTTGAAAAAGCTATACTTTTAGTTGCTTGATCTTCGGTGAACTTCGTCTTTAAAATCTATGCTACAAATGATGTTCCCACAGTTTTGCAACGATTTTGGAAAAATAAATACATAAACAAGGGTAATCCATAGAAACAAGTCGACGGACTCCGGTGGTTTGCATTTAAATGGAATAGCCTTAATACACGTTTTATGTCTCATTTTTTTCTCAAAATATAGCGGTAGATTTAAAGGTATACTGATAGAACTTAACACAATAAAGATTGTTTAGGTAAAATGATAGAATATCTTCTTTGAATAAACCTTCTTTTATTGATGCTAAAACATATTTTTGGTAGTAATCCGAGTTATTTTTAGCAGTTTTTTTCTACTGCCCTTATTTTAAATTTTCCGTTATAAGAGAACACAGCCTTAACAACCTTCAGCAAAACAATACTCTTTTTTTCAAAAAACACGTTATGTCTTTTTCTGTTTTTTTTGTCTATAGTAAAAGTATTCTTTATAGCAATTAGAGAAATATATCCAAGACTAATGAATTCTAACTACATACAGCAATTTTTTACTTGCCAAATAATTCTCATACAATAATCTGCATATAGCCTTAAGCTGAGAAACATGTTTTCGCATTAGATTCTGCCAATAAGGGGAAGGGGGGTTATTTTGATTAGCTTTAAATCATATTTTATAATTTTTTAAATAAAATTGTAATAAATGATAATAATTATTTAATGCACACTAGCGTACAAAATTTAAGTTTGGACAACAACTAAAATTATGTATTAATTGAATTTCAAAGGTTAGTTATGGTAAAAAAAAAAAAAAAAAAAAAAAAAAAAACTCGCAATCCCGTTCGATTTGTTATAAAATGTGATTCATAATCAAGTTTCCTTACCAATACATCATAAATCAAGATATACTGCTTCCTCACCCAAATATCGGCATTATCATGATTAGATGGCAACGTTCAAAATAAGCAACTTTCAAAAGTTGTGGTTAAATACATTTCTACAAGTTCAAGTTAAATTCAATGGCAACTTAAAATAAATCCATTTGTAAGGATATTACGTACAAAATTACAATGCATCAATCATGCCTAAATATCTAATTACGTTATCCTCCCAAAAGATATTATTAAATCTTACTGTTATCAACAATTTATTACAGTTTTTAAATATAACATAAAAACAAAATACTTTACTTAAAGTGTCATTAAAAGTAAATTAGACACTACAAGTGAGCCTGTTTTTTTCTCGAAACCATTCATTGTACTTTTATCTTTAGGAACAAGTATTTCCCAATAGGGTTTTAAAATCCACTACAACACATTATGGGGGTAATTTGGGGCATTTTATTCATTTCATGGCTCCCTTTTAGAAACATAACAATTTGTAAAATGTGTTCTAGTTTACCTTAATGGATTTTGAAGTGATTCATACTAAACCTCGTTAAAAACAAAACACATTTGTTGTTCAAATACTTTAACATTTACCAAAGTAAAGAATGAAATCTCTTCTGTGTTTCATAGTTATTTAAACAAAGATCATTAATTGCGTAAAAACCTCGATAAATTTGATTGAACAAGAAAAATAATAAATACCAATACAGAATGAAGTAGATTATTTTTTTAGTAAATATTTATGAGCATCTAACTTTATTTTTTATTAAATCAATTGTCATAAAATTAAAATTATGTACATTTATAAAAAGGAGCTAAACTAAACATATCTTCATGCAAGCATGTTTAGAGTAAATTTTCTGCTTGCATGCTAGAAGTACAAAGAAGTCTAAAACCATAATGTTGACGAAATTATAAACTATAAGAAACAATAGCTAATATTGCCTAAGCTACTGCAAATTATCGCACTAAAGTGTAATCTTACACAAAATTGTAGAGCCATTATAAATTTCATACTCGTTTTCAAACAAGCGTATGCATTAAATAAGAGAAAATCCCACATTGAAAGAATGCAGAAAAGTAGATTATATACAATTTTATTTTAAAATTTTAATTGCAATAAAACATGTATAACGTTTAGAAAATAGGTCGAATTCATCAAAGATAATATTAACCCTTTGCACTTGAAGTTTTTTTTCATTCATATTACCAGCAACTCGAAGCGTTTTAGTTATATCTTATTATTTTTTTAATTCTTTATGAATACAAATGCATATATATATAAAATTATTACATTTTGTAATCGTGCAAAGTGTGATACCTCTCGAAGCAATTACCAATATGTGATCTTGGCTTTTCTAGACAGGTATCACAAAATTATTTGCTTTGTCTCCGTAGCGGAGCCCTCGAGTTTGAAGACTTATTTTAAATGGCTCTGCTCTGGAGCCCTCGAATGCAAAGTGTTAATAATGCTTTTAATTCAGTTAACCTTCTCTGCACCGCGAACTTATATATCCCTTCACTGAGCTGCAGGTATCACTTCAATAGAAGTATTATTTAAATTAATGTAATTCTACAAATTAAACTTTTTATATCATACTGGAAAAATCATATTTTTTTAGAATTAAAATATATATATATATATCGAGAAAACAGCATTACAATTTTGCCCTTTTTGCTCGGCGCTCAGGGGGTTAACGCTTTAACTACTTTTTTAAATGAAGCAAAAATTAATACAATGCACATTGCTTCAAACATAAAGATATATAAATATATTAGTATTTTATTTGTTATATATATTATTTTTCGACAATCCATTTTTAATTTAAAAATTTTTAAGAAAAAAAATATACTTTTTAAAAGGTCTTGATGGAGAAATAATTATAATTTACTACTATTTTTAATAAATATAAAATTTGTGTTAATCTAATTAATTACAGCTTTAGAATGAAATTAATTACAGACTAACCAATAAAAAATTAAAATGCATAGATATGTTAATTGAATTTATCACTTTGACGCCTTTTCATAAACTATATCATGTTAATTTATAAAAATGTACTTTATACACCAATAAAAGCTTAATTTAATATACATTTATGGTATCAGAGCAGAAATAAAAAATTGTAGCTTATTTTTAATGACTGTACAAAAAAAAAAAAAAAAAGGGGGGGGGGAATTATTTTGAATAGCATTTGTAAAGTACCCTCAAGAAAAAAAAATCAAACGATGTTCATATATAGATAAAAAGTTTTGCGTTCCAAAGCAGATGAATATTTTTATATTAAGTAGGGTAGGGGAGTACACAGTGAGACATGGTACACAGTGAGACAGCAGCCACTTTGACATATAGTTGTAACTTTTTTTCAAGCTGGCGCACACACATAACGACCTCATCTTATGCAACACGTGGATGTAGTTTCTGCACTTCAGTTACTCGTCCGACAAAATACTAAATAATTCCTTATTTTATAGTGGTTAAAGTTGCATAAACGTCTATATTAGAGTTTATTTCCTTCAATATGACATATATTTATTTAAACAAACCTAGCTATATCTAATAATGGACTATTTCGGCAAAACGACATAAACTTTTAAAAGCGATGAAAGTGATGTAACAGATGTGGCATCCATTTTGTTACAGCGTAACGAAAGTACACAGTGAGACACACAGATATGGTACACAGTGAGACGTATCTTATTGTGTATCTACTATCTGGTTCTGATTTTTAAAAAGTTATTTATTAATAAAAGAAGCTCTCTCTCTCTCTCTTTCTCTCTCTCTCTCTTTCTATCTGTGTATGTGGGCGTGCTATGGCTAGAGAAATTTACTAAACGTAAGAGGTTGAAAATTTGCATAAAGGTAGCCCAAGGTCTGCCATTGTCCAACCGAGACTCATATTTTTAATATTTTGAAAATCTAGAAATATTAATTAAAAATCATAAACTGCAGAAAATTATTGATAGAGTGTAAAAATGTGTGATTTATGAAAATATATACATTGTCTCACTGTGTACTACTTGTGGTTCACAATGAGACAAAATTCGATACTCCGTTATGCTGCTTCTGTGCTTTTATAAATAACTTTTTAAAAACTATTTATACATTAATGTATAGCGCATTTGTGTAGCTTAAAGATGTAGCAAAAAAAAAAAAAAAATCAAAGAATAAAAATTATCGTCATTTGTTAAGTAATAATAATTTTCTTCTCACTGTGTACTACACTATCCTACATTTTATCCCAGTATATATATCAAAATATCTTAAAACTATGTTATTTATTAAGGTATTGTTTTTAAAACATTATATTTAATGTATCGATTTTGTTACGTTCTGATCGGTGATATTAATAAAAGAACCTAGATCTTCGTCAGCTTATAATTTATATATATATATATATATATATATATATATATAGGGTGATTCTAAACTCATGGTACATACGCTAGGGGGTGATAGAACACATCAAGATGAGTAATAGTGAATAAGAAACCAAGGGTCCCAAACGTCTTCCGAAGGAGATAGGCGCCTTTAAAGTTTAGGCACCAAAATTTCAAATGATTATAAAAAACGGAAAAGTTGGTCGATTCGTTTGCGGTTTTCACTAAAACTATTCCTTATGTCAGTATTTTCTTGAAAATAAATTTTAAAGATACAGTTCAAAAAATGCCGATCGAGGACGCTTTAGATTTTGGAGTAACGAAAAACTATTTTTTACCGTTATTTTTTGTATCTCATTACATACTTTCAAAAGCTTAGACTTAATCTTAAATTTTGAGCTCAAAATCTGAATCGTTGGGAGTGGTTAAGTAGCGCAAACTGAACTGTGTTCAGGAGTTAAAATTTCAAACGATTATAAAAAACGGAAAAATTGGTCGATTCGTTTGCGGTTTTCACTAAAACTATTCTTTATATCAGTATTGTTTTGAAAATAAATTTTAAAGATGAAGTTAAAAAAAATACCGATAGAGGGCGCTTTAGACTTTGGAGTAACGAAAAATTATTTTTTACCGTTATTTTTTGTATCTCATTACATACTTTCAAAAGCTTAGAATTAAACTTAAATTTTGAGCTCAAAATATTAATCGCTGGGGGTGGTTAAGTAGCGCAAACCGAACTGTGTTCAGGAGGGGGGTTCAAATTTCAACTCAGGAACACAGTTCAGTTTGCGCTACTTAACCACTCCCACCGATTCAGATTTTGAGCTCAAAATGTAAGTCTAAGCTTTTTAAAGCATGTAATGAGATAACGGTGTAATAACGGTAAAAAATAGTTGCTCGTTACTCCAAAGTCTAAAGCGCCCTCTATCGGTATTTTTTAAACTTTATCTTTAAAATTGATTTTCAAGAAAATACTGACATAAAGAATAATTTTAGTGAAAACCGCAAACGAATCGACCAATTTTTCCGTTTTTTTTATAATCATTAGAAATTATAACAACTGAACACAGTTCAGTGTGTTCTACTTAACCACTCCCAACGATTCAAATTTTGAGCTCAAAATTTAAGTCTAAGCTTTTGAAAGCATGTAATATGATACAAAAAATAACGGTAAAAATAGTTATTGGTTACTCCAAAGTCTAAAGCGCCCTCTATCGGCATTTTTGAACTGTATCTTTAAAATTGATTTTCAAGAAAATACTGACATAAAGAATAGTTTTAGTGAAAACAGCAAACGAATCGACCAGTTTTTCCGTTTTTTTTATTATCATTTAAAATTTTAACTACTGAAAACAGTTCACTTTGCGCTACTTAACCACTCCCAACGATTCAGATTTTGAGCTCAAAATTTAAGTTTAAGTCTAAGCTTTTGAAAGCATGTAATGAGATACAAAAAATAACGGTAAAAAATAGTTGTTGGTTACTCCAAAGTCTAAAGCGCCCTCTATCGGCATTTTTTGAACTGTATCTTTAAAATTTATTTTCAAGAAAATACTGACATAAAGAATAGTTTTAGTGAAAACCGCAAACGAATCGACCAATTTTTCCGTTTTTTATAATCATTTGAAATTTTGGTGCCTAAACTTTAAAAGCGCCTATCTCCTTCGGAAGACGTTTGGGACCCTTGGTTTCTTATTCACTATTACTCCTCTTGATGTGTTCTATCACCCCCTAGCGTATGTACCATGAGTTTAGAAACACCCTGTATATATATATATATAGAGAGAGAGAGAGAGAGAGAATAATGGATTACGTTTTTAAAAAATATATAAAACTTATTTTTTAAGTTCAATAGTTTTCAAGGTATTAGCAAAACACTTCTGAATTATTTTGAAAAAAACATCCAATGGATTACTTCAGTATAAAAATTCAACTAATTTGCAAAAGGGTAATACACAAGGGTCATCACAGTGATCGTCAACGCGACTATTTATTACAGTGGAATGAAGCTTTTTGTGTTGGATTTTGCTGACAAATTCCTTAGAAATCTACAATATATATTACAATGTGAAATAGTGAAATCTAAAAATAAGAACCACGCATAATTTTTGTACAATTATCTTTCGGCAAAATGCCATCTTTAATTGACAAAAATATATCTCAACAGAAGCATAAGAAATTCTATTTCTTTCAACAACCATTTATTATCGTCAATCAATTATTTTTGGTATTTAATTGTCGTTGAAATAACAAAAAGAATGTCTTTGTCATATTTATAAAATATTACTTAGTATTTTTCAAAACATTTATTACAAAATATCATTCTTTCTAAATAAAATTCTTTCTTTTCACCAAGATATCATCAATGTCTAAACAACAGAACATTCCAAAAGCAAATGTATAAATTAATACCATTATAACATTTGAGTTGTTTATTTGTCTTTTATTTTCTCATAGTGAACAATAAAGTATATTTTCAAAAGAATTATGTTCATGATAATTAAATTTATATACATATGCGCCTATGTTTGTCTGTGAATGTTAGTGATATGCATTTTATACACTTTAAAGGGCGCGGCTTATTATTCAAAACACTTAAATTTAACAAAATATAGTACTAGATATTTTTATACGTACATCATTTACAAAAACAATTATTTTTCATTGCAATTATTCATTTTAAAGGGAAATTTTTCGTAAATTCTGGTGAGTTCTCAAAATTACAGCAACAGAATTCCTTACCATTCTTGTGGTAAATTTATAAAATTTTCCAATGTTTTATTTATTATATGAGAAACAGACAGATTTCTCTTAATGAAATTACTATGCAATGATACAAGAAATTAAAAGATTTACCCTGTTTTACTAAATGATATCTATTAATTTATTTTTAAGCAAATATTTACATATATTGATTATTTAAAAATTAGTACTTTGTTTTACAAATAAACTTAATAAATACATCAATAGAGAAAATAATCTTTATTTATATTTAAAGAGAATTAATCCTTCATAATACATACACACACACATATATATATATTCCATAATTAAACAAAATTCCATGAAATTCTTAGTATGCGCCCTATACAAATCAGTGAACATCAAAGAAGGTGAATAGATACCAATTAAATGCATGTCGGCGTGAAATAAGGCACGCGGTACAGCATGTTATTAAACGCGTTTAACAATCTACATTTAAGACCGCCATTGTATGACAGTATGAATTAGTAATCAAACATAACACCTTACAGATACTATAGGTTAAACGATTAGGCCTAGCTTTTATTATAGTAATTTTTTATGTTTCTATAAATTGTTTTTGTTTAGCTTTGTAATTTCTTCTTTTTTATGAAAGCAATCTTCACTAATATCATGCACAATATTAAGATTTACAATACAAATCATGTACAATAACTATATTGTACAATAAAAATTTTAATACAATTTATTTAACCCTATAATACAGGTGGTTTCACTTGATGATAAATTTTTATTTTGCTCCACTATATATATTTTTAACTAATTCCTTCATTAATCCCTTGGGGATGAGTGACACGTATATGTACGCATGAAGCGCTCAGAATTCTTGTTTTTCCTCACTAGTAAAATTTTACAGTAAAATTTGCCTTATTTAATCAGCGCATTTTCCCGATTCAAGAAGACACAAATTTCTGTTTTTAAAAAACGGTGACAAATATTAAAAATTTCGTAAAAGGCTACCGTCGCGAAGGGATTAACTTCTCGATTTACTGAAAAGGGATCCTCAAAAATTCTGTAATAACACACACTAATATGGAGCAATGACGCAATATGAAATGAGGAATGTTTACATTGTAACAAAAAAGTTCTGCATTTTACAACAAAATGTACTTTCACGACGGCTGCCAGCACAGTTGCCGTAAAATTTACTAGTTGCTTGCTGTCTTTAAAAGTGCTGTGAATTTTCTCAAGTCTTTGCTATTGGCTGTGTGATCAACGTGACAGATATGATTTGATTTTTACTTCACTAGTTGCTAGAACTCGATTTCACAGCACCTGTGTTTGAAAAATACAACATAAACTTCACGAAAAATCACATTTTTTTTACAGAGTAAAATTCACAAATATATAAGTATCTAATGATAAACATAGATGTTTTTTAATGTTAGGATGTATTTTCTTTGTGGTAATATTTTTGCCTTACATATCTCGTTACGATGGAATATAATGGACAGCATAAAATTACCAAATATCATTACTTAAAACAAGTTCTGTTTATTTCAATATGTTTCGAAAAGTGCAAGTTTTAAAATTTTAAGCCGACTTCTAGTTTTATAGAAATATTTACTGTGCCGTTTGTAGATAAATGTTACAATAATTTGTTAATTTTATTTTTTAGATGTGGCAATTTATTAAAGAAGGACATGACTTTATTTTTTATTTATAACTGTTCAATCGCGAGATTCTGTACTTCGTAATACCATGCACGAAAGCAAATGAAGCATTATTTTCGTGTCAAATACGGCTGATTGTGAAAAACCTTAATTAGTTTAGCCTCTTAAATTAATTTCTATAGTAATGACTTTAAACGATTTTATTTCATTCAAAAGTATGTAAGGTTTTTATGTATTCTATTAAATTTAGTAAAATATGCTTTTATTAAATCGAATTGAAACTTAGCATTTCTAAAGAAATAAAATATAGTTATGTTTTAATGTGTGCTTTTAAAATTCATATGAATGTGCCTTTTCAAAAGACATGTTATGTTCACAGTAAATTAAATTGCAGATTACTATTTATATCTTTTGCCAGATAATTGTATTTCGTATCAAATTGTAAAATGAACTTTTAAGGTTCTATTTTTATAATTGCATTTATTCGAGAAGTTGCATGATGGAAATTATAAATGACAAAGATTTCTCATTCATTCCAAACTTTGTGAGATATTCGAAAAAGGTTATTAACATTAAAACTCCCTCGGACTTCTTTGTTATTCTAAAATGGTAAATTATTTGCTTTTGAATGTTATTAAGGCAGGCGCGATAAATATTCTGCTGATTGCATTCAATATTTTTGAAAAGTACTAAACCTCTATTAATATTCGTCGTTGATTTAAA
The DNA here is from genome assembly GCA_963932465.1 of Maratus speciosus. Taxonomy (NCBI): domain Eukaryota; kingdom Metazoa; phylum Arthropoda; class Arachnida; order Araneae; family Salticidae; genus Maratus; species Maratus speciosus. Next base: position 283,810,549 of record OZ010795.1, on the reverse strand, counting down.
TGATGCATTCAGAGTCGCTTGGTTCAGTACTGCTTCAAAATTAATCCTTTATCTACTGACGGTAATTATAAGTAACAATAAAATAACTTGCTATCAAATTCATATGATACATCGATTAGTAGTAATACAGTTTAGAATGAGTTATAGATGCATTACTTTATCTTGTTCCAAAAACATTATTGGTTACACAAAACAAAAAAAAAAATATTTTTTAAAGGATGGTTTATTTTGCCTTTGCATCTTTTCAACTTTCTTGGCGTTGAAGGGGGAGGGCGGTGGATTTTTCGATTCGGCAATATTTCTATATTTATATTGTAAGAACGTTATATTGGTGCTTTTCTAATTCTTCAAAATACTAAGAAAATATTTAAAATAAAAGATTTGAGTAGGATTATAAATATTGCACAAAATCCCTATAAATTCAAATTTAATTAATCCATCTACATCCTTAAATCTTTCTAAAATCCTTCTAAAATTTATTAGATGATTATTTAAATCTTATAAAGTAGTTTCAAAAATTCACGTAAAATGCTTTAGAAGATAAAATTTTAATTAATTCATAATTCAGTACAAAAAATTTAACGTATGTGGCCATTTAAAGTCAGTAAAAAATTTCCTGTTCTGTTTTAAGATAGTTATAAAGATTTATATAAAAAAAAAACCTTTGTATCATTAAAAGCAAGCATGATAAATATTATCTTATTTGCACTCAGTAGCATTGGAAAGTACTTAAATATGTATTAACATATAACGACTATTAAAACGATTAAGTGAAAGTATTTTATTTTAAATTTGCTTGCTTTTAAAATAAATATATTTATAAATTTAAATTTTGACGAAAATTCCTGCTGTGCTTTTAGTTAGATATAAGGATTTTATGCACAAAACCATTTTACAATTAAATGCAGACATAATAATTATTCTCTTATTTGCATTCAACATATTATCATTTGTGTTAAAAAATACTTAAACCACAAATAATATTCAAAGCCTATTTAAATGGTGCATTTAGAACCTCTGTCTTTAATTTTGCTTTTAGGTAGCTTTCTTTACAAAAAAGCTACCTATTGCAGCCGTTCGGAGGAAAGCGATTTCAAAAAATTTTGGTATATTTTCATCGATCATGACCCCCAGACCCCGAAACCACCCTCCGTTCAAAATTGATATATATATATATATATATATATATATATATATATATATATATATCTATATATATATATATATATATATATATATATCTGACCTATGTCACACTGTAACTCCCGTAATTATGAACCGATTTCGATGAAATTTGGTGTGTACATAGTACATACCAATGTCTCGACCGAGTTCGTTGGCCAGCTTCATCCGCCATTTTGTTTCAAAATGGCGGCCATTTAAAATTTTTAAAAAATTTTAAAACTTGAAATGTGGTACCAAAAAATTAAAAATGGAAAAATATTTTTTTCTTATGTATTTGACCTTTATACAAAGATTCCGAAGCAGTTTTTGTTTCGTCTATATCTTAAAAAATGGCTGAGTTATAGCATTTTGAATTTCTAGCGTGGCTGACATTTTGAAACGTCCTGAATTTTGTCACGCGATAAAAGGCGTATTTATGAACCGATTTGGATGTAATTCAGTGTGTACATAGTACATACCAATCTCTCGACCGAGTTCGTTGGCCAGCTTCATCCGCCATTTTGTTTCAAAATGGCGGCCATTTAAAATTTTTTTAAAAATTTAAAAATTGAAGTGTGGTACCAAAAAATTGAAAATGGAAAAATATTTTTTCTTATGTATTTGACCTTTATACAAAGATTTCGGAGCAGTTTTTGTTTCGTCTATATCTTAAAAAATGGCTGAGTTATAGCATTTTGAATTTCTAGCGTGGCTGACATTTTGAAACGTCCTGAATTTTGTCACGCGATAAAAGGCGTATTTATGAACCGATTTGGATGTAACTTCGTTTATACATAGTACATACCAATGTCTCGACCGGGTTCGTTGGTCAGCTTCATCTGCCATCTTATTTAAAAATGGTGGCCATTTAAATTTTTAAGAAAAATTTAAATTTGAAATGTGGTACCGAAAAATTAAAAATTGAAAAAATATTTTCTTTTTATGTGTTTGACCTTGATAAAAAGATTCGGGATCAGTTTTTGTTTCGTCTATATCTTAAGAAATGACTGAGTTATAGCATTTTGAATTTCTAGCGTGGCTGACATTTTGAAACGTCCTGATTTTTCTCACGTAATAACAGGCGTATTTATGAACCGACTTGGATGTACCTTGGTGTGTACATAGTACATACAAATATCTCGACCGAGTTCGTCGGCCGGCTTAATCCGCCATCTTGTTTCAAAATGGCGGCCATTAAAAAAATTAAAAAATTAAAAAATTTAAATGAGATACCAAAAAATTTGGAAAGTGAAAAAGATTTTTTTTGTATGTGTTTTACCTTAATACAAAGATTCCGGAACAGTTTTTCTTTCGTCTATATCTAATAAAAATGGCTGAGTAATAGCATTTTGAATTTATCTTGTGGCTGACATTTTAAAACGACCTGATTTTTGTCACGCGACAACAGGCGTAATTATGAACCTATTTGGATGTAACTTGGTCTGTACATAGTACATACCAATGTCTCGACCGAGTTCGTTGGCCAGCTTCATTCGCCATCTTGTTTCAAAAGGGTTGCCATTTAAAAAAAATTAAATTTAAAATTCAAAATGAGGTATTAAACAATTGGAAAATGAAAAAGATTTTTTTATGTGTTTGACCTTGATACAAAGATTCCGGAGCAGTTTTTGTTTCTGAAAATTTATTCTTTTGTTTATATCTTAAAAAATGGTTGATTTATAGCACTTTGAATTTCTAGCATGGCTAACGTTTTGAAACGATCTTGTATTTGTCACGCGATAACACACGTATTCGCCTATTTCGATGTAAGAAGGCATGTGGATAGTATTCATCAACACCTCGACCAAGTTCGCTGGCCAGATTCATCAGCCATCTTGTTTCAAAATGGCGACCATTAAATTAAAATATATATATATATATTTAAAGTGAGGTGCAAAAAAATTAGAAATTGAAAAGGGTTTCTTTCTTAAGTATTTGACCTTGATATAAGGATTCAGGAGCATTTTTTGTTTGTCTTTACCTTAAAAAATGGCTCAGATATAGCAGTTTCAATTTCTATTGTGGGTGACATTTTGAAAAATCTGATTTTTTGCATGCGACAGCACTCCTATATATTAACCGATTCCGATGTGAGTGAGCATGTGCACAGCAATTACTAAGGTCTCGACCGAGTTCACTGCTTAGCCTCATCCACCATGTTGTCTTAAAATGACAGGCACTTTAAGAAATAGCCGAATTTGGCAGCCAAATATATGTTACTTCAAAGAAAAGCAGCTTGGATAAAGCTGACTAATTTCGCGAAATTCTCATTCATTATATTGATAAAAATTAGTATTGAATCTCCTATATTCGGTTTCCACTAAATTGAGCTTCGTGTGTTTGAATGATATAATTTGGCTTTTTTTAAATAAGGATTATGAAAGCTACCTCTTCCTCCCGGCACTGGCCGGAAGGACTTTTTTATATGTAACATATCTATGCGCTTAAATTCTACAGAAAACAAAAAATTATGTTCTGTTTTAAGATGGTTATAAGGATTTATATACAAAACCGTCCTATAGTTTATATATATATATATTTGTAACACAATTTTATTTATGTTCTTATGTTGCTAAAACGTGTTAGAGTTATCAATTTATTACAGAAAAAACTTGTTTAAAACATTACAAAACTCGTTTTATAATACTATTGTGTACAAATATTTAATATTTTACATTTATTTAAAATATGTTAAAGATTTTAGTTTAAAGTACAAATAAAAATAATCAAATAATTTAATAATTATACAATAATATTTTTGAGACAATTTTATTGTGAGTATTTAATTGAGCTATATATCTTCCAGAAAAGTAAAATAATTATAAATATAATATAGAAAATTAACCCTAGTTATGTGAATGTAATAAAAAAGTCTAAGATAATATATTATTGCTATCATTTTTATTGCAAGAAAGGTTACAATCTAAAACAATTAACACATTATTTAGAACAGCAATCATAATAAAAGCACGTAAAGGAACCTGAAGGATATATATTTATATATATCCTTGCAATAATGCTAAGAATTCAAGAAATTAGGTCGAGTGTTAAAAACAACAATAGTAATAACAGTAAACGAAAAATATTGTATGGACTCTGTGGCAGCTTTCTCTGCATCATATCAATTTCCAGCCCCTCGTTACTCGAAATCTACTTTGAACAAATAAAATCATTAAATTAATTCTTTTTCTTAAAACAATAAATAGTTCTATCTTCATGTATATATTTTTTCTCTCCCTTTCGCAACGAACTTAACACGTTCAAATGCAAAGATTTATGATTTCATTTTCCACTTATTCAAAATCCCATTCTCGCATATTTATTTTTGTTTCTTAACGGTCTTTAGTTAAAAGTAATCAAGGACACATAAACCTAAGTGCAGCTGTCATATTAGCATTACATATTCTTTTATCGTATTTTATCTGCGTTATAAATAAATCACTCTTAATTGCTGCTAGAAATTGGCGGGTAAAAAGAAATGAAAAAAAAAACTAATAAAGTATTTTATGGGAATTGCGGTTTCAAATATATTTCATTTATTTTAGCACGTATGCCTTTTTCTCTGCATTTCAATACATTAGTTAAAGATTTCACAATCACATTTAAGCTCAAGTTGTTGTTAAAGTAAACAAATCCAGACTTCAAGGCGCTCTTACATGAAATAAAGTAGGGTTGCTTTACATCCCGTGAGTGTGTGCTGAAAGGGGGGCTGCCACATTATTTTCTGCTAAACCTGCCGCCAATGCTTTGTCTCTGTTATTCCGACGTCAAAAACTTTGTAAATTGGCGATAATGTAATACGCCAAGTCATGTGATTCAATACGCAAACAATTCAGTTGACTCTCTACCCCTGTGCTGTAAGATCCCATAAAGGTTCGCTGTTTATTTCTTTTTTGACGTTACGGAGCACTTTGCCATGGATAGCTATATATCTACATATCTCCATATCTGATTTTTTACGAATTGTCTGTTTTCATTTGAAAATGAATAAACCTTGACTGCATTTTATTTCACCTATAATGATGGAGTTTTTTTTTTAATCTTACAGTACCACAGAACCCCGGATCCATCGTTGCATGGAGAATCAAACGTCTCCATACCGTCTATATAAAGTTGGAATATGCAATAAAAAATCTATGTATGGTGAAAGAAGCTGATGAAGATGTAAAAAAAAAACATTGTGCTATCAAATAGATTTGAGCAACAAGCAAAAAAAAAATGAAGATACAGATTTGTTTATCATTAAAATGTTAGACACAATTAATAACTCAAAATAATAAAACGATAAGACATGTGAAATATAGTAATACATTTTTCTAAAGAGTGAAGTATTAAAAAATAAATAAATAATGTTCAATAAAACACAATGTAAAATACACTATATTAGGAATTTATTGTAAAGTAAATTGTTAGTTAAAATTAATTTTATTTCAGACAGTTGAATGCATATGAAAAAAAAACTTTTCATCTATGATACGTTCTTTTATTCTTTTAACATGAATTTGCAATATCAATTTACCTAAATGAATGCTTTGTTCCCTTCAGTAAATGATAAATGAAGGATACAACTTCAGCTAGAGATAAATGGTCATTTATCATTTTACACAAATAAAAAATAAAAACTTTATAGTTGATCCTTGCTTTTATAAGAGAAAATCTAAAGTATTTACGGAATTCGGTGTTTCGTGAAAATATTCCGAAACAATTTGTATTTTAGCAAAAAATAAATGGCTGCGTAAAATTCTTAAACCGCATGATCGATGATTTTTTTTTCTTTTAAACTATTGAATTCTTTCCATAATTTTTTTACGGCGTTATATCCCCAACAATTCATTTATTAAATCAGATTTTTTATGGCGATGAGATTCTAAAAATACGAAAAAATATTGTTGAGTTTTTCTAACTGAACAATAAAAGAGCAATTTATTTTCGAATAGCATTTGATTATTTTTCAACGTTGAATTTTATTAAGCGAGAAAGTCTAAATACTATTTCATTTCATCGTCTATTGTTTAAATTTTCTAAAAATATATTTACGGCATGGTAATTATCTTACGGAAAATTAGTTAATTGAACGAATTATCTCTCTCTATATATATATATTACACTATCGTACGCGAAAAAGAAATAGCGATTATTTGTTAATTGTTTAATGGCAACGCCCCAATCTAACGCATCTCATTGGTTATTGTGTAAAAATCCTTTGGCAGGATTTAGGCCGAGGAAAATTGGGTTTGTTTACGTTTCGCTCTTTCGCTGCAATTATGAATCTTCAAAATATCATCAGAAATGCCCGTAAAAGATCTCGGTGAATGCTTGAAAGTGAAGAAGAAACTGGATTAAGAAGAGAAAATTGAAATAGATTGGATCGTGAACGCCGTCAAACACAGAGCATAAACGATCGCCAAAATAGGCTTAATAACCGTTTTATAAAATGCATCAATTAGCATATAACAAATCTTAATTTGCCATATATCACGCCTCGATCTTATACCGATAGGCCATTTAGGTTCAACCGTAAGAACTTTCCTGACCTTTTCATTCTTTAAATGTAAGTGCAATAATTTTCCCTGACCGTTTCATTTTTTTAACGTAACTGTTATACTTTTAAATTTTAGCTTTTATTTAAGTTTTTAAAATAAATAAAGGCACAGATGTCATATACGTATCACATTGGGGCGATTTTTTTCTGACGCCAATGTCATATACGCTCCGAGGTACTTAACTGGAGCCAAAGTGTCGTTATTTTGCTCGACATGGTAACCCGGATGTTGTTGTTTATTTATTAATAAACTATGTTGTTTATTTATTTTATATTACTTTTACTTTCTTTTTTTTTATTATATAAATTGTTTTATTCTATAGTTATTAATGAACCTTTTTTTAAATTTATTATTATTCCCTTTTTAAAAAAATATATATATATAACTGGTATTCGAAAACGAGGTTTTCGCCAAATTGGCGTCAGAATAAATCGCGCCTGCGTGGAAGAATGGTTTTTATGAATCCCACTCCACAGTTATACTTTTAGGTACTACTTGATTATCCCGACGGCCAAAATACTAGCCCGTTGGCCAAAGTATATGGTTAAATGCCAATGATGGTTGATCATAAATGTCACAATCACTTGACATTAAACACGTAACACGCGTTTGTTAAGTCCTCAAGGGCTTTTTATTTCGACGTTTTATTTGTATTTTTATTAATTTTATACTAATTTATTTGTTCTTTCTTTATTTAAAATAAAAATTGTCAATTTGTATAATTTGACGATTTATATAATATGGAGAAATTCATCAACGGAATAACCAAGTTGTACCTATTTTTAAATGATAATCTGCCTGGTTAACGTCGGGCGGATCAACTAGTTGATATAAACTAATATACAATGTGCCCGCTAAAATCCGTTTTCAACACAATAATTTCTGAACAGCAAGTGCTATAGTCATAAAAGTGGGGTCTAAGTATAGTAAAGTTGCCAAGCGCTACTGAATGAAACCGACTATTGCACTAGCTGGTGAAAAAATGTAGAGTTAGTATTCCTATCTCGAAAACGGAAAGATATAGGGGAAAAAAGTGATTTACAATGTTTTAGAGCATCTTCGACTGAGTACGAAAAGAAACCTTGTGGACATTAATGCGAAGAATAGAACGGTTAAAATGCGCATCTCTTTTTTCGTGATTTCCTACACTGTGACGTGACAAAAACGATCTTAGAGAGAAAAAAAAACTAGTTGTAACAATATTCCTTTATTTGAGATGTTCAAACTTCTCACCGTCAGCTGCAATGCACATTTGGATGCACATTTGTCCGAAAGAAAATCATTTCTCCTTCCGTTCAAGCTTCGTGAAGTCACAGTAAACGAAATCACGAGAAAACAAATGCGCGTTTTAACCGTTCTGTTCTTCACATTAATTTCCCCAAAGTGTCTTTCCGTACTAAATCAAAGTGACTCTACGACTTTGTAAATCCCTTTTCCCTATCTCTTTCCGTTTACCAGATAGGAATGCTAACTCCGCAGTTTTCCACCAGGTGACGCCGTAGTCGGTTTCATTCAGTAGCGTATGGCAACTTTACTACACCTGAGCCCCCTTTTATAATTATAGCTCTTGCCTTTCAGAAATTATTGCGATCAAAACGGACTTTAGCGAGCATACTGTATACTGAATGGCGGAATCAACAAAATGAGAATTTTTATAATTCTCTAAAAATGCTGGATTATTAAGTATCGTTGTAAATTAATGTTATTCATTTAATTTACATTTCATATTTCAATTTAATTGACATTCCTTCATTCTATGCAATTTTAGTTTAAACGTGCTATTTTGGTTTTTAATTGTTTACATTTTTTACCATTGTCTAATTTAATAAGATTTGCACTTTTTTTACATTTATTTTATTTTATTTTTTTGTAAATTTAAGTTTGTAATTTTACTAAGAAGATTTCGAATATTATGAGTATGCATTAAATTTAAAACACAATAAATTCAATCTTTTTCGCTACTTTCTTTTTTATGGGATCTACTATTTTCTGGGCTATGTACTTTAGCAAGCACACTATAAAAAGCGGTCATTTGTGTCATAGTTCTAATTTTAAAGCAATTAGTCTAATTAATAGCATATATTTTCACATTTTGAATCCTAGACTGAATTTTAATGGCCTTAAAATTCTTCACCAAAAATCTCGAAAAATTTCCTTCTACCATAATTTTGAACGGTAATGAAAATGTTCGATGTGCAGAATTTGGAAGTTTTACTTATGAACATTAGAATGAAATAATTTGTAGTTCATATAATAGGTAGCCATTTCTCAAAAATATATGAAATTTTTAACTCATCTAGATCTATTTTTCATTGCTCTGAAGTTGAATCCAAAATTACAATTTTCAACCTGTTAGAACTGTAGCATAAAAATGTTAAAACATTTAATTTGCACTCCTACGGGTAATTTGTCTTGAAAATAACAATAATAATTTTTATAAAAAAAAATAATGTATCTTGAAATTACATTTTTTTTCAAGCCCATTTTATTTAAAAAACGGATCTAACGATGTTGGCTAAATTTCCTATTCAGTCGTTTTGGATGATGAGAAGACCATTAGAATAAGTCACATGTTCGGGAAAATTCGATTAGTGGGTCACTTTTGGGTCACTTTGGGTTAATCTAATTTTATATAGAAAACGGCTCTAACAATTTTGGCGAAATTTTGAACTTTACCATTGTTCAACAACATTTGATTAGTGGGTCATTTTGGGTCACAGTGGGTCAGGGTCAAGCTAATTGCATCTAAAAACCGGCTCAAACGGTTTTAGAAAAAAAATTTCTATTCTACCGTTTCAGAGCACGAGAAGAAAATTGTGTTAGGTCATATGTTCGAGAAATTTCGATTAGTGGGTCATTTTTGGATCATTACGGGTCAAGCTAATTTTGTCTAGATAACGGCTCTAAAGATTTTGTTTAAATTTTGTATTCTGTCGTTTTCGGGATCGAGAAGACCACTGCGATAGGTCGCATGTTCGAGAAAATTTGATTAGTGGGTCCTTTTGTGTCATATTGGGTCAGTGTCAAGTTAATTATATATAAAAAACGGCTCAAAAGATTTAAACTAAATTTTACATACAACCGTTTTGGGGAACGAGAAGACTATTGGACTAGGTCACATGTTCGAGAAATTTCTATTAGTGGGTCATATTTGGATAATTATGGATCAAGCTAATTTTATCTAAAAAAGGCTCTAACAGTTTTGACTGAATTTTGCAGCAATAATACATGGAGAATGATACAGTGAGAATATTCAATCGAGTTGAACATAAAGCTAATTTTGTCCGAGCTATGCTCGTTCCTCCCCGCTTGTAGATTTATAATTAATCAAATTCAAAAATAAATAGGTTTTTCGCTTTTAAATGTCCGAGTAAATATATTTCTGAATTTATTTACTTATTTTTTTACTTAATGTCTGCTATTTTTAGAAGCTGAAGAAAATTGAAGATTCCGTAACTCTGAAATTATATATATATATTAATTTTCGGCAATATTGTCGCCACCTGTCCGAACTAAACAACACTCTTTAAATTTATTTAAATATTACTAGAATTTTCGAAATTACTCCTAGTTCTTTTTGTTGATGGGGGCAGTTTAAAGACATTAAGTTATCTGCTGAAAAATGTTTGGCGCTATTTTATAGGCATATGACAAAGTCATATGTGACCTCAGATAATCTTTGTTTTAGGACTAGTAAGGATGTTTATTTGGGATTTGAGAAATTTTGTATTCATTTAAAACTAAAAAGAAATTACCAGTTACTATATAACAGTAACTTTATTTAAATGTCTATATTTATTTTTTATTTACTATAATAATTTCTGAAGCATTTTTATGACCACGGTTTTTATGTCTATTGAAGAATCATTAAAAATAAATAAAATTAATCAATTAACGTTACAGATTTTAAAAATACTTATTAGTGTTTATTTTTTATTAATGAAAAGATTTACATGTCTGCCTGCTTAAGAGAGAACACTATTTCGTACATAATATCATAAAAATAAATTGTTTCCTTTATTGCATACCTTCCAGTAAAAACGGAAAAAATAATATTTAAAATGTTTCATATTTCAAGAAAAGAAAAACAATTTTTGACTCTGACATTTTTGAAAAACAAAATGTTTCAAACGTTGTTATATTCAAATATTTCAGAAACTTTGAAATTCAATAATATGAAAATAAAGGGAAAAAAATGAATTTCTCCTTCAAACACGTTGGAATTTAATAAGAGAAAAATTACTTCCGGTTATTTTTATAAAATCCTTTAAACGAAACTCAAAAGAATATTTTTTTTTTTTTAAAGTTCTAATTGAATAGGAAAACTATATTCTTTTATAATTGAACAAAATTTTGTAATTATCTGAGATTTATCATAAAATATTTATCCATGAAATGCAGTATTTATTTTATTGTATTGAACATACACAGTTTCACTGATGCAGTTTTACAAAACATCGATCACATAAATATTACGTTGCTGTGTTAGATGATCAAATATAAATGTATATAAATAGATCAAAATTGAGTTCATTGAAAATAATAAGCTGCTTTTTTATACATAAAAAGAATACGGGTGTATAGTTGATCAACTACACAATGAGTTGAAAGGTTATTCACTTTTTTATAGATATTAAGGCTATTTGGAAATCAAATTCCTGAAAAAATCGTTATATATATATATATATATATATATATTTCAAATCCTTTATTTTCCCCTTTCGAATGGTATGTTACTTTTGTTTCTACGAAAATATGGAGTTACAACTATACTACATATATGTAGTAGTTTCAGTAAAAAGGTACATTGAAGTTCAAATAAGCAACATTTTTAGAAAATAAATTTTAAAATTTAAGTATGTAATGTTTATCTACGTTGTAAACAAACCAATATTGTTTACAATCTTGCTAGAATATTTCACACTTATCCATGATCAATCTAAAGTGAACTTTTGTTACAAACTTCTGTACAAAATTTTTATAAAAAAGTTTTTCTTTGGAAAAATGCAAGTTTTTTGTTATTAAAAAGTGATCTTTATTCCAGATTAAAAAAAGCAAATAACAGAAGAATATTTGTTTCAAAGTTGACGTCACTTTATTATGATTTATTCATATTATGTGTATAACAACTTTCAAGTGAATATCTTTCGCAGTTTTGGAGAAAATGTGCATTAATTTAACATGGTATTTATAGGGACTTAAGGGGTCATCTACCTTTTAAACTCGTCTAAAATGAACAAAAACACTGCATGTTTGAATTAGTGAATCTTCATTACTTTTTTATGCATAAACATGAAATTTTAACAATTGGTTAAACAGACCATACTTTTTAATATAGTACCACTAGAAACTGACTAGTATTTTACAGAATTTGTGTATTGTTGAAATTAAAATTATTCTTTTTTTCACTCCGTATGTCATTGCGCGCACGATGTTTTGAGAACGTACGTATGGGTTGTTATGAAATTTGATATATGTAATAAGCACATATGTTTGTTTTTTTTTTATGATCTACTCTTAAGTCAAAATTATGTCATTAACAATGTAAAAGAAATATTCTTGTAAAAAAAATAAAATAAATAAAAATTTTACATTTTTTAATGAATAAAAAAATCATAACTGAAAATATTACCACTACAAATACTTAAAAGTAGATAGTTTTAAAGACTCATATCTACCTATAACAAATTTCATAACTATCTATACATACTTTCACAAGATATCCTGCGCGTAATGACTTACGGAGTAAAAACGAAGCTATTTCAATTTCAACAATCCACAAATTCTGTAAAAGACTAATCAATTGCCAATTGTGGCATATTACAAAGCACAATCTGCTTAATCAGCTTCTTAATCTTGCTTCTTACAAATTTTGTAAACTACAAAGTCAAAAAAAAAAAATGTAATTTTAAATAAAAGTATATTTATGTTACAGTATATTATACATAAATATTCATAAATATTGCAATATTTTATTACGATTTCCACAGCTAGTCGTGGAATAGCAGGAACTGCTACCCCTTTTAGGTAGATTTCGTCAGAAATACTACTTATGACATTCGTCCCTATGTTGGAATTTCGGAAATTTTTTTAGCAGATCTACAACGATCATGACCCCTAGAACACACCCCCTCCCAGTACAAAACTTTATATTTCTATCTATCTATGTATCTATATCTCTTTTTTATGGACACGATAACGTCCATAATTCTGCACAAATATTTTCCAAACTGATACATAAAATCAAGGGCATAAAATCTTCGTCAAGTTAGTAATTGGACAAAATCGGACAAAGGGGGTGAAAATAGGTAGGTGTTTTGTGAAAAACGAAAAAAACCCATAACTTCTTAGTTATAATACATATCAAATCAGTTTAAAGTTTTTATTAATTCTAAAAAAAGGGCTAAATATTTATGTATGACAGATTTTTGACAAAATTAAAAATGAGCTCAAGGGGTGAAAAAAATGGGGTTTTGTGGAGAAAAAATTCATAACTACGTCACTTCTCAAGATATAAAATCCAATTAAATTTATTATAAATTGTCTTAATATTATCTACAACTTCTATATTGACAAGTTTTTGATAGGACCAATTCTTTCCACAAAAACAAATTAAAAATACATAGAGGTTGAAGAAAAAAATATCGTATTGCTCAAATCTAAACTGCTTATTTTCTGACTCATTTTTTAGCCTCCGGCACGGTATGCTATTTCTTTCTCCCAGCTTATTTTGTGTGCAAAAAATAACGTTACCCTACAGAAGCTAGCCGTAAAACAAAGCATTACGATTAAATACTCTTTGGCAATTTTTTAAACATCTAAGCATCGCACATTTTCAATTTTTATACCGTCGTATTGAGGAAAAAAAAGTTCTTTTAAATGCATTTTGTTTGAAAACTGTATCTCCATTTATTTTTGAAATATTAAATTTTTTGTAGTTTTTGGAGTAATTTGCTTAATATTGGCAACGAAAATACTCCATTTCTGTAGAAAATAAAGGAAAAATAGTTTTAAAATAGTAATTATATATTTTTGTAGTCATTTTCTCGTAACAACCGAAAGGAAATATAATTAAAATACGTGCTATTTTGAAAAAAATATAAACGAATGATTTCTGTTAAAACAATGGGGCTATTATATACTATATTTAATTGTAAGTATCTATGAATCATTACACAGCCGTTTTTTTTTTTTTTTTTTTTTCGATTTTCTTGAATGACGGAATCTTTTTGTTGCCTTTGTGCCTTATTTCGCGATAGTGATGTGTTATGCAGCTTTAGCTGTAGATGTTTAAGAGTAGATCGTAAATGTGGAATTCTTAAGCGGATGCGAATGTCGTCGTTTTACATAAAATAAAACGTGTGATTTAAGTCTTAAAATTTAAATATGTTTTGTACTGCAGTAGAGTCCCGCTTAACCGAGTTATTTTCTTCTGATGGACTGGTGGCTTCTATTATTATGAAACAGCCATTGTAAATGGAGTGTTAGGTGAAGATGAAAGAGCAGCCGTAAAAAAAATTATGGCCATACCCCCCCCCCCCCCCATTCTGACCAGAAAATCAGAGTTCCATCTTTTTACGGCTGCTCTTTCATCTTCACCTAACACTTCATTTATAATGGCTATTTCATAATAATAGAAGCCATCAGTCAATCAGAAGAAAATGAAGTAATGGAAATGCCGGGGGTGACATTAAATTCTGAAAAAGCAGAATTCCTGTTCTCTAGTAAATTCATTTTTTCTCTCAAGTGCATCCAATAGACAAGTTCTCTTATTCAGAAACTATATAATGTGCCGTAAATGTGGATTTTTTGATAGAGGCGGAATGTGTTTCAATAAATGATGTCAAAGTGGGCATTTTGAACAGAATTTCTCGAAGCGGTTGTGTTGGAGGCTAAAAATATCGTCATACTGAGAAAATAATTGTTTATAAATCAAGTTCTGATTAATTGAACGAAAAATAAAAACATAGGTCGCTTATAAATCTCTTAAAAAATAACGTCAACAAGTTTCATGTTTTTCCTTTTAAAAATGAATTTGAAAATGTGTCAGAAAATTTCGATTTGTTGAGCATGATTTTTTTTTTTTTAATACTGCCTTAACATGGTTCTGATAAGACCAGCTCTTATATAAAAATGAAATTAAAAACTCGTCCAAAGTGACCAGATAAAATTGCTAAAGTGGGTTTTTCTCTAACCATGATTTAGTTTTTGTTGGTGAAATTAGAACTTAACTGCGAAATCTACCTGCGCCTGTAGGCAGGGCCGACTGGGATTTTATTAAACTATAACTTATGGGAAGCAGGTAGCGCGATCACGGATGATGTCACGAGAAAAAATATTTTGGGAAATTCATTGAGTGACAGACATTGGCTGCGTGTTTAGGAGATCTGGCGACCTTAGCCGCTTCAAAATTACGCATTCAATTCTTATATGCTAAATATGTTTAGCAAGCATAACATCCAAGAAAACTGACAGAAACGTATCATTTATGAATGTTAATGAAACCGAAATTTGACCACTGACAAATGTATCCTCCAACCAAAAAGAAAAAAAAAAAAAAAAGAGAGAGAGGGAGAGAGAGAAGTCTGATAAGCAGAGATCCTTTTAAAAGTTATGCGTGGAAATAAATAATAAAAAATTAAGCAGAATAACGGAGATGTTCTTCCAAAGTGATACTTACCCTGTCAATGCAAAAAAGAAAAATAAAAAAAAAAAGAGTACAACGACTTAAAATTCAGACCCCCATAATTCATCCTTAAAAAAAAAAAAAAAAAAAAAAAAAAAAAAAAAAAAAAAAAAAAGAATAGAAAACGAAAGACGCCATATCTGATCTACAGTCAATCAATAACAAGCACATATACAGGGTGATTAAAAAAACATTTTCAAAATGACATGGTAAATCAGGCATACACACTGAGGAAAAAAAATGTACCGCCTTCATCTAGAATGAATAGGTAGTCATTTTCTGAATCCCTAAACTAGAAATATAGATTTCCGAGCTATGCGAATAGGGTATACAACTAAGATGAACAGACGAAATAATCTAGAATTTCTAGTCTCTTGTTTTCTAGGTGACGAAACGATAATGAATCGTTTCAGTAACGAGAAATTATCGCTTGATTTCTGGAATGGTTTCATAAATCAGAATTATAGTTACTAAAACTAACCTCTTGTGTTTGCATCTACTTACAGATATTTTTAAATAAGTGTGACCACGGGAATATATGAAAACGCTCTTGAATTCTTGTAGGAGACACTAGAACTCTCTAGGAAGGGGAACTAGAATTTATAAAGATGACATGGAACTATTTTTTCTAGTGCCACAATTTAGATTCTAGATGCTAGAACCATATTTTTTTTTTCTCAGTGCAGCAAGGATACAAAAGGACATAGGAACATAGGGTCGCAAACCACTTATTTAGTCATAAATACAGGGTGTATAAATACAGGGTTGCCCTAAATAACTGACAACTAAATTGGGAAATAAAGATTTCGGAATTTTTGACGCATGGGCAAAAATTTATTTTATACAAGTGCCCATATCTCATCAAATATTCAATATATTCATGCTCTAATTGTAGTATACAGTTTCTACTTTTTTTTTTTTTTTTTTTTTTTTTTTTTTCAATTTTCGAAAAGTGGTCAGAAATTTGTTTGAAAACTCTGTCTTCCATCAACAAAAAATAAGCAGAAAATTACAACACAAATTCTAGAAGCCAAATAGCAGAATCAGTACAGAATTGACAGTGGGCGATAACAAAATGTTTTTACTGATCCACTCGATTGTATGACATCTCGATTTTTTTTTTTTTTGATTGTGTCAAATGTCTTTAATTTTGAACAGAATCGTTAACAACCTCACGAATATCCGTGCTTACATAAATTTGAACAATCGTTAAACATTATTCACATAGTCATTTGCTAAGGTTAAAGACCTTTTTGAACATTTTCTGTTACATGTGTATGACTGCAAACTTTTTTTTTAATTCAATTTATTTTTGCCCCCTAATTGTCCTTACTGAAAAATGTGAAGTCAAACATGTTTTTGTATTCTCGAAGTTCCAGGACAATTCGTGAAGAATTTCAGTAGATGTTCGACAAACCGCTTATATTTGAAAACATCTATTCACTGCCCTTTAAAATTTGGACATCAATATAACTGGGTAGTATCAGAAAAGAAATCAGATGTCATTTTTAAAATGTTATCTGAGTAAATTCTTTCCGCCATAGATGTAGAGCATAGCTCAGTTGGTAGAGCATTGCCAACTTAAGCTAAAAATCCCTGGTTCAAATCCCGCCCTGGGCAATTTTTCACTCAGTTGCAAAATTACGTCTCGTCTGATTTGTCTATCAATCATAAGTATTTTGTTAAAATTAATGAAGTGAAACTATACAGCCTCCATTGTTGAAAATTGCCTAAAAATATGCATATTACTAAGAAGATAAAAAAAGTAATATGCTCTTAAAGGAAATGTACTAATGAGCTTTTAACTGATTTATAAAGAATAAATTTCCTTTACTCCTTTAATAAAAATGCTTCATGTTTAAAGTTATGTTTTTAAAAATCAATGAATTTATTTCACAAAATATATATTCATAACATCTAACTTGTCTCTTAAATACATAATATAGCCTACTAATGAGAAACTTCTTCAGTTTTCTAAAATTTTAGATGATACCTACTTTTTTCTAAAATGAAAGCTTTTACGACACGAAAGAAAATTTAACGACCAAAATAGTTCAAGTATAGTATTGCAAAAAAAGATATAAGAAATTCAATAGTTTGAATAAAAAATCATTGATCTGTTGATTCAGGATATTTCTGAGATTTCTCTTTTACTCTAAGGAATAAAAATCCCTTGAACATTTTCTTTGAGGATTAAATTTCAAAAATTCCCAAATTCTTGCATTCTCAAGAAAAAGCAAGTAAACCTGAAACTGTAGTTATATATATATATTTATTTATAAAAAAAACTTTTATGTTGAAAGAGATTTTTATATTAAAAGAGAAAAATAAGATCGTAACTGTTAGCTAAATAGCAGAGTAGTTTAGAAACCTAAGCTCAGTTTTCTAAAACTAAGATTTTAAATGTATTATAAAGGTATTTATTATACCGGGTGTCCCAAAAAGGACTGACTGATTTTAAAATTCAATAACTTCCAAACGGTGACAGATATTAAAAAAATTCTTGCAGGAGGGTTATGCATAAAGTCAAAAGTTTTTTTACAGTGATTTTCGATTTTAGTTCGAATTACAAACAATAGATGGTCAATAGAGACTAAATTCAGGCTCGATTTTTGGTACTTCGTGGCCCGGATAATACATTTCCATCTCCTTTTTCTGCATGGAACAACAGAAAGGACCAAAAATCGAGCCTGTATTTAGCGACTATTGCTTACAGCGCCATCTATTGTTTGTAATTCGAACTAAAATCGAAAATCATTGTAATAAAACTTTTGACTTTATGTATAACCCTCCTGCAAGAATTTTTTTAATATTTGTCACCGTTTGGAAGTTATTGAATTTTAAAATCAGTCAGTCCTTTTTGGGATGCCCAGTATATTTACAAATATATGTGTATTTATATACAGAGTATCCACTACAGTTCTGTTTACCTCCATTAAAACCATAAAAGCGAAAGATACAGTTAATATGTAAATGTGGTGTCTAGGTCGAGTTAGTGGTTATGCGCCATGCAATAATATCACTTACAGCGCTATTTTGCGGCACACAGCGTAGTTACTGTTACTATTTAGATAACGGTATGAGATACGAAAAAAAAAACAATTACAAAGTTACGGAGTATCGCATAAATGATCGTATGAAATGATGTCGTTCATGCAATGTGACTTTATTAAGATCCTGAAATATAATTTATGTAGTCCATTTACTAGATTAGATGTGCCACTGATTGCATAGACAAGTGTGTAATTATAAGGCAAGCGAACATTTACGTTCAAAAGAAATAAACTGTTTACATTAATTAAAAAATGTATGTTAAATAGGCTAATTTCGACCACCTTCAGCAGCAATGCACCATGCATTTTGAAAGTATCAGGATACTGAGCGCGTTTGGTATATAGGAGAAGCAGGTACATGCCAGCAATGTTCATTTCAGCTTCACAACATAGAAGTTAATCTTTAAAAAAATTCAATAATTGATATTAATCCTTTCAAATATAGATAATTTGTAAGATATTTTTGTATGACGTAATTAGATGAAATGGATATCGTCCTACTTTCTGTTTTCTAAAACTAAAATTTTATATCTACTATAAATATCATGGAAGACGGTAGTATTTCGAGTGACGCAGCCTTAAGCCTAAAATCGTATCGTATCGTATCGTATCATAGAATTCGTAGATGGCGGAACTCATATATACAGCTAACTCGACATCAAAGAAAACGCGAAAAGCCGCCTTTTAATAACTCAGCAGATATATGTCTTATTGTTCTGAATTTTCTAGAACAGTCTTATATCTGCAGTCTAATCGTATACTCAAATTTTTGCATTTCTACGTGCAGTATATTTTGAGATCTAAATAGCCATTTTTAAAGTGAAAACGTTGGTATAATATCGAGGAAGTTCCTAATTTGAAAATCTCGAAAACGGTTCTAACGATTATTTTTAAATTGATACATAATATAAATGTGATTAAGGCGAGGTGAATAACACTTTTCTTTTTTCTGGGAAAACTCTCGTTCGTTAAATAATTCGATTTTTTTTTTCTCTCGAAAATGACACGGGCGATTTTTTAAAAATCAAATAAATATGTTTCAGATGAACCAAATAACAATTTACTTGTTTCCAGCAAGACTCTTGTTCGTTTTATAATGCGCATGAAAAATCGGACTATATTTCTTCGCCATTCTATGGAAATTTCACCGAAAATGCATGACACTGTATTCATACACATGCTTTCTTTTTAACCACTTTTGGGGAGTAAAATGTTGTCTTCCCACTGGCTGAGTGGCTAAGGGCCATCGTTTACTGACCTTAAGATAGGCAGTTAGATACACTTGGTACGTGTTTTCACATGTGAATGTTTTTTTTTTTTTTAAAGTCTGCTAGTTGACCATTATTCTTAGTTCCTTTGTAATTTTTTTAATTGCTATTAAGTTAAATAAAATTACAATTATAATGACGCCAATTTGATGATGATTATTTCATGGCAATTTTTCAACAATAAAAATATTACCATAAATTTTATAAATATATTTAATTTCAATCACTTTACAAAAAATATACATTAATAATTATTATTTGAATATAAATCACACGATCAGAAACGTAAAAAAATAATTCATTTCAGCTCTTCTTTTTATAATATCATTTTTTATTATTATGACGGTCAATCAATATATAATCACTGACATCCATAATATTATTATAATTATTATTTTCCTTGCATAAAAGCTATTGTGATGTAATAATTCTTTTATAATAAATAATTTAGTTGAAATGTTTTATTTATAAATATCAATGAAGTTTGATAACCCCGAGACAATTGTTTTTATTTAACTTTGCAATATTTACAGTTTACATAATAAGCATATCAGAATTCTGGTGTCGCCATCTTTTGACGCAATTGCGTAGTATTATAGAGATATGTTTGATAAAAACGTTGAAATAGACAGTTTTTAAATCGAAGAATTATTTTAAGAGATATTTAATGTTAAATCTGGATAAAATTGTCTCATTAAAAAAGTCTCATAGGAAAAAAAAATATACATGGGAATTTAATCATTTTCATTCAATTTAATCATTCAATAGAAACTCGAAGTTTGCAGAGTGCATTTATTATTTTTAACTTGCCTAATTTTTTGACGGTTTATTTCAATTTTAAATTAAAATTTTCAGAATTTCCAGAGATATTTTTTACATATTTTAGAAAAGGTTATTTTAAATTGTTGCCAAATGTTAAAACAGCGCAAAGAATAATATATCCTTTAAATTAAAAATTTATTCACACGTGACTATTATAAACAGAAAAAAATCCTTTTAAATTAGAATTAAATGATAACGTGTTAAAAGCAGGAAAATATTAAACATTACGTCATAAAAATTGTTTTTACACATGCTTACTTAAAATGAAAGAAAATTATAAAATAATCAATTATTTTCAAATTAGAATTAAATGATTACGCATTAAAAGAAGGAAAACATTGAAAATTACGTCATAAAAATTATATTTACACGTGAATATTAAAAGAAAAAGAAAATTTTTAAATAATAAATTCATTGATATGTGTTAAAAGTCGTAAATGGAGGAAATTACGTCATATTAGCCAAAGTGGCCAAAACAGTTTACAAAACACATTGCAAAACATATTGCAAAACAGTGTAAATTAAAAAAAATATTTATATGAGAGATTTATTTCAAATTTCGAGATGATATTTTTAACTATAGTTGCTAATTTTAAGGTAGCGCAATCTTTCTAATTAAGCGGTTATCTTTCTAATAATAAAAATATTTTCAGTTGAATGTTACAAAGAGAAAGGAAAGTTTGGTGAAAATTATGTCAGATTTAAAACGTTACATTTAAAATCTCTTATTTAAAATCATTTTCTTATAGTGTTGTTAAAAAATACCATAAAGCAAAGAATCTGTTGACTTAGTTCCTTTTATATTTGGTAATTTTCAAATGTTTAACTAATCTTATTTAATCAAGCAGGGAAACAGCAACTAACATCAGCTGATTCAGTTTTGAAATCCCTCAGTAAAAGGGAAACCCGTTTACAGTAAGATCGCCATTGATTTTTTAATTATACAGAGCAGCCTCGATTATCCGAGCTAATTGGGACTGTTAGTAAATCGGAATCGGAAATCTCGGTTAATAGAAACTGTGTGTAAAAACTCGCCGTGCTTGCGAATTTAACATCTATTTAAAAAATATATATAGAACGTTTTTTAAATAATAAAAGTAAATATATGTAAAGTTCTGTTTCACAGCTTAACAAATTTAAAAAGAAAATCAACTACCAGTAGTAAATTTTAAAATGCAAATTGAAAAATTTACGAAAGTTCACACAACCACTGGAAACAAAGCATTGTTCGCTATTGACTTCTCAGGGTCCAATGTTTCTTTGGAGTTGAGGGCTTTTGGGGGCAGAAGGGACTGTATAGCACAGACAGTGAGCTAAAGAGTGTGGTTATTTTTAAGGCTCATTCAAAAGGAAAAAAAAAATCAGACTTTGTTATCGGCTCGGTTAACAGAAACCTCGATTAATCGAAGCTCGGTTAATCCAGGTTCTACTATAATTCAATCTTCCGTAATCTTTTTAAAGCAGATCAAATTAATGGACTTTAGCACAAAGCAGTGGCGTACCCCGGATTTTATTTCGGGGGGGGGGCTGACTTAAATTTCTATAATGTTCTATATCTTATGAAACATGTTGAATTGTGTTGTAAACAGAAATCATTTTTGATAATAATGCCGCAGCCAGAGGGGGGGGGGAGGGATGATTCTGTTCCGAATTTTTCGTAAATTTTAGGTATGAGGTTCTATAAATTAAAAAAAATCGGTCATCAGTTCCAAAATTCGGACTTAAAAAATATATCGCGATTTTTGACAAATGGTCGGCGAAAAACATCAATTTCATCAAACGTTCGCAGAAAAAAAAACGGAATTTTGTCAAAGGGCTGCCGATAAGATGCGAATTTTGTCAAAGGGCCGCGAATAAAACGCGAATTTTGTCAAAGGGCCGTGCAAAAACGCAAATTTTGTCATAGGATCGCGAAAAGAAAATCAAACGCGGAGGAAACACGAATTTATTCTATTAACCGCTGAAGAAACACAAATTTCGTCAAAGGGCAGCGGAAAGAAAGCGAATTTAGACAAATGATCGCGAAAAAATACGTGTTCCGTCAAAAGGCTGCGGGAAAATGTGAATTTCATCAAATGACCGCAAAAAAGTGAATTTGGTCAAATGACTGCTAAAAAAAAGTGAATTTCGTCAAAAGACCGCAGAAAAAATATCGTCAAAGGACCACGGAAAAAACGCAAATCTAATCAAACAGACGCGGAAAAAGTACGAATTTTGACAAAAAATCGCGAAGAAAATGCAAATTTCGTCAAAAATTCGCGGGAAAACGCAAATTTTGACAAAGGATCGCGGGAAAAACGACAAGGGATCGCGGAAAAAACGTGAAATTCGTCAAATGGCCGCAGATAAAACACGAATTTCGGTAAACAGCCGCGATAAAAAACGCAAATTTCGTCAAAAAGCAGCAGAAAAATGCACATTTCGACAAAATATCCTTACGAAAACGCGAATTTCGTCAAAGAGCAGCAGAAAATGCGAATTTCGTCCAAAGGCTGCGGTTAGAAACGCGAATATGACAAAGAATCGCGAAAAAAACACGTATCTTGCCAAAGGGTCGCGGATAAAAAGCGAATTTCGTCAAAGCATCGCAAAAAATGCTAATTTCGACAAAGGGCAGCGGAAAAACGCGAATTTTGTTAAACTCGGAAAAAGCTGGAATTTTGACATAAGATTGAAAAAAAAACGCGAATTTCGTCAAAGAATCGCGGGAAAAAACGCAAATTTCGACAAAGGATTGCGGAAAAAACGCGAAATTTCGTCCGAGGGTCACGGGAAAAAAGCGAATTTCAACGAAGGATCTTGAAAAAAGGCACGTATTCCGCCAAACGGCGCGGAGAAAAAAAAGAATATCGTCAACGCATCGCAAAAAACGCGAATTTCGTCAAAAAGTCGCGGACGGCACGAATTTCGTCCAACGGCCGCGGTTAGAAACGCGACTTTCGACAAAGGATCGCGAAAGAAAACACATATCTCACCAAAGGGTCGCGGAGAAAAAGCGAATTTCGACATAGGATCGCAAAAACGCGAATTTCGTCAAAAGACGCGGAAAACGTTAATTTCAACAAATAATAGCGGGAATAAAGTAAATTTCGACAAGGGATCGCGGAAAAACGCAAATTTCAACAAAGAATCGCGGAAAAAAACCAGACTTCGACAAAGTATCGTTAAAAAAAACGCATATTCCGTCAAAGGGCCGCGGAAAAAGGTGAATTTCGTGAAAGAATCGCCAAGATCCGCAAATTTCGCCAAAGGGCCGCCGAAAAAACACGCATTTCGTTCAAGAGCCACGGCATAAAACGCGAATTTCGACAAAGAATCGCGATAAAAAGCACGTATTCCACGAAAGACCCGCGGAGAAAAAGCGAATTTCGTCAACAAAACGCGGTAAAAGCGCAAATTCCGACAAGGGATCGACAAAGAAACGTGAATTTCGTCAAAATCCGCGGAAAAATGGAAATTTCAACAAAGGATCGCGAAAAAAACGGAAATTTCGACAAAGGATCGCGGAAAAAACGCGAAATTTGTCAAAAAAGCGCGAAAAAAAACGCGAATTTCGTCAAAAAGCAGCGGAAAAAACGCAAATTTCAACAAAGAGTCGCGGAAAAAACCCAAATTTCGACAAAGAATCGAGGAAAAAAAACGCGAAATTTCGTCAAAGGACCGCAGAAAAAACGCAAATTTCGTCAAAGAGCCTCGGAATAACGCAGATTTCGTGACAGAATCGCAAAGAACCACGAATTTCGTCAAAGGCAAAGGAAAAAACGCGCATTTCGTCCAAGAGCCACGGGAAAAAAAACGTAAATTCCGTCAAAGCATCGCAAAAAAACGCGAATTCCGTTAAAGGGCCGCGGAAAAACGCGCATTTCGTCAAAAAGACGCAGAAAAAGAGGAAATTTCGACAAAGGATCGAAGAAAAATGCGAATTTCGCCAAAAGCCGCGGAAAAAACGAAAATTTCGACAAAGGATCGCGGAAAAAACTCAAATTTCGACAAAAAATCGCGGAAAAATGAAGCGAATTTCGTCAAAGAGTCTTCATAAAAACCTGAATTTCATTAAAGGGTCGTGTAAAAAACACGGCGATCCCTTTAGAAAACGGCACATGTACAAACAACTATGTTTATTAATACAGATTTAGTTTTTAAACGGAAATAATATACTGAACTAACGTTTTAAAAGTCTAGTTAACCCGAACCTAACTTGCAGGAATCTACTCTCAGCCTGAAATTGACCAGAAATGAAAACCCAAGTTAATGAATACCAAGAAACAGAGTTAACCCAAACTGCAACAAAAATAATTAGTGCCGGGAAGGGAAGCCCCCTTACCCCCTCTGATGTAACCTTTCAGAAAATTTGCTGCTAATGTCAGATTTTTTTTTAAACTCAGAATCACCCCTGGGAGGGGAGGAGTACGGGATCGATCCGGAGGCCGCCCTTCTCCGAAATAAGTTGAAAAGTGTTAATGGGTTTTATTTTATATACTTTCATTTAAAAGAAAGTCATTGTAACTTAAAATCTGGAAAATTGTTCTCCCCCCACTGAAAATAAAGTCTCCTTCACCTTCTTTGGGTATGCTGTGGTGTCTATGTAGACTAATATGGGACTAACGAGAATGACTAATCCGTGGTAAAACAGAACACTAAATTACAAATTTATTTCAAACAGAAAGAAAAAAAAACCAGCACCTTTTTCATTTCATTATCGACTATTTCAAAAGGGCGACCTGTGACCCCATCAGTCCCCATCTTCTCGTTGGGTAAACTGGGGTGCAACTGTTTGCTGATATGGGACTAACCAGAATGGCTAGTTCTTTATATTGGAGATAACAAAGTTACAAATTTATCTCAAACAAAATGAAAAAAATCAGCATTTTTTTTTTTTCATTTCATTTTCGACTATTTTGAGAGGAGGCTTCAACCCCATTACCCCATTCCTCTTCTTTGGGTATAATGTGGTGTCATTGTGCACCAATATGGAACTAAAGAGAAGAGAGCGGCTAGTTTGTTGAAGGATATGGTAAAAAATACAACTTTATCTTAAACATAAAGGGAAAAAAAAACACTATTTTTTTCATTTCATTTTCGACTATTTTGAAGGAGGGGGCTGTAACCCCATTAGCCCCTTTCACCTGTTAGGACATAATGAGGTGTAACTGTGCACAAATATGGAATTAAAGAGAAGAGAGTGGCTAGTCTGTTGAATGATAGAGGGAAAATACAAATTTATATCAAGCAAAAAGAAAAAAAAACAAGCACTTTTTTCATTTCATTATCGACTATTTTGGGAGGGGGCTGCAGCCCTCATTTGCCCTCTTTCATTTTTTTGTGTATAATGTAGTGTCACTGTGTACTTATGTAGAACTAAAGAGAAGGGAGCGGCTAGTCTGTTGAATGATAGGGGAAAAATTCAAATTTATCTCAAACAAGAAGGAAACAAAAATCAGCACTATTTTTTCATTTCATTTTCGACTATTTTGGAGGAGGGGGCTGTAACCCCATTAGTCCCTTTCAGCTGTTTGTGTATAATGTGGTGTCACTCTGCACTAATATGGAACTAAAAAGAAGAGAGCGGCTAGTCTGTTGAATGATAGGGGGGGAAAATGCAAATTTATCTCAAACAAAAAGAAAAAATAAGCGCTTTTTTTCATTTCATTTTCGACTATTTTGGGAGGGGGCTGCAACCCGATTAGCCCCTTCCATTTTTTTTAGTATAATGTAGTGTCACTGTGTAGTATGTACTAATATGGAACTAAAGAGAAGGGAGCGGCTAGTCTGCTGAATGATAGGAGAAAAAAAGGCAAATTTATCACAAACAAAAGTAAGAAAAAAAAATCAGCACTATTTTTTCATTTCATTTTCGACTATTTGCGAGATGAAGGGGGCTATCATTCCATCTGCCCCCCCCCCAATCTTATAGTATGTTGTGATGTCAATGTGGACTAATATGGTGTTAACGAGAATGGCTATTTCGCTGTATGACAAGAAAAAATTATAGATTTATCTAAAAAAAGTAAGGAAAAAACACTTTTTTAACTTAATTTTCGAATATTTCAGGAGGAAGGGGGGGGGGGCTGTAGCCCCCATCAGTTTCCTTTCTCTTCTTTGGTGTCAATGTGGACTAATATGGATTAATTAGAATGACTAGTCCGCTGTATGATAGAAAAAAAATTATTTTTTTTCCAAAAAAGAAGGGCAAAAAATCAGCAATTTTTTCATATCATTTTCGAAAATTTCGGGGGGGGGGGCTGTAGCCCCATCAGCCCCCCCCCCCCTCCCTTGGGTACGCCCATGGCACAAAGTCACATAGCTGATAACTGCCATGCTTGTTGGCCACCTTTTTTTCAAAAAGTTTGCTTCACCTTATTCAATTAATGAGATATCTCCGATAAAATAAGTCACATTTTCCCGTTCTAAAATACTGGTATCCAAAAATCGTAGCATGTAACTGGCACTACAAGTACTCATGGAACTAGACTATTTTAAGTCTGATTTTTATTATGGACTATATAAAATTATTAAAAATATATATTATGATAGGAACTAGCGGGCTTCGTCCGCTATTTACGTTACGGATATAAAAATCATGTTTTTTTTTTAGGGAAAAAGAAATAAAAACCTATTTGACGATAGGTTTATAAAGACGCATTTTGTATTTGTTATATTTCCGGGGATGAGGAGGGGGGGGGGCTATTTTGATTAAATATCGCAATTAGTCTACATGGCAGATATAATTATGATAGACACTAGCGGGCTTCGCCCCTCTATGGCGCCTTATGGGTCCAGCTTCCATAACTCAGAAACTACCTTTCGGACATCAATGCAACAGATTCCAAACGTTATAATTAACTTAACTTAACCCTATATAGCATTAAAGTAAATTTATGAGTACTGCATACTATTTTTTTATCGTAATTTCTGAAGAGAAAAAATTATTTCGGTTCCATTCTTAGGTACTGGTCTGAAAATTTTTGAAAAAGGGGGGAAGGAGGGGACATGAGACTGCTGTTTGTCAAACAACACAACGGGCTCTGGCTTATTCAACTTGGTTTTTGATGACTTCAATTGGAAGGTGGTTTGTTTAAAAGAGTGCGTTCCCTGCCCCATGAAAATTGGAACTATTGGTGCTACATCTATTTAAGGATTTAATAATTATAAATTAACATTTTGGATTTATTAATTTAAGGATAAAGTGTTTTTAAAGGAATATCAAATGAAACCCTCTGTGCGATCTGCGATTATACTTACCCAGTTGTTTTTATATACAAACTGCTATAAGGAAAATTGTAAAAAAATAGTAAAAATTAATCTTTTTTTTAATCATTTTATCACTAACCTCAAAATAGTAATGATATCAATGCAAAAACCCTTGACGGGTTAAAAGTTTCTGACGCAGCACTTTATCTTATGCTCTAAGAATTTTAAATATGGAACTTAAAAATACTGATATCAAATTTTGAGTGACGTTATGCTATTTCTTAAAAAATATATTTGTATTTATTTCAACATTTTATTTTTGTTTTATTTATAATCGCATGTGCAAAAGTTATGTTCAACATGAAAAGCTGCATAAAATTTTATTCGCTGTTGCTTTATCATTTACATCTCTCATAAATTCAAAATATGTATTTTAAAAGATATGATATAAAATTTAACTGACGCCTTGGTGTGACTTTAAAAGGTTTGTTTTTTAAAATTCAATTTAAATTATTTTTGACTTGGTTAAAATATTTTTTTTTACATCTACACAATACTTTTAATTTTCAAATTCACTGTTAAATATATCACTTTCATTGAATCTATACTATGCATTGAAATGTATTTATTTCAATAAATTGATTTATCTTTTGTGTCACGCTATTCAAAATTGTGAGTAAGATTTATGTAAATGGTTTCTTTGCGTCATTGTGTCCAAACTACATGAAATGTATGAAAAAGGATAGTTTGACGCAAATAAACCAAAAAGATAGTTTGACGCATATAAACGCAAATAAATAAATTATTTACTCACAATTTTACTTAACTTACCAACTTTACTTACCATTTACTCAACATCTTACTCACAATTTTGAATAGCGTGACACAAAAGATAAATCAATTTATTGAAATAAATACATTTCAATGCATAGTATAGATTCAATGAAAGTGATATATTTAACAGTGAATTGGAAAATTAAAAGTATTGTGTAGATGTAAAAAAAATATTTTAACCAAGTCAAAAATAATTTAAATTGAATTTTAAAAAACAAACCTTTTAAAGTCACATCAAGGCGTCAGTTAAATTTTATATCATATCTTTTAAAATACATATTTTGAATTTATGAGAGATGTAAATGATAAAGCAACAGCGAATAAAATTTTATGCAGCTTTTCATGTTGAACATAACTTTTGCACATGCAATTATAAATAAAACAAAAATAAAATGGTGAAATAAATACAAATATATTTTTTAAGAAATAGCATAACGTCACTCAAAATTTGATATCAGTATTTTTAAGTTCCATATTTAAAATTCTTAGAGCATAAGATAAAGTGCTGCGTCAGAAACTTTTAACCCGTCAAGGGTTTTTGCATTGATATTTATTACATATATATACATATACATATAAATGTGCTTGTATGTGTATAGGGTAGTTACTAATATCATTTTTGCCTCCATTAAAACCAGAACAATAAAATATACAGTTATAGATGTGATATCTAGGTACAGTTAAGAGGTTATACACTATGCAATGATATCATTAACAGCGGTATTTTGCGGTAAACTGCAGAGTTACAGTTACTTTTTAGATAACTGTATCAAATACAGGAAAAATAAATTACAAATTTGCAGAGCATCGTACATTTAATCAGAAATTATGTCTTTCTTGCAAAGTAATTTTATAAGGCCTTTTGTTGAGGTATGCTTTTGTTGAGATATTCTCTTCAAGTTTTATCACTTTCGCCAATATAAGCATATCATTATGAAACAAAATATTGTGTTTTTTCTATCTTGCGCAAATGTATCCTCTGTTATGATATATTTATAGAAATTACCCTCTAAATATTTATAATAACACTAAGCAGCAAACAATGGAAAGACTATACGACTACCTATATAAATATTAAAAAGGTGAAAGGTGAACTATGAACAATTATTAAAAAATATGGTTGAATTTTTATTGACATTTTTAAGATCGGAAAGTAACGCATTTGAATAATAAACCATATACGCGTGTGATTATTAAATATTAAAATATTTTCAAAACAAAACTCTTCAAATGAATAAGCTCGAATCAAAGACATAGAAGAAATTCAATAGAATTAAAATATACAAGAAGATGAGCAGTAGATAGTTAAAAGATAAGATAACAGAATTTAAAATGTCCATAAGCCAAATTTACAATAATAGCATTATATAGAAGAATTTATACATTCTCTTATCAAACAACTTCCAGCCACATATGCTAAGCCTTCTCTTAAAATTAACCAAAGAATTTTTAAAGATTGACATCATCCTTTTCATTCTTGCTTGTGCCTTTTTGCTACAATAAAGTTGACGTGTTGCATGTTCTTTTCATACATATTATCTATATATCTATATATATATATATATATATATATATATATATATATATATATAGATAGATAGATTGATAGTGCATGTTTCAGTTTTTAGAAATATATATTTAAATGGATTAAATCGTATTGCAAATTTGTGTTCAAATGTTGATAAATTGGTTGGTGAAATTTTTAACCTTTACATAAACGCCAGTAAACAAAATTACTCAATACATTTTCTGGATAATTTAACTTTCAATTTTATAAAAAAAAAAAATGCTATCGAAATAAGGCATTGGAATTGTTCGATGAGGGTGATTTATCGATATGTGATTCCTATCGAAAATAGCTTAGCGGTGAGGATATTCACGGACTTCATTTGACGGCTTTTGGGTTAGTTTGTGATTTTCATTTTTTCAATTTCTATTTGTTTGGTCTTGGCAAGTGAAGGGGAATGTTGTGCACGTAAAACATGTTTAACCCCGCAGTACAAATCATAAGCCTTGGCCACTTGTCTCCATATTTAGTTTTTTCTTAGTTACTCTTGGTTTTGTTAATTATTGTTTTAGTTACAGTTTGTTAGATGTTTTTTCGTGTACTAAGTTATATGAATTTGGATTTTTCAATATAATAACCTGTGGAAATTGATGGCGAAGCTACGTTTGCACTAGGTTGAAATTATGTGTATATGGAGTGTTATGAGTTGCATGGATTTGTGTAATAGTGAACTTAAGGGCGGAAGTCGAGTCAGTTATTACACTAAGTACTGAATATGGACTGAAATGTGGTTCGTTGGTTTATATTGTTACTAGTTAGAGTGGTGAGTGGTTTTTTGGTTCTTATGGATTTAATGTTTGTTAATTAATTGATTTATTGTGTTAATTATTTAATGTTTGCACGATTCTGGATCTCCCTATTCTTTAGTGATTAATGGCTTTTATATGTCCGATAAGTGCTTGATATTGTTAGAAATTATGTGGTTATTGAACTTGGAGTAGTAGTTGGCATATTAGTTTTGTTATGGTAATAATTTGAAGTTGATAACTTTGTGTACCGTTTGTCTACACATATAATTTCTGAGTCATGAATTGTAAAACTAGTTTTGATTACGATACCGGCAAGATATGGGAATTGAAAAATGACCATAGTGCCCGGTCGGCTTCTGATTACACGATAGGAAGTGGATCGACAAAAAGTTACCATGGTTCGGATAATAAAGTGGATGTACAGACTGGAGAGAGTGGAGATACTTTCGGGTATGAGGGGGAGAGCCGGGATCATGTAATTTATGAAAAAAGCAAAAAGTTGAATAAAAATTATAAAATGTATGGAAACTACAGTAAAAATAGTAATTTTAATTGTTATAAAAATGTTATGGATTCAACAGTGAGTGGTAGTACTAGATATAAAACTAGATACGTTTACAACAGCAACATTTCAGATATAAAGGAGAAGGTGGAGAAGACTAGTATGGTACAGAAGAAGTATAAAACTAGATATTTTTACAATAAAAGTATGAGAAATGGGGGGGGGGGGGGGGGAGAATTTTTTTTAATTTAAGAAATGCAAGGGTAAAAGGTGTAAAGTCTGCATCCATGCTGAAAAGGATAACTGTAATGCCGTGGATGAAAATTGTGTAAATTTTTGTAAGGTATTTAACTGTGTGTATAGATTAAAATGTAAAATTTGTAACATGTCTTACATAGGACAAACGTCTGGTCCTTTTAATAAGAGATTTAACAATCACAAAAAAGATACAAGAAAGATAACGAGTGCGAGGGAAGAACAGGAGATAGAAATAGTACATTTCGCAAAACATGGAATTGAAAATATTGAAATATCTATTTTGCATATAGTTGCAAACAAGGCTGAAAGACTAATATGTGAAAGGAATATGGTGGTTAAATACGGAACAGTGTACCCTTATGGTTTAAATGTTATGTTTGATCAAAATAATGTTTTGAAGAATTTTAGAAATACAATATTGGAAGAGTCAGTCTATGAAAAAATTAATCACGATTTGAGTTGCGAGTATGAGTTACATAATATACAAAATGTCAAAGTTAATGATCTAAATTGTAGTAAGGATATTAAAAATGCTATTGTCAACATTAATTCCGGCAATATTGTTAAAACAATCAAATACATAATTTTCAATGTGAAAAAGAAGTTAATACCCGATTTATTGAGAGAATTATATGAACATACAGGTAACGGAAATATAGATATAGGGTTTGATCTGTTGAGATTCAGAATAGGTAAGCAGAAACATAATGGTTATATCGAGTTGAAAAACAACAAAGTTAATATAGAGAATAAGATTTATTTTGTATTGGATTACATGGGGCACCATTTTAGAGGTGCTTATTTTAAGGGAATTTTAAATAAGTATAATGAATACCTGCCGGATAAAAACATACATATTATTAACCCGGGAGAACTCGCTGCATGAGATTTTCTCTCACAATCGTACTTTTTTAAGACTCTTATTTAAATCATTTTTCATTTTAATTAAAATTTCAAAATGTTTTTCAATGATTTTATCTATTTTGTGAATAAAAGTACTAAGCCAACCAAAAAAAGTTAATATTATATGAATGTAAAGTAAAAGAAAAGGAAATGGGCATTCTCACTAGCGAGTTCTCCCGGGTTAAAGCTTAAAAGTACGATAAACCATTAGGTAGAGTTATATTTAACTACAACAGTTACTCTAGGAATTTGCAGAGCTCTATTGAGAACAGTATTTGCCATTGTAATAAAGTTGAATATAATAAATACGTTAATTGAAATTACGGACATATTCTTACCGGGGATCTTACTATAGTGGCAGACACAAATCTCAAATTACATGAGGTGTGGTACAAAATACAGATTGAGGAGAGTCGTGAGTAGAGGTTTAGCTATAAAACGTTTGTCAAATAATATAGATATCTTCATTCAAAAATTAATATATAAATATTGTTTACCAAAAAGCGTTTTTGAGGAATGGAGGCACTATATTTTAAAAGAATTTCAAGGCTATTACCATAAAGATTTTGAGGGTGTCTCGGGAGAATCTTACAAAGATTTGATTAAATCAGTAAAAAATCTACAGGATGATTTTATCATTACGTATGTGGATAAAGCTAACACCAACTATGCTATAATATGTAAACAAATATACGGATATATTCTAAGTGAAACCTACAATAATGAGGGAAATCATCAACTACTAAAAACTACTAAACAAGTTATTGTAAACAGAGTGAAGGCGTTTTATAAAAAAATAAAATCAAAGCAAAATAGTGCGGAATTTTCTTATCTTGTAATGATTCCAAAATTCCATAAAAACACAATTACTTTTAGAGCCGTAACTTCTGGGTTTGGTTCTTACCTGGAATGTGTAAATAAAAAATTGTTGAATATATTACAAAAGATTTTTGATCAGGTTATAAATGAATATTCTTCGATAGTAATAAAAAATAGCTATGAACTAAAAAGTTTAAAAAAGCTGAAAAACATTACAGGATTGTATACATAGGGGAGACCGGGGGAATGGCGACACCTTAAGGGAATTTAAATTTTTTCACCTCGAAAAAATGTTTATTTTTTAATAGTAAAAATTCTAAAGCTGAATCATTATCTTTAGTATCTCTATAAATTTAACCGTAATCATAACTGTAAAGCAAGCATACGTAAAAAAATATTTTTTAAACCTCTGCACAGTGGCGGGATTACCCAGGACACTGGGGTAATTTCGCCACTGTACCGGGGTAATGCCGCCACTCTTTAATGACGCAGTACATGCATCAAATGGATACTAGGAAACACCCAACCTACTGAAAATACTTAGAAAGCAATGTAATTGAGCAGAATAATGATTAAGCTTACAATTTACTTCATGTTGCAAAAGTCACTCTGCTCAATCGGCTCCACTACATTAAAATGAGGCCATTTATCACCCGATTTGCATGGCGGCGGCATTACCCCTAGAGGACAATATGGCGGAAATCCCCAAGCAAAGCCGAAAGAAGAACCGAACTTGTTCAACACATTGCATCAAAATGTCGGCGAATGCATGTAGATTACGGGTCATATTATCTTAAATACCTAATGTTACAATAAAAGGTGCTTATCTCTACTCATTTGAAGCTCCAAAATAATAAGCAACTAGATGAAAACTACATTTTTCACTAAAACAAACGAACGACGTACAGCAAAGTCACTCTCACTTTAGGCACTGTTTATATTGTTGGCCGCTATAGTGCAGACACATTCACTATCTCAAACTGCCCTTAGTTTTTAAACTAGGTGGGGTGGCGGCATAACCCGGGTTGGCGGCATTCCCCCGGTCTCCCCTATGATTTCGAGGATTTGTATAATAGCATAAATTTAGATGATTTGAAGTACAGAGTTATGGATTTTTTCAAGAAATCTAAAGAGAAGGATATCAGTATTGAAATATTCACCGATTTATTTCAATTTGTTGTTTACGAAAATTATCTGTTTGAAGGGAAACAAATACATAAACAAGTGAGAGGTATTCCAATGGGGGGCAGTTGTAGCTCCATCCTGGCAGATATTTATCTGTTTACATATGAAGCCGGTTTATTGTTGGAAAAAGTCTTAAAGATATACAGATATATAGACGATGTTTTGGTGGTTGAGCTGAATAACAATAAAGAAATTTATCAATTTAAATGTTATCTAGACACTTTGAGTTTGAAGAGTGCTTCGGATGATCAAGGAAGTGTCAACTACTTGGATGTTAATTTGGAGATTAAAAACGGAATTTTAGTATACAGTATTTATGAAAAAAGAAATTATTTTGATTTTGATACAATAAAAATATAAAAATTTAATAGTAACGTGCATGTTTCAATTTTTAGAAATATATATTTAAATGGATTAAATCGTATTGCAAATTTGTTTTCAAATGTTGGTAATTGGTTGGTGAAATTTTTAACCTTTACATAAACGCCAGTAAACAAAATTACCCAATACATTTTCTGAATGATTTAACTTTCAATTTTATCAAGAAAAAATGCTATCGAAATAAGGCATTGGAATTGTTCGATGAGGGTGATTTATCGATATGTGATTCCTATCGAAAATAGCTTAGCGGTGAGGATATTCACCGACTTCATTTGACGGCTTTTGGGTTAGTTTGTGATTTTCATTTTTTCAATTTCTATTTGTTTGGTCTTGGCAAGTGAGGGGGAATGTTGTGCACGTAAAATATGTTTAACCCCGCAGTACAAGTCATAAGCCTTGGCCACTTGTCTCCATATTTAGTTTTTTCTTAATTACTCTTGGTTTTGTTAATTATTTAGTTACAGTTTGTTAGATGTTTTTTCGTGTACTAAATTATATGAATTTGGATTCTTCAATTTATATATATATATATATATATATATTATTTTACTGAAAAAACATTGACAGAAAATATCTAGATACAGATACTTTTAATTCATGCGTATTATTTTTAGCAATATATATAGTATTGCATTCTATCTATAAAATATGTGAAAGTTCATTATGACAGATTTGTCATTCATGCTTATTATTAATACAAAGGGGGGAAATTGAAGCCTATATTCACAAAAAAAAAAAAAGAATACTGATGATGTAGCTGATTATAAGTCCCTATACAGTAAAACAATAATGTACACTCGTGGAAAAAAAATAGTAAACACCCCCTACTAACTCCTCAACAAATTATCGTAGAAGAAAGTTACTGGTACCGAACGATTGAAAATAAAGTTTACTTTTAAATGATGTATATTAAATTTGCTTAAGGGACCATCTACATAGTAAAACGAACCATAACTTTGTTTTTTTCAATAGCAGTACACAATTCTGACAGCATAAATGAACTTTACACCCTTCAATTAGCCTAAAACAAATTTTTATGCAATTCGTACCACAAGTTTCAGAGAAATTAATTATTTTAAAACGATAGTATTTTAAGGGCTGTATGCAAATTGAAGTTCCGTACTCGTTTGTTAACCGAGAAAGCCCCTTTCTTGATCAAGGCATCTTAAGCGCCACTCAAGGAGTCAATGAAGCCTGTTAGATTACAGGACAGCAGAAAAATTTACAAAATATCTACTCACTTCTATCAATCACTTCTATTAAACAATCATTTTGCCGTTTTTTAAGCTTTATTTGAAAACTACTTGGAAGAAAAATGTGAAATTTTGGATTTTCATAAAGCAGGACGTAATAAATCTAAATCCATCAAAAAAATTGTAGGTTGCAAATCATAATATTTTCGAATATTAATTTCATAATTCATAATTCATATCATAAAATTTTTAAAAAATTGCAATTTCAACGTATTTATGTTTGGGTATATTAGTATTATTGCTAGAAAAAAAATTAGCACATTTGGAGCATAATTACAGGAGATATAAATAAAAATTTGAAAATGTAATTTAACGCTAGAAGCACTCAAATTTGAATGTTTATAATTCAAAAACTTATCATTCAAATGACTTGAAATTTGGAGTCTGGGCATGGTTTGAACAGAAGATTTGAAATATCTTGTTATAATTGGGTATTGCCATTGAAAAAATGAAGTTGGATTCGTTTTAATATGTAGATGGCCCCCTAAGAATATTTTATATATTATATATCATTTAAAAGTAGACCAATCGTTCGGTACCAGTAACTTTCTTCTACGATAATTTGTCGAAGAATTAGTGCGGGGTGTTTACTTTTTTTTTCCACGACTGTACTATCATATGACAATGGCTGCAGCTCTCCTTGTGGCAAAATTTGTACGTTATGTGTAGTAGCTTGAAAACTATACCACGTGCAGATGATACAAATTAGCTTAATAAGCAGGATCAAATTAAGCCCAATTTTTAAAATAATTTTTTATTATCTTTGTGCATTTCGAAGTTCCACCACACATACTGCCGAAGATCCTTATAGGACAAATTCTAGAAAAGAATCATCGGCTATAGTGATAATGGCCATCAAGATAACGTTCCTTCTTCTGTTAAACTGGCAGAGTTCCCGGGGCGGTCATCCCTTGTCATCCCTTTTCACCCCTTCTATTGAACATTTCTTGAGAGTTCACTTTAAAAGGCAAATGGGTTACAGGTGAATCAAAATTCGAATAGATCAAAGCTCGAAAGTTCAGAAATGTTTTTTTAATCAATCAGAATAAAAGGTAAGAAAAGTTTGAATCTCAGCTAATATGTCCTGGTTTAGCTCTATGACTTCTAATTACGTGGAAAAACATCCTTAACCTAACGAAATTAATTATTTGGGATGACGTAACGTATTTACGTTAACGACGAACACTACACATATTCTATTTGCATAACGAAGCGTAAACAACAACTATCCCGCAGTCAACAGTTCTGCAGTCAATAGTTCGACGCCAGCTGGCCGTTTTCATTTCGCAACAACTTCCGCCTGGCGAGATTCGTCTGGAAACGAAAGGTTTGGAAGTTCAGGGGTGCAAATAAATTCCACTGGTCTTCTGGTAATGGCTCCGGTTGGCAACCTCACTGTGCATGATCTTGTTCAACATCACGTTCAGGATGAGTTTGGATTATAACACCCAAATGCTAGATAAGTCGTGGGGTATTTTCCTTAATGAGAACGACGGTGTTTCCTTCACGTTTGCTTGGTCGTCAACCTGTTGGTGCTGGTGATCTGATTTCATGACAAGAAAATAATTAGACTTCCATCGTTCTCTAATTTGAATAATTTTATTTTTTCAATAGTTTCTTCATTTTTTACGACGTCGAGGTGCATGAATCTGGGCATGCAATTTTAACGTGAAAATTTCACGTAACTTGCATCTGAATGTGAAACTATTCATTCCTTGCTTGATTATTAAGATCCAAATTTCTTTTCTAAATCGTTTTAAAGTTTCTGAGACCCCTGCGAGGATTTTTAATCCATCAATTATTATTATCTGTGTAGCTTTTGGGAAAAGTTTTAAGTTTTTTTTTTGTTGTTGTTGTTGTTTTTTTTTAACAATGAAGTTTTTTAGCTCGGCCAACAAAAATCGGAATCAGTTTTTCGCTACCACCAACATTACAGCACAGTTAAACAGCTAGTTCTTTTGACATCTTTCCTAGATGATTCTCCTTTTATTGTGTACGTCTTATCTGGAAGGACACTGAAAAGTTAGCCTGTCTCATCAGCAATAAAAATATTCTGCGGAGCATAATTTTCTTCCAAATATGGTAGTTCATTCCTTTTCTACACTGTTAAAAATTTGCAGCATTCTGTCCAGTCATTTGACCGTATTTTGAAAAAACGGTTTCATAACCATAATTTAACTGTATTCTGGCTATAAAATGGCCAATAATATGGTCAGAATTGTGTTAAATTACGTATGTGTAACCGTTTTTGATAAAAACGGTGAAATGACTGTACAGAATGCTGCAAATTTTTAACAGTGTAGTCATCAACCGGGGCTTGATCGACGCTTGCAGATTCACCACACACTGATCTGTATGTCAAGTTGTGTCTCTGAATCTGTCGATCGACCCATTTGTTGCAGAAAATCCTGTTACGTCTAATCTAAGATAAATTTCCACAGCTTTCTCTCTTAATAATGCTCTATTAAAATTAATATTTGCAGAGGAATTGTTGGAATTATTCAATAAAGATTTTTAATGTTATCAAAAGTTTGTGTTAATTTAGTGTAAAGTTAGTGTTAATGTAACTAATGTTAAGTGTGACTTTTGCTCCCTCGGCCCCTCCCTCTGTAGAATATTTCCCAATCCCCATTCGCGGATCTCTCTTGCTTCGTCTGTCAAGCGACGTGATCACGTGTCATGTAGTGGATAAACAAACAAAATGATTATTCGTCATTTTAGTTTTTATGTAAAAGTAAATTTGTAAGCAGCAAGCAAGCTGCAATTTTCTTGATCTTCAAAAACTGAAGAAATTATTATTTTATCTGATTTGATTTCGCTGAGTACAGGAAATATCGATTCGAAAGAAAGTAGAAATATAATCGAAAAAGGGTGAAATTCGTCGAAAACGATCAATTATTGTTCAAAAACGTGTTCATTTTCCTTTATGAAAACGACGTTAAATGCGGGAAAAACATCAGAATAAGATTTTTAAAGCGAGTTCTTTTTACATTGTCAGTACAGGAAATTGGTGGGGCCTATCTGAAATGATGTTAAAAGTGGGAAAGCGTTATATGTGGGAAGCGTTAATTCGGGATTCCACTGTATGTGTAAAAATACTAAAATCCTTCAAAAACAAAAACTCTAAACTTTTATATTTGACCTGGTTTATCATTTCTCTTTTCTTTGAACCTTCGTGTTTGAACTTTATAATATTCCAAATCTTTATTTTTAATTATGTGAGAAATGTTAAATGATAATATATTTTTTAATAATTTATATTTTATTAAATTTTAAAATAAATGTATGCCAAACTCGAAATAAGAGCATAATCTAATGTGCAACCCATATTTCTACCTTTACTTTATAATCTAAATTACAACACATTTAAAGTAGCAACACATAAGTGTTTCCTTTTACTCTGAAATTTATCCTTTAACAAATTCATTGCCATGACACAAAAATATGTGTGCTAGAAATATTTTACGGTTCGGCATACCTCACGAATATCCATTATATAAATATTTTCATTTAAGATAATTATTTCTATGAAACAGGTGTATTGTTAGTTTATTAACATGCATTTAAAAAAAGAAGCCCGCCCTCCCTTTACAAGGTATATTAAGTGATTTCAGCTTGGATTTCAAAGTATAAAAATAACTAAAATTTGATTAGTTTTTTTTTTTAATTAAAAATAAAATTACAACTTTTTCTGAGAATTAACAAACATTACCGCGATCTGGAATTGTGAATTGACTTTACAAATAGTGCAAACCTATATGTAAATGTCTTCCAAAACTGTGTCGGTCAACATGCTATAATTGAATTTAAAAACATGAGAAATACTTGTCATTTTTATTATAAGAAGAGAAGCTCGACAAACTGGAATCAATATAATTAATAGAGTATAAATTACATAAATCTACAAATTTAAAAATTAATTTAGAGGAACTTGAATAAACGAAAACGGATTTGAAGCTGAAATAAATAACATTTATATTTCGGCCGCCGCATAATCTGACAATGAAATCTGTTTTTTTCCATAAAGCATTACTATTTTGTTAAGAAACCCTAAGGTGTTACTGGAAAAGTATAAAATATTCAAATTGAATAAGTTTGTTAGCATATAAATTAAACAACATGAAATTAAATG
Organism: Maratus speciosus; assembly: GCA_963932465.1. Lineage (NCBI taxonomy): Eukaryota > Metazoa > Arthropoda > Arachnida > Araneae > Salticidae > Maratus > Maratus speciosus. The sequence goes on along the minus strand of OZ010795.1, from coordinate 283,770,239 downwards.
GGCTTTTGAAAATTGAATATGCACAGGACGCTTACTGAACTTGCATAATTGAGCACAGATTACCTCACACAACGACGCCCGCCAATGACTTTAGTAAATTGTTAAATGTAGTAATTTGTAAATTTTAATAATAATTTCTTAAATTTTGTGAAAGTTCACGATTTTAATACGAACAAAATAATAAATAACGTTATATATAACAAAATGTACATCAGCTATTTTTTAATTTTAGTCTTTTTTTTATGTTATTAACAGTTAATATTGCGCTAGCATTATACAGAACTCACAGAAAAGCAAATTTTATTCTACAATTTTTATCTGTCTGTTACAGTTAATGAATCAGTATTATATATATATATATATATATATATATATATATATATATATATATATATATATATATATATATAAAGTTATCTATAAAGTTTCTTGAGTTTCCGGATTGAGATCTTTCTCTTGTATTATGAAAATAATAATAATATTTAAACACAAGTTATCATAACATCAAATATAAAGTTATTCACACTTTATTCTTTATGTTGTGTTTATGTATGCTTTATGCTTGGGGTATATTACACATTACTTTATTTTTCAGTTTTGAAATTATTAAATGTCTGGCACCAATAGTACCATTTTTTTAAAATAATATTGATTGAATCTGAACTAAATATTTTTATAGAAATATTCCAAAAATAAAGTGATGTTTTAAAAGTAAAATAATAAAACTCATGAATAAGATAACTTCTTTTAGGTATTTTTTCATATATCTGTGTCAGCCATTTTTTAGAATTTTTCATAATTTATGAACTACTTATAAAAATTCATGCTCAAATAACTGTAAAATTTTAAATTCTTTATTCTAATCTTCCAATTTGTACTAAACTATTTTTTCTTCTCAAAGTATAAAGTAATTTTTGATGACTTGTAAAAAGCAATTTCCCTTTCGGCATTTCTAAATATATTTTAGAATATCATTCCTCTATGATAAAAAAATAAGCCATTTTTAACTCATATTTGATTTTTTTTTACATAATTTTGCTTAAAATAAATTTAATTGGTGGCGTAAGCAAACGTATAATTTTCTATGCTTCGTTTAATATTTTTCAGTGTTTACGGCGAAATCTAATTTAATTTTGTCTTATTATTTCATTATTGAAGAGAAAAAAAATTTAAATTAACGTTACAGCATTTTTTTTTTCAAAAAAAAATATTAAATTTGTTGTCTAGAATATTTATAGAATCTATTATATTAGATTTATACTAATTCATAAACTATATATGTAAGCTGTATATACTATATAAGTATATTCAGGGTGCAATATGTTATCTATCGCCAATCTTTAATTTCTCAACCGTTGGCCGTAGGCATATAGTTCCAATTACAAAAACGTGAGGTAAATATTCATGTTGTGGCATTATTTAAAATAAAAAAATCAATTTTATAAAAATTACGAAATCTAACTTTTTATACGGTCCCCCCAGTCCCTATAGTCATATTTATTAAAAGTTTACACATATCATAACAGATATAACACAAAACGTTTGACATCTGTACTACAAAAATTGACACAGTTATTAAATGTCGAAGTTTGAGATTTTTGCACATGATTTTGTCTTTCATTGAGAGATCAGTTAAAAGATGAATTAAAGTAATTCGAGATCAAAATCAGGGTGCAACGTCCTTTTCACAGCAAAACCACGTTTAGTCGGTATCGCCAAATAGGGGTATCACCAAAGAGGGTTATTTCATCTAAAACTTTGAGCTGACTTTTATGGGTCGTATACGAAGCGAAGAATGAAATATTGAAATTAAACTGAAAAATAAATATAATTTTATTATGATATCAGAAAACGGTGTACTATAAAAAATGAATACATCAAACTCCGGAATCTACCATGGTCTATTTGACTGTGACCACTTCTCTGGTTTATCTGCAGCAGCGCATCATCATTGATTGACAGTTTGCACATCTGCGTGTCCACCCTCTAATGTGTACAGGACTCAGTACTGACATGCATTCAATTGTGCATTGCCACCAATGGAGCAGTATCTCAAGTAGATTTCGGCGTTTGATGTATTAATTTTTTATAGTACACCGTTTTCTGATATTACAAAAAATTGTTATTTATTTTTCTGTTTAATTTCAATATTTCATTCTTCGCTTTTATACGATCCTTAAAAGTCAGCTCAAGTTTTTAGGTGAAATAACCCTCTTTAACCCCGATTTGAAGATACCGGCTAAAGGTGGTTTCTCTGTGAAAAGGACATTGCACCCTGATTTTGATCTCGAATTACTTTAATTCATCTTTTAACTGATCCCTCAATGAAAGACAAAATCATGTACAAAAATCCCAAACTTTGAAATTTAATAACTGTGTCAATTTGTGTAGTAAAGATGCCAAACTTTTTGTGTTATATCTGTTATGATATGTGTAAACTTTTACTAAATGTAACTATAGGGGCTGGGGGACCGTATAAAAAGTTAGATTTTGTAATTTTTATAAAATTGATATTTAACTTTAAATAATGCCACGACATGAATATTTACCTCATTTGAAACGTTTTTGTAATTGGAATTATATGTCTACGACAAACGGTTGAGAAATCGAAGGTCGGCGATAGATAACATATTGCATCCTGTATATATATAAGTTATATATATATATATATAGGTTTATATTATATATTTTATATCTAAGTTTTGAGATTGGCTGTACATGTAGAGCATTTTAAAAAAATGCAACAAAAGTGAAGGATAATTGGTTTTGTGTAGGCATAAGAGTTCGCAATCCATCAAAAATACAAGATATCTCACTTCATATGAAACACGGATTTCCTTATGTAATTTAAGCAAGTAAGGAGAAAAAATTCAATTATCAATTATTAAACAATTTATAACATTTCAGAATACTGCAAGGAAACTCCAAATATTAATATGGTTAAAAATATATCTTTAAAAAAAATTAAATAAACACTCATAATACATTTAAGACCCCATTTTTAGCAATTATCTTCCATACTCGGAAGGGTACTGGAATTCTTTTGTACCTCCCTATATAAGATATAAAGATTTGAATATATACATATATGTACTGCATTGTATTCTAAAATTTATTTCAGTTAGAAAATGGATAGCATTGTTGAAAATTTACCTTCAGCAATTTCTGGCAAAAAACAGAAATGTTAAGTTAAATAATGCTATAAAAAGTGATAGAATATCTTTATTAAGATTGACGATCGTTTCGTCGCACCAACGGCGACATTTTCAAAATCATTCCGGATAGAAAATATTTTCACATAATTTAAAAACCAATAAGACCAACAGACCTCAATACCAACAGTTTATTGGTTTTTAAATTATGTGAAAATATTTTCTATCGGGAATGATTTTGAAAAAGTCGCCATTGGTGCGACGAAACGATCGTCAATCTTAATAAAGATATTCTATCACTTTTTCTAGCACTCTTTGACTTAATCTGTTTATAAGTGATTATTATACATGTTTTTATAACAGAAATGTTTTTACAGACTTTTATAAACACCACTTATTAAGCTAAAATTAATTATAACACAACTAAAAACGCACTTCCAACAATTATAATCCATAGTCTGAAGTGTACGCCAATTTTTCGTAACCCAGTTTATGTATATATTTTATAGTCTACAAACACTTTTTCCGAGTACTACATATAATTCATCTGGAAAATGCATATTAAATTAAAAACCATTCTTAAATACTTCATATAGTGATTCATGTTTTCCAATCTATCTGAGTATATTATCAGTAGAACTGATTCGAAACTGGTTTCAAAAGTGAAAGTACCTAAGAAAATCTGCAACCCAAATTGAAAAGGCACAAAATGGCCCTATTAGAGATCGAGCTAAGCTTTTCCTATGTAAAAATTGGGTTTTAAAATATTCAAATTTAAACGAAAAATTCGAAAACAGCCTGCCCACAGGTTTAGCATTAGCAAGTGCGTGTTTTCAAGTGAATGAAGAGTCCCCTTAACAGTTTTGCTCCAGTGAGTTCGGGCATAAAATTAGATGCTCTTTTGCTATACACGAGCTGAATTTGAACTTGTTTTACATTTCTTGGACTATATCGATTTTACAATTTTTTTATTATAAATACTTAATACAGACCTTCGGAAATTCTTTTGAAATTTCTTTTATGAAGAATTGGTTAAACTGCACAAAAAACAATCGATATGCCGAGTAGCATCTTTCTCAAAACAGAATAAAAAAGAACTCTTGTAAAAAATAACTGGTTTGTTACTGATAAGAACGAAATTCTTGTGTATTTTGCGATTGTCATTTTACTGAAACTAAACATGTGGTGCTTCAATCCATTAAGGGCCATTGCTTACAGTGTCCATCCATGTTTTCTTGACCATGGGCTCTAAGGTGCTGTACAGAATATGTCCCATGTCAGATTAACGGAGAACCTCCAGTGTTTATTTTCAAAGCAAGCTTGGTATTAATTTTAACGGGATTCATTATATTCATTTAACTTCGGAGGGATGAAAGATTAAGGGAACCTTGACCTGACCTAGGAATTGACTCTTCCCCTGTAGTGTGGTTGAGTGGCTATTATTTTTCAAGCTATTGTGAAAAACCACGAAGAAAATATGTACCGGGCTAAAATCGAACTCTTACTACCGTATATTTCCGTGTATAAGACGAATATACGACTTTTCAATGAAAAACCTTCCAAAATCAGAAACTCGTTTATAAGCTAATGTTAATGATGAAAAATTCAGCGAACTTAGCCCTTTTTTGTGCATAGTTAATACAAAAAAATGCTCTCAAATCGCACAGTGGAGTAGAAAGATGTAAAGATAGTTTTTATTAGAATAACTTGTCATAAGAAAACGCTGTTCACAGCTGTTTAAGCTGCATTATAGATGGAGCACGTTTATCTCCCATGATAATTTTTAAATGGAGAAGACTGATTAAGGGGATACATTTCCGAAGTGGTATTATCGTCCGTGATCATACGAAAGTTTGGATGGATGAAAATGGAATTGTAGACTTGCTTAAAAATGTATGAGTTAAAAGAAAAGGAGCAGTTTTTAAGATGCCATCGTTGCTTGTTTAGGATGCATTTAGAATGCATTGGGATGCATTTAGAATACATTTGGATGCATTTAAAATGCACAGCACAGGAAAAGTAAAACTACCTTTCTTGTGAAATGGGATCTTCGGTATCTATGATTCCTGATGGCCTTACTTCTATTTTTCAAACACTGCACGTTTATCTAAATAAGCGATTTAAAGACAGGCTCCATACTAAATGGACTGAATAATGTCATCTGAGAATGCAGCGGTTTTTATAAATGGCGGTTTTAAAAAGTTGACATGGTAACTGTTCTGAATGGGTGAATGAAGCTTGACTTGAATTACCCCAAGAAATCATCGTCCGATCTTTAAAAAAATGTTGCACCATTAATGTGATTGATGAAAATGAGGATGGTGCCATTTTTGAAGAAGACGGCGATGATGATGGTGAAGATGGATTAGACACTTGTGACATATATCCTGACATATCAATGAAGGAAAGAGATTTTAAGAAGCTGCTTCAAAATTCTGATGTGGACTTGAATAGTGAATTGGTGACTATTTTTATTGTAAATGAATGGAGTATTAAAGTATGTTTAGAAATTTGTAATTATTTTTTTTTAGTATTTACAATCTTTTTTTTTACTTTAGAATATACATTTTGGAATTTCTCATACACTCGTGTATAAGCCCCACTTCCCCTCACACATATATACACACTCTTTCGAGCAAAAAAAATGCCCAAAAATTATCGGCTTATACACGGAAATATACGGTACTCCACATTTCCATAAATTAATGTATTTCCGTTGATTCATTTTGATCAGCAACTTTTTACTTTTCCTCTCACGATCTCTCTCACGATCCAGCTTTTCATCCGAACCTTAAACTCGCAAAAACATTGCCCATGTTTTTTTTTTTTTTATTTCAACGATACATTCTCTACTTGTTATAAGCTGCACAAAGACATCTCATAATTTAGAAAGGCCGTTTATGATGGATACAATGCGTACCTTTTAAGCGTTCAAGATTTGACATCGAAAGGAAGTTGTTTTATATTCTGAGTGTTGCTTAATATCGAGGTTTAGTTTGCATCCTTAAATGTTGATATTAAGATGCTAATTGTAATGGCATAAGGTACCCATCAAAGTACTGTTACTATTATAGTACATTTTAACTCGTGACATATTGGGGATAAATGAGCGCGATTTTCTTTCTATTCAGAAGCGTTTAAAGCTTCTGCAGCAGTGCTCACGAGCGCCTTTGTTTGTCAGCAGGATATCAACCCATTAATAATTAGTTAAATGCATAATTATACACAGAGTACCATTAGATTTAGCCTCATAATATCGAAAAACGTGAATGCAAAAAGAAATTTAAATGCTGGAAAATGTGTACAATTATGCAAAATATTTCAGGAATTTAAGAGTAGATTTCCCCCAGAAAGCAGGAAAAAGAGTATTCTTTTTTTTTTTTTTTTTTTTTTTTTGCTTTTTTCTGGAATAGGAATAGGAATAAGAATTTTATTTTTTTATAAAATAATTGATCACGTGGTTCGAGTTGCGAGGGTGGAATGTTCTAGCGTGAGAGCCGTGCCCTTCCAATCGGGTGGGATCCGATTTTTCGCCAGACTCATCTGCAATCAATTTTGCTTAAGGATTAGGAAATTATTTAATATTGTCTGTAGCTTCAAGAACGTTGAGGTAAAACATTTGAAAACAAAAAATGTGGTAGCCATTTGAAAAAAAAAAAAAAAAAAAAAAAAAAAAATCTATTTCTGCACCCCTTCTTTGCATTTTTGCGTAAAAATGCTTTTTTTAAAAAAAAAATGGCTCGAAGTATTTCAAGCTCCAATAAATTACATTGCGTTTAATTTAAAAATAGAATTAGCTATATTAGTTTAATAGTTTTTGCGTTCTGATCACGCCCAGTTTGAAAAAGTCATTTTGCGTAAAATGCGTTTCTAGTCCTCTGAAACAGTGTAACACTACGGACGCGCTGAGGTAAAGCTCTCAATAACTTAGAAAGAATTTCTAATTCGCCCAAATCGTTTTATAGAGATAATCTACAGATTAGAGGAAAAAGAAAAATGTAAAACTAGAAAACAGGAATTCTGCTTTTTCAGAATTTAGTGTCGCCACCGATCAAAAAAAAATTGTATATATATATATATATATATATATATATATATATATCGTGCTTATTACGTATTACTGCAGTCATACCACATTTTAATCAGCCGTTGGTGATGTTGTAAGCAATCCTACCACTTAGCACAAGCATTGCTAGCGGAGGTATCAACTCTGTGAAAATATAGCAGCTGTAGAGCGATGATAATATTGGTATAATCCAATCAAACACTTATTATTTCATTATGAAAACAAGGCAGCGTGAGTGGTGAAAAAAGGCATACGAAGAAACATGGGGTTTTCCCAATTAAACACATGGAAACGTAGTCATATAACAACTGTTTATTCCATCAGAACACACCAACACTAAACAATTCCCGCAGATGAGAAATCAGAGCATTCCACTCGAGCATAAACTAGTGACTCATGCTAAATAGATGTTAATTTACGAAATGAATATTCTACATGGCTAAGGACACCGGGTAAGAGGTTATGTAAACAATCACAGCACAAAAATCTCTCGTTCTGAGCTCATGCTCTCGCTATTTATGAGAATGCGCGGAGGAATTTCGATTGAAATGAACACTTCAAGCTAAACAAACGAAAATCACGAACGATCCTCGAAGTGAAACTGGGATCCGACACTCAGCCAATGGAGAGCGATCAAGAAACGTCACAGGAAAGAATCCCAGCGCCGCTAATGGAAATGGAATGATTTCGATGTGAAAAGGTTGTCTCCCAGCTGGAGGGAAAAAGATATGAAATAGAATAAAAAAGTAAAAATGGCTTTGATAAACATTCGAAAAATAAGTAACTGCGTTCAGAACTTTACAGTTTGGTAGACGATAAAGATTAATGAAGGGATTAAAAGTTTAGATTACGTTTTGGAATAAATCTATTATTAAGATACGCGTTTTAAAAATATAGGAATTTAGCTAGAAATAAATAATAGAGCGTATCAAAAAAAAAAGGAAATAATGAATAGGCCGGCAATTTAGAATAATTTAAATGAATAGTAAAAGGTAAATTTTTTATATATCAATATCTCCTCTCCCTAAAAACCGTTGAACTGGTGGCTCCGTGACCCACAAGTTCATTGGGGAAAAGCATGAACTCGGGTTACAATAGGTAACCAGAGTAGTAGAGACCCGGTAGTCTGAATTTTTTCTCCAATTCTGTCAAAAACCAAATCAATAAGTTACTGCTTAAACGCGAAACTGTGGGAATTGTTTTTTAAAATCACAAAGATAATATAAATATTTCTCCAACATGGAGTAAATTATATTCTAAATAATCTCCTCTTGTTTTACTAACAACTTATTGCTTACAATATTAATAGATATTGACAATATTAGAATTGTTTAGGAGTTTTTTTAGGAATTTACATTCTTTCCACATCACGATTAAACATTTGTTATGTACAAAAATTTCAACTGAGTATCAATCTCCTACAGTTTTTTAACTGGGATGATTATATTGTCCTGATACTATGCTATAGTCCATTGAAATTCAATTATTGCTCATTTTTGACACAAGAAAAACTGTCAAAAAATCTAGTGCCATATGCACTCTATAGTATTGTATTGTTATGATAATAGCGGCACCATACTATTACCATTTTTCCATAAATTCTCTAGTAAGTATTTTACTTTCATTATGTTCAGATGTTATCACAATATTTAATTTATGAGTATTCTCAGATATCTCATATATTGACTTCATTAATTCATAACACTTATTTTTCTTTATTACCTCTCTTTTATCTCAATATTCAATAATAAATTATCTATACTTTCTATCATACAGGATCTAGCAATAGTAAATTTAATTCAATAATAACAATAACTCAAATTTTCATCAATAATTTCAAAGTCATATTTTAATTCATCACTTCAGTAAATAATAATAAGAGATTATTGCACTCAATGACATTGGCTGGGTAAAAAGTTACATAGCATAAAAAGTAATCTCCTATCAATACAGATTCAATAAGAAATGAAATAATACCAAGTCAAAATATAAATAAAAAAAATTCTGAAATTCTCCAGCAATATCATTGAAACAAAATCTTAACAGGTGTTTTTCGATATGTGTCGAAATATTTCGTTCATTTCCTACATGGTTACGCAATCAGTAAAAAATAAATAAATAAGTAAGCAAGAGAAAAACAATTGGGATTGAAATCCAGGAAACCTGCATAATCAACAATTATTCGCATAAATTCTATAATGTTTTAGTATTAATAATTATAGTTAAATTTTATTTATTTTTTAAGTTATTTTAATCCAGTTAACATTTATTCATAGTTTACATATAAATTTAAAATTTATTTAATATTCTAATCTAATTCAATTCAATATAAGAAATCTTTAACTCAAATCAACTCATTTACGCCCGCGTAAACAACTAATTCAAGTAAAACTTCAGCAGCAATGTTCTCGTGGATCCTTCGAGAACACACTGTTATATAGAAAAGCATTGTTGATTAGTTTATAATTTATTAGTTACTTTTTATAATTTATGACTATTTAATATTAGACCAGGGCTTTAACATTAGTTTGTTGTGAATTCTCATGGGATAATTTTAATTGATCTGGTGAAAAGTAAGGGCGCAATTTAGATACATGGACAACATCCGTATTTCTATTTTGACTTTGCCTATCAATTCGAACATTTACAGGAGATAATTTGTTAAGAATTTGATAGGGACCAGTAAAAACTTGTGAGAGCTTTCTAGTATTGGGGTAATTGAACTCTTTATAAATTACAAGATTGGTTTATTTCAACAGTTCCTTTGGCTTGGCCAATAATAATAGGTGGAATATTTATAACTTTAACATTTAACAACTTAACAAATTTTAAAGGTAAAATTGATATTGTAGAACCAGAGTCGATTACACAAGGTAACACCTTGTTATTTACATATCCATTAATTATTAAATGTCATATATTATGACTATTTTGTTGTTGTTCACTAGGAGGAGGAACATAAGATTGCATAGGTTCAACATTAAAAATACAAGTCCTCTCCCAGTGAAAAGCATCCTGTATACCCCTGTTCATACACATTCGACATGGTCGACTAGGATACTTATTTTGAAAATGAGTAGTAGGTAATTTAGGGCTAACAAATCTAGAATTTTGAGAATTAAGAGGGTTTGTGGCCGAAAATTAGAATTTGTTCTTTGAAAATTCTGGTTTGGGCGAACCCAATGTCTAGGAGCTTGGTTATTAAACTGGAAAGATTCGTGATTTTGAGAATTATTCCTAACATTATGGTTGTTTACATGAGAGGTGTGAATGACTACTAGTTGTTTAGCCATTCTGTACCAATTTATGGTGCTCTCTGGAGGGTTAATAATCATATAATTCTGATATTCTGGCTTCAAACCATCCGTCAAACCTTGGACTATGATGATTTCACATAAATGAAGTTGTCTACCAATCTCAATCTTTTTTCTGAAATAACTCTCTAATTCATTAAGACCATTTAGCTTCATAGAAGCAAAATCAGAAAATCTAGGAACTTGTACTTTTATAAATTTTTCTGAAAGAATTTCAACTATCTTACTGAAAGTAGTACACTCTAGACACTCATTAATGAACACTTTTAAAGCTTCTCCCTTCAAAAATTTAGAGATATTTTGCATTTTCCATATTTCATCTTTTTTATCAGAACTGCATGCTTGGTCAAAATGTTTCAGCCAGGATTGTATATCCATCTCTGACCCTGGGTCAAAAGAGACGATATTTACTTCACTTTCACTCATTTTATCACTAGAGTTTTTAACAAATCCCGATCTCATTAACATAAAAGAGGAGGGACAATTCCTTAATACATGGATTCATTGTATAATCATAATAAATACTGTAAATAAACTTTAAATAAAATAACAAATGTAAATATTTTCTTTTCTAATAAATAATAACAGTAATACATCAAATGTAAATAAGGAAATATGGTGAAATATAAAATAAACAAATAAATAAATAAATAAATCTTTCAAAACTTGCGACCTTGGAATGATTTTTTTTTTCTTTATAGACGCACATTCAGGTAAAAATGCAGAATATCAAATCGTCGTTACCAGGTGTCATCGAAGGTTTCGATTGATTTCACAATCACAGGGACACTTCTTTTTTTTTTAATTATTATTTGAAGGTCTCTTTTTAGAAGTGTAGAGTAGAGTAGGTCGACATTATCCTACCCGGTTTCTTGTTACGAAACAATTTAATGGGTGTAGTTGAAATATCACATCGTGCTTATTACGTATTAGTGGAGTCATACCACATTTTAATCAGCCGTTAGTGATGTTGTAAGCAATCCTACCACTTAGCACAACCATTGCTAGCGGAAATATCGACTCTGTGAAAATATAGCAGCTGTAGAGCGGTGATAATATTGGTATAGTCCAATCAAACATTATTTCATTATGAAAACAAGGCAGCGTGACTGGTGAAAAAAGGCGTATGGAGAAACATGGGGTTTTCCCAATTAAACACATGGAAACGTAGTCATAGAACAACTGTTTATTCCATCAGAACACACCAATACTAAACAATTCCCGCAGATGAGAAATCAGAGCATTCCACTCGAGCATAAACTAGTGACTCATGCTAAATAGATGTTAATTTACGAATTGAATATTCTACATGGCTAAGGACACCGGGTAAGAGGTTATGTAAACAATCACAGCACAAAAATCTCTCGTTCTGAGCTCATGCTCTCGCTATTTATGAGAATGCGCGGAGGAATTTCGATTGAAATGAACACTTCAAGCTAAACCAACGATAATCACGAATGATCCTCGAAATGAAACTGGGATCCGACGCTCAGCCAATGGAGAGCGATCAAGAAACGTCACAGGAAAGAATACCAGCGCCGCTAATGGAATGATTTCGATGTTAAAAGGTTGTCTCCCAGCTGGCGGGAAAAAGATACGAAATAGAATAAAAAAGTAAAAATGGCTTTGATAAACATTCGAAAAATAAGTAACTGCGTTCAGAACTTTACAGTTTGGTAGACGATAAAGATTAATGAAGGGATTAAAAGTTTAGATTACGTTTTGGAATAAATCTATTATTAAGATACGCGTTTTAAAAATATAGGAATTTAGCTAGAAATAAATAATAGAGCGTATTAAAAAAAGGAAATAATGAATAGGCCGGCAATTTAGAATAATTTAAATGAATAGTAAAAGGTAAAATTTTTATATAACATATATATATATATAGATAGATAGATAGATAGATAGATAGATAGATAGATAATACAAAGCATATTTCAGTTTTAAAATTTAAACACACGCTTTTATTTTATGTAAAATGACGTCATTCGTATCCCCTAAAGAATCACTCACATACGATCCAGTCTTAAACAACATCTACAATAATGTATTCATATGACGTGATTACCACTGAATAATACACAAATCCAAAAAAAACAAACAAAAAAAAAAAAAACAACAGTTGTCACTCAAGAAACTCGAGAAAAAAAATTGGCTATGTAATGATTCATATGCCTTCATTTGTTTATGATATAGATAATTAAATTAAATATAGTTTATAATAGCTCCATGTTTATCAAAAATCCTTGATTTATATTTTTTTTTAAAGTAGCACGTATTTTAATTTATTTATTTTTTTCATGGATATATTCCATTTTTTTTCATGGACAAGAAGATATAATTACCATTTTCCAACTATTGTTTCTTTACTTTCTAAAGATATGGAGTACTTGAGTTGCCAAAATTAAACAAATGGCACTAAAAGCTACAAAAAATTTAATATCTCAAAAATAAATTGAGATGCAGTTTTCAAACAAATTGCATTAAAAAGTACTTTTTTCCACTATACGATGGTATAAAAATTGAAAATGTGCGATGCTTAGAAGTAAAAAAAATTGCAGTATAGTATCTAACAGTACAATGATACATACATCTGCTTTATTTTACGGCTGGCTTATACAACGGAAAGTTAATTTTATGAGGCGACACTTTTTTAGCTGGATGAAAGAAATAGCATGTCAAAGGTTAAAAATAAATAAATAAATCGATTTTTTCAAAAAATTAAATTCTTCCCTCCCTTAATATTCTGTAATGGTAACAGCACATTTTAGACAAAATTATTATCAATGTTAATTGCTTTAAGAGTGACATTAATTTAAATGCACACACAGAACTGTAAGTAATATGTCTATAAGTAAACAGTACTAAATCAAGGAAGTGCAAGATAAGCATCGCCAGAGAATGAAAATTATTTTCTTGATTGGAAAACAGTCTTTGAAATAGATTTTGCGCAAAATTATTAATACGTAAATTAGGATGCAATCAAAGCAGTTCAATGGCCGCATTCACATGCTTGCAGCTGTGGCTTCAATCCTAAAAGTAACAATCAATCATATTTAGTTGTTTCAGAGAATTCAAACCTTATGCTTGGTTGGTTGGTTGATTGATTTTTTTTACGGCTGATTATCAACTCTAAGGATATAGGCCCGAGGGAGGAGTGCCCTCCGTGGGGGTCTTTGTAAGGGAACCTAACCCGTATTTACGCATGGAAATCCATGGCTCGAAGTAAACCACGGAAACTCCGAGCGATTAGGCCGACGGGCGCGATTGGGATCGAACCCAACACCTCCCGTCTACCACCTTCGAGAGCAGAACCTCTCAGCCACTGGTGGGGGTCGAACCTTCTGGAAAAGATGATAGTCTGCTTATACTCGAATTTTATATATCATTTAACATCTCAAAGAAAACTACAGCTATAAGAAATCATATTTTTTATATTTGATGTATATTTCAGATATAACAATCTATATTAGATATATTGTGAAAAGGACTAAGTAGTTCTTTTTACGTAGCATGGTCTTTTTTTCAAAACCCCTTTGGGAACGGTTATAGATCGATTAGAGTGAACATTTTATAAAAATAAAAATCGAATTCTGTTCTTAAAAAGTAAAAATAATGCAAAATAACAGGTTTACTTAAAATAACAGGTTTTATACATTCCTGTTACCGAAATACAAGTTTCTATAATTAAATTGCTTGATGGATTGGATTAATTAAAGGAAGTTTCAAATATTCAAATCATGCATTTTAGATTGTCAATTGAAGTAAAGTTGCTGATGTTGCAATGATATCTTTAAGGGGTCTTAAAATTAGAAAAAACTCTCTTAATTAATAAAAACTCTTAAAATTAGAAAAAATAAAAAAAAAGACCATTTTCAACATTTAATGTCTTAAAATGTATATGATTTTAAAGAACAATTTTTATATCGATGAAAGATATGAGTATGTTCTTTAATTTCATGCATTTAAAAATATTCAAGAATTAGCATTTATAGGGGGCTCCAAACTGTCAGACATTTGACGAGCAGAAAATTGGTATAACAGCTTACTCACAGGATTACAAAATAAACATTGCAACTAAAATGAAAATTTTGGTGCCTACATATACTTCAGATTGTAATAATTACCCTGAACCTAAATAAATTTGTATTTAGAACATTTTTATATTTTTAATACAAAGTTGTGTTTAGCTAATACAAAATTTAGAAAATCTCAACTGTAATATCACCTAAACAAAATATTTTTTTTTCACAATTAAAACGTAATTTTAGGTTCAGTTTATGCAGACTAGCATGAAACATATATTTTGAAAATTTCGTGAAAAAAATATTTAGAAGTTTTTGAGATATCCTGCGCGTTATACCCAAAAACGTCATTTAGAGGAAAATGACTTCAAAGTTTCGGAAACGACGTTTCAGCTATAGTGCGGGTATAATTCTAAAAGCGATAACTTATGTTCTAATGGGAAATTCAACGAAATAATTAGATTAAAATGTTCACAAAGATCATTAACATCTAAAAAAAAATGAAATTTCGAAAATTTTGAGACATTAAGAGTCTTGAGACAACATAATTAAAAAAAAAAAAAAAAAAAAAAAAAAAAAAACTAGAATAAAACTGGTGAATTGAGAAAAGGAATATGAGACATGTGGTAAATGTCTACTAATAGGTGATTTTGTGATAGGTAGTTATCATGGGAGAAGGAAAAAAAAAATGCATCGCTTCTAAAGTAAAATTAAGCTCTTTCGTCAGGATTTTAAGATAAACTACAAAAATGTAAATATTTGGCTGAAAAAAAAAATGATTCTTGGGAATCAAAAGAATGTATAATTAGGAGAATTGTATCTCTTAGAATCATAAATCGAAGACAGAAATTTTTTTATGTATAAATATACGCAATGTATGTAAAAAGGCAATTACCTTTTTAGAATGATAAGTTGCATTTTAACGTTTAATGACATATATGTTTAATGTGTGCACTGGTTCATAATTCACGAACATTTCAAAATATGCAATAAAACATAAAAACTCATGTATTTTTTATGTCACACCATCAACATAAAAACTATTTTTTTATTATTATTGTAGAAAGTTATTTTTAAAAACTTTATATTACCTGAAAAAATAAATAAAATCTACTTCTACAAAAAGCTATTAAATGTAAAAGCTTTTAAGTTTTTGTGTAATTTAAGCGAAACAATAATTTAGTTGAATCAGTGCAGAGATGTAAGGACATATATTTATTGCGGGGGAGCGGATTCAAAAATTTCCCAACTTGATACAATCTACTCTAATTTCCAACTGAAATAATATGTGCAGTGTATATGTATGATAATGAAAGTTATACAAAAAAAATTATTTTGCAAAGAAAAATATTGAACATAAAAATTCTAATTATTTCTTCGTTTATTAAAAGTTTAAATACACCTCTATCACTTAGATAATTCTAATCAAAACTAGATTAATTTCTATTTTCCTATCTTGCAATAATTCGGGATGAAAATAAAGATCCAAAGATAAGATAAACATTTGCAAAATAAATAGGTAGTTAAGAAAGCGTGGGTTCATTTTTTCTAAAACTCAAAATTTTGCTTATTCATGATGAGGAAAAAAAAAAAAAAACACTTATTTTTTCTTACAAAAAAAAAAAAAAAAAAAAAAAAAAAAAAAAAAAAAGTTATTCCATTTTAACTTACTTTAGTGCTATTTGAGATCAAAATGACGGGGAAAGTGAAGTTGTGACTTTCTTTTCTTGTATTAGAATATAATGCTATTTTTAAAGAAAATTTGTGATATTTTCAGATTTATATCTGGCATTGAAGGCACCGACTAAGAATGTAGAATAACTGGTCTAACAACGACCTATTGCTTTAGCGGCAATCGAAAGACACATAAATAATTTGTTGTCCGATTTTCGTTTGTGACAGCAGGATATTTTTTTATTGGAACGTTTATTGGATTTTTTTATTTTTAGAGATCTAGCTTAAAATGACCATTTTATTTTTTATTTTTGTCAACTAGCGTTAGTTTAAGGTTTGGAAATTCTTTGTCTTCTATTGTGTACGAACCATTATCACTTTTCGTATGAAAATAATGCCTAAGAATCAATGAAGTCATTTTGAAATTGTTGAGTAAGGAACAAAGTTTTGGAGGAAATAAAGGATATTGTCTATTCATAGATCTATTAATAGATCCCTTCCCCTGACACACACTCAACTATTCACTAATCGATAAACCTATTATTTTATATGTTATGCATCCAATGTTATATATTTCACCCATATATAGAGTGGACGTTCGGGAATTAATTTAAAAATATTCAAAAAGTAAGGTTTTTTTTTTTTTTTTTTTTTTTTTTTTTTTTTAAATGTACTAAAAAAGAAAGGCGGTCGATATTTCTCTGAAGCGCAGAGCTGATCTCCTGATTTATCCCCTATGTCCCCCCCCCAAAAAAATTACTATAACATAACAATCACAAAAAGACGGATTTTTAATGACAGAAGATCCTCTCAAACATGTGCCGGCTGCACCCCATCTCTGATCGCATACAACATCGTGTGAGATGAAACAAATCATTTCTTTAAATAATTTTAGTTCATATATTGAATCCTAGCCTATGCTTAATTAAAATAGATTTAAAAGAGACAAAATTTCGAACAAGAGTACTGCTGCCAGTATATCAATTTAAATTTAATTCATGTTACCCAAGAATTTACATGATAAAAATTCAATAATCTTTAAATAAGTCATCTTACTAAAAATTCACGTTATACGTTGTATTACTTATACACACCTTTGTGGTTTTTTTTTTTACATTTTGGCTAAAGAACAATGTACAAATACAATTTCGCAGCTCACATTATTGTACTTGTAGAAAAAATTAAAGATTACAAATTAATTCAAAAGAATATTTAGTGAATCGTTCTTACTTGAGAAAGTCGAGTAAAACTTCCAATTTAAGATTTAAGATGGCAGCACTAAACTGTTTTCGTACTGTACTCTCGTTTTGAATGATATAGGAGGACTTCTATTCCCCAAGTAAACATTTAATAACAATAAAAGTGACACAAAAACTTGCTCTTTTCGTTTCAGAAAAATAACATTTTCAATAAATAAATAGAATTTTCTTTGCTTCTTAAATATTTATTTCAAATAGAGAACTTGAATCCTATAAAATCGAGCTTAAAAGTTTTATTAGTAGATGATAATAAAAAATATAGATTGGATTTATGCCTTTCAATAATGCGCATAGTATTTCAGTTCGTCCAAACACTATGGAGACGAAACACCAAATAAATTAAAAACAAAATTCACGTAATAAAAAACTTATCACCATGTTTCAATAAATCTAAAAATGAACTTGACGTAATAAATAGTCAATTAAAAATTAACAAAACGACGAATAATTTTAATATTTAATTTAAATTTATCAAATAAATACTAGCTTAAGCTTAACTAACATAGATTAATAAGTCCCTAAACTTCTACAGTCAGTACCGTTGTTATTATATGAATATGAATTTAGTGGTACGTTGAAACGTTTCCACAAAAAACTGGTATGTTGTGGCCATCACAAAACTTTCTTCTATATAAATCACGTCAATTAAATCATTTAAATAATACAAGAAATTGCGTTAATTTAGCAATAATTCATATCAAATTATATCTGAATTTGAAGTTTGATGAAAATCCGTGCATTAGTTCTTGAGATAGAGCTATAGTGGAAATTGTAAAAAATGTAGCATAGCAGCGCCACCTATTGAGCGATTTGCACCAAAACATAAACATCAGTAAATCATATCAAGGTATACATGAATCTGAAGTTTATTGAAAATCCAAGCATTAGTTCATGAGATAGAGCTATTGCGGAAATCTCAAAAAATGCAGCATAGCAGCGCCACCTGTTGAGAGATTTGCACCAAATGTACAAAACGTAAAGTCCTGATAAGGACTAACTGAAGCTGAAGTTTGATGAAAATCTGTGCATTAGTTCTGGAGATTGAGCTATTGTGGAAATCGTGAAAATGCTGTATATCAGCGCCACCTATTGAGCGATTTACGCCAAAAACTAATCAGCACCAATTTATATCAGGGACTAACTGAATATTAATTTTTATTAAATTCCGTTTATTAGTTCTTGAGATAGAGCGCCCTCAAAATTTATGTCACATACAGACATACTGACAGACAGACAGAGTCGCAGACTCACAAACAGACTTTTGGAAAAACATGTTTTTCGGAATCTCTGACCCCTAAAATGTATAAATCCGTCGATGAAAATTCGTGCATTAGCCCTAGTGATAGAGTTATAGTGAAAATTCTGAAAAATGCAGCATAGCAACGCCATCTGTTGAGCGATTTGCACCAAAACATAAACAGCCATAATTCATATCAAGGTATGCCTGAATCTGAAGTTTGTTGAAAATCCAAGCATTAGTTCTTGAGATAGAGGTATTGCGGAAATCGCAAAAAAATGCACCATAGCAACACCACCTGTTGAGCGATTTACACCAAAATGTATAAAACGTCAATTCATGTCAAGGGTCTGAATCTGAAGTTTAATGAAAATCGGTGCATTAGTTCTGGAGATTGAGCTATTGCGGAAATCGTGAAAAATGGTGTATAGCAGCGCGATTTACACCAACGATTTTCACCAAAAACTCATCAGCACCAATCTATACTAGGAATATAAACTCACTGAATATAAATTTTTATTAAATTCCGTGCGTTAGTTCTTGAGATAGAGCGCCCACAAAATTTGTGTCACATACAGATAGACAGACGGACAGACAGACATTTTGTAAGAACATGTTTTTCGGAATCTCTGACCCCTAAAACATGTAAATCCGTCGAAAACCGGAATTCGAAAATTTTCACGAATCCAATACTTTCTTCTTGATAGAAGAAAATAAAAATGTGTAGACACAGATAAATATAATTCGAAAAAGGTTTTTTTTTTTTTTTTGGTGGGTGGAGGGGGGACTGTTTTCAGGCTCCAATAACAGGGATGAATATAAGGCTAATAAATAACTCGAATAATGAAGTAAAGTACTGGAAGTCCAGCCTGTAGTTTTTTTTTTTTTTTTTTTTTTTTTTTAAATCTCATATCAGCTAACGATATTTACCACCGCACAGATAACTTAAAATTCTTAACATTGGTTTAAATTAATATTTACGTATTATAATGCTTCATTTAATATTAGTTCATTTTAATATACATACATTTGACATCAAATACGTAAGTGTGGCCGTCGAGCTTTCATCTCTAACAGATCTTTATTTTTCATGCGGAAAAATTAGTGAGTAGTTCTGCTGTAAGTTACACACGTGAAATTGAGTCACCTAAATATATATTATAAACCATCGGAATGGAACAAAAAACTTTCTATTTTTCAATTTTTTATCAATAAATTAATGTAATTTCTTTTTTTTTTTTTTCAAAAATAATTTTGTGATATACTATATTTGGAAATCCTGTAAAGTTGTGCTTAAAATTATTGTCAGTAGATGGCGGCACTATGAAATTTATACAAATATATTCAATAATAATGTCATTAACATTTCAGTCAACCTAAAGACGATGACAAAACTAGTCAATTAAAATTTAAAATAACATATTATTAAAATATCCGCTACATCTTAAACAATCTTAAGCCGGGTAAAATATTATAAGTAATCAATTAAAAATTAAGAAGTCCTCAGAGGGAACAATCCAGTTTGTATAACATCTCGATCACTTGGACTTCATATCACGCTACTAACTTAAATTATAAAAATCATTGTTTTAAATTCTGATTTAAATTAAATTTTATTTTTACTAACTTAATCATCAAAGTCTAGTATGTGACATATATCTAATATATAAAAATGAAAATTTGTCTGCCTGTAATTCTATACAAATCCACAATTTGGAAGCCAGAATACTGAAATGTTACGTACAATCGTGGGAAAAATAAATAAATAAATAAATAAACACCCCCTACTAACTTACCAACAAATCAGTGTAGAGAAAAGTTCTGGTACCGAGCGATTGGAAATAAAGTCTACTTTTAAATTATGTATATAAAATTTGCATAGGAGTCATCTACATGTTAAAACGAACCTAAACTTCATTTTTATTTCAATGGCAATATCCAATTTTAACAAGATATTTCAAATCTTCGTTTCAAACTTTGAATATCTTTGAATATCTAGCAAATTTTATATATATAAATTGCTTAGGGGGCCATCTACATGTTAAAACGAACCCAAACTTCATTTTTTTCAATGGCAATATCCAATTTTAGCAAGATATTTCAAATCTTCGGTTCAAACTATGCCTAAACACCAAATTTTAAGTCATTTCAAAGATAAGTTTTTGAAATATACACATTCAAAATTGAGTGTTTCTAATGTGAAATTACATTTTCATATTTTTAATAATATGTCCGGAAATTATACTCCTAATGTACTAATTTTTTGTGCAGCAATAATACTAAAATACCCAAACATAAATATGTTGAATTTGCAATTATAATAATTTTATGATATGAATTATGAATTATGAAATTAATATTCGAAAAAATTATGAATTGAAACCTACAATTTTTTTGATGGATTTAGATTTATTAAGTCCTGCTTTATGTAAATCCAAAATTTCACATTTTTCTTTCAAGAAGTTTTCAAATTATGCTTAAAAAACGGCAAAATGATGGTTTAAGGGGTCGTCTATGATAGAAGTGACTAGATATTTTGAAGTTTCTTATGCTATCCCATCTAGCAGTCTTCAATGATTGCTTGAGGGTCGAATAAGATGCCTTGACAAGAAGGAGGCTGTCTCAGTCAACAATGGAGTACTAAACTTCAATTTGGATACAAACCCTAAAATACGTTCGTTCTAAAATAATTAATTTCTCGGTAACTTATCGCACAAATTACATAAAATTAATTTTTAGGCTAATTGAAGGGTGTAGAGATAATTTATGTTGTCAGAATTGTGTACTGCTATTGAAAAAAAAAAAAAAGTTATGGTTCGTTTTAACATGTAGATGGCCCCCTAAGCAAATTTCATATACATCATTTAAAAAAAGACTTTATTTCCAATTGTTCGGTACAGTAACTTTCTTCTGCGATAATTTGTTGAGGAGTTAGTAGGGGGTGTTTCCTTTTTTTCCCACTACTGTACATGTGTATTAAAATATGGCCGAGGCAACTAAAGTAATCCGGAATCGGAATTACTTATAGTCCAATCAAATTTAAACATTTTTCGTTATAGCTGTTGCCAACAATTAAAAATACACAATAAAATTCTTACCACAACAATTACTTTTCTAATGCAAAAATTTCCTAATGAAAAAATGAAATCAATGGTTTGACGAATTTTAAAAAAAGGGAATATTGCATCATAACTATTCTACTGCAAGATTTCAACGTGAAAAATGAAAATAAAATAAATAGTTTGACGAATTAAAAACAAAAGTGAATGTTACGTCATAATTTTTAGGGTTTCGTACATCTGACGAAACCCTATTCGTCTCGCTCCTCTGTCTGTCCGTCCGTCTGTCTGTCCGTCTGTCTGTCTGTCACAGAGCCCGTTCTCAGAAACTATATATGTTGGAGACTTGAAATTTTGCATACTTATAGCTGGACATCTCAGATCAAATGACAAATCATAAAATTTTGAAAAAGGCGTACATTTAACCCTTTGGGCTCCCACATGTGTATTTTAAACAATTCTTTCTAAGTGAGCCCCTAATTAGGTTGGAGGCGTGAGATTTTGCATACTTATAGCTGAACACTTCACATCAAATGACAAACCATAAAATTTTGAAAAAGTCGTACATTTAACCGTTTGGGCTCCCACATGTGTGTTTTAAACAATTCTTTCTAAGTGAGCCCTTAATTAGGTTGGAGGCGTGAAATTCTGCATACTTATAGCTGAACACCATCATGCGACAAATCATAAAATTTTGAAAAAGTCGTACATTTAACTCTTTGGGCTCCCACATGCGTATTTTAAGCAATTCTTTCTAACTGAGCCCTTTATTAAATTGGAGATTTGAAATTTTGCATACTTATAACAGAACACCTGAGGCCAGGTGACAAATCATAAAATCATGAAAAAGTCTTACGTTTAACCCTTTGAGCTACCACATATGTATTTTAAGCAATTCTTTCTAAGAGAGCCCCTAATTAAGTTGGAGACACGAATTTTTGCATAGGTATAGCTGAATACCCCAGACCGCACGACAAATCTTAAACTTTAAAAAAAGTCTTATCATGGAAGACGGTAGTATTCCGAGTGACGCAGCCTTAAGCCTAAAATCGTATCGTATCGTATCGTTAAAATCGTATCGTATCGTATCATAGAATTCGTAGATGGCGGAACTCATATATACAGCTAACTCGCCGAGCTCTATCTTGTGTATTTTAAGCAATTTTTCTAACCTCCGCCCTTTTCACCGGGAATCACCTTTCCAACTTTTGCCGACACCCCTTTGACCATTCTTTCATATTATGCACCATAGCCTTACATATTTTAGTTACACTTTTTACCGCCAGGGACGCCTACTTATCTCGGGTGCTATGGGTCCAATCCCCTCGACTAATAAATCTACGGATAGTATGTAAAACGGAGTTTCGTTCGGATAGAGGTTTGTTTAGAACAGAGTGCGCCCCTGGTTGCGAAATGTGGAACTAACAGATTTTTCAAAATGATAAAGTGTTTTGAAAGAAATATTAAACGAAACCCTTTGTGCGATCTGTGATCACACTTACCCACTTGTTCTCTTTTGTCATTTCCATGTGAAAAATTACATTTATTTAAATCACTTGACGAATAAAAAAAAAATGGAATATTACGTCATATTGGGAATATAAAGAACTTGGTGAATATATAACGTCACATAAGTGTGGAAAAATGTATTGAAGCATAATAAAAACTCGATTATGGAAATATTGGCGTATTTTAACATTATTGCTCCAATGATGAATGGAAATAAGTTGATTTATTGCCGTATTATTTTGCGTCTGTTATATAAATTTATACATTCTTATATTAAGTTTTCATTTGATTCATGTGTACAACACTCAAAGGCGGATCTGGAGAGTCCTCAAGGGGGGGGGGGGGCGATTTTAGAAATTTGGAGACTCCAATCTGATGCGCGGGTCGGGGCTAATTTTTTTCACTGCGGGTCGTGTTACTTCTACTTTTTGCT
Organism: Maratus speciosus; assembly: GCA_963932465.1. Lineage (NCBI taxonomy): Eukaryota > Metazoa > Arthropoda > Arachnida > Araneae > Salticidae > Maratus > Maratus speciosus. The sequence goes on along the minus strand of OZ010795.1, from coordinate 283,746,508 downwards.
GCGGATCGGGTTTGGGTCCGGTTGACTATACTTTTTTGCTGCGGGTCGCGTTTAGGTCCGGTTGACTTCTACTTTTTGCTGCGGGTCGGGTTTGGGTCCGGTTGACTTCTACTTTTCTGCTGCGGGTCGGGTTGACTTCTAATTTTTAGCTGCGCTCTAGCGCATTGGGTTTGGGGCAGATTGGCATACATTATTTCATATTTGGGTCAGTTTCGGATTGGGTTTTCACTCTTGCGAGAAGGGTTCGGGCCGAGCCGAATTTTGAAAAGAGAGTCTAAATATTTTTGAAGATAAAAGCTAAAGTAAAAGATCCATAACTGACACGCCCAAACAATTATTTAATAATACTTTTTAATTTCCAGGATTATGTCAAAAATACTAGTTTGTTATAAGACCGCTTGTCTCTTTATATCTAAGATGAGTTGTAATTCAATAAAGAATGCTTTGAAACTTATTAAAAAACATACCGGGTGTCCTAAAATGGACTGACTGATTTTAAAATTCAGTAACTTGCAAATGGTGACAACAATTTAAAAAAATCTTGCAGAAGGGTTATGTAAGATGGCATGAAATTTTTTACTGCGATTCTTGATTTTACATTACAATAACAGCGATAGATGGCAATGCAAACAATAGTCGTTAAATCGGGCACCGATTTAGCGCCTATTGCTGGCAGCACCACCTGGTTTCTGTTTTAAACTAAAATTAAAAATCGCAGTAAAAAAAATTCCTGGTCAGAAGTAATTCTCAGTTTAAAAAAAAAAAAAAAAAAAAAAAATTGAAATGTTACATTAAAGGGGGTGGGGGGGGGATTCCCTTCTGACACTAATTATTGTTGCAGGTCGAGTTAGCTGTTTTCAATCCGGGTCGATTTCAGGCTGAATGTAGATTCATGCAAGCTCGGTTTGGGTTAACGCGTTTTGTTCAAAAGTTAGTTCAGTATATTATTTCAGATTCAAAATTATACCTATAATAATGCACATAGGTGTATGTGTGCTGTTTCCTAAAGAGAGCACTGTATTTTTTCCACGACTCTTTGATAAAATTCGCATTTCTTCCACGACTCTTTGACAAAATTCGCGTTTTTTCGGTAACTTTTTGACGAAATTCGCATGTTTTCCCAGCCTTTTGTAAATTTCGCATTTTTCCGTAGCCGTTTGATGAAATTCACATTTCTTTCATTATTATTTGACAAAATTTACGTTTCTTCCGCAACCCTTTGACGAAATTAATGTAATTTTGCTGCCCTTTGATAAAATTCGCGTTTTCTTCCTTCGATCCTTTGACAAAATTTCTGTTTTTTCCGCGATCCTCTGACGAAAATTGCATTTTTTCAGCGATCCTTTGACGAAAATCGCGCTTTTTAAGCGATTCTTTGACGAAATTTGCTATTCTCCGCGATCCTTTGACGAAATTTGAGTTTTTTCACGACCCTTAGAGGAAATTTGCGTTTCTTTCGCGATTCTTTGATAAAATTAGCATTTTTCGCGATCCTTTGACGATATTCGCGTTTTTTTCGCGGTTATTTGACAAAATTCGCGTTTTCTGCGCGATCCTTTGACAAAATTCGTGTTTTCCGTGATCATTTGAAGTATTTCGAGTTTTCCGTGGTCCTTTTGACGAAATTCGCGATTTTTTGGCTGCTCTTTGACACAATTTGGGGTTTTCCCGCTATTCTTTGGTGAAATTGAAGTTATTTTCTGCGAACTATTGACGAAATAGGTATTATGCGGCGACCATTGGTCAAAATTCGCAATTTATGTCCGAATTTTCAGATTGATGATTTTTTTTAGATTTTCGGAACCGAATGCCTTAACTCTCTCGCTGCGAAGATATATATATTATGAAAATAGGTTCAAAAATTGCGCCTTTATTTTATTACATATTTCAAATCTGAATATATTTTACAGTTCAAATATGCCCAAAATCTTTGTGAAAGAGTTTCTTTTTTAAATAGAGTAAGATCATAAAAAAAAAAAAAAAAAAAAAAAAAAAAAAATGATTTGCTGCGGAAATTGCGGGTTGCGCAAATTTTGCCACTTTTACGTTGGCCGTGGATGGCGGGATGCGCAGTGAGAGAATTAAATTTTCGGAAAATTTAGAACAGAATCACCCTGCTCCTGAGATTTTAAATAACCCTCCTTCAAGTATTTTTTTTAATAGCTGTCGCCATTTGTAAGTTATTGAATTGTATTTAAAATCAATCAGTCCATTTTAGGACACCCAGTATATTCAGAAGGTATGGGATGATGGCTGAAAGAAGCATATTTAAAAAAATTAAAACTGGCTTCGATATGTCAGTTAACGGTTTATCAGCGCTGAAATTTCCAGGTCCAACCCACAAAAAAAAAAAAAAAAAAAAAAAAAAAAAAAAAAAAAAACTATTGGCCCGGTATAATAGCTAAAAAAATCAACTCCAGACCAGTCTGCATTTTTGCAATTAAAATTTTTCATTAAAGCACACTTATTTATGCTCATTTTATTTCACATTATAAGTCAAAAATCATGAATACAGAAAATCATTAATATTAATGACTGTTTAGGCAATTATGTACATAAATACTAAGTAAAAATCATTACTTAGACGAATACATTCAAATGGAAATCCAGTAAGAAAATCAGTTTAGAATGAAAGAAACGGATGATAAAAGAAAATCACAATTTTAAAGCTCTACAAAGAAAAAAAAGTAGATTTTTAAATATGCATCTCTGTAATTTATCAAATCAAATTAAATTTTTAAAGATTTCGCTAAACAAATGTACAACATAAATATAAATTTTACGGACATAAATAAGTAAGATGCCCGACCAACTTGGGTTCGGGGAAAAAAATTAAGAGAAGTACACGGAAAGCGGTCGGGCCAATACTGTTTATCATACGGTCTGACACACAAACCGAACGTTTAGCTTTTATTCCGGGACGAGCCCCCAGCTGGAAATTCTGACCAGTGCTGACCTCTAGGAAGAATGAAGGCTCGACCTGGAAGAAAAAGAAGTCTGGCCCGACCCGAATTTGCAGAACAAATTAAGATCAGGGCACGTCCCGGGTCTAAATGAGAGAAGACTTGACCCAGGCCGGGTCTCATGAATTTAAACTGGCGCGACCCGAGTCGGGTCGCGCCGGGCTCGAGCATCACCGCAAGTCATTTCCAGTGAGGATGCATAATGCCATTTTGCAAACCCCTTTTTTGCCCAAGGGGGGGGGGCGATCGCCCCCCCTTAGATACGCCATTGACAACACTTCGACTGGTTTTTTTTGTTTTTTTATGTTGTATGTTAAATTTTGAAATTGGTTTTTCAAAACAAACACCCTTAATATTCCGTGCAACGAAGGGTACTTTAGCTAGTATAAGTATATTTCTACACAATCTAGAATAACATTTAAATTATATCTATTAAAAAATACATTAAAAAATGTAATTATTAAGTTAGAGGATTAAATAAATTCAGTATGTTAATTAAACTATAGCATATGCTTAACATAGAGTAATATGACCCCGAATTTTTGCAAGCAGTATTGCTGGGGGGGGGGGGGAGTAACATATTACTCATGGAATAAAAAAAAATTAAGTTTAATTAACGTTTTAGCTAACGAATAAAGTATATAAACAATTTCAAAGACCACGTGAATGTAGTACTTAAAAATAAAAATTATTGAAACTTCAAAAGAATACTTACTAAATTACGTGTTTGTGCTTAGAAAGAAAGAGATAGAAAACTTGATATTTATAATTACTATTCAGATATTCCATAATAATCTCATAATAAACAAGTCAGAAACTGTACGTCAAACGTGGCAAATGAGGTCCGTAATTACCATAACTAGTTTTATAAATATTCAGGTTTTGATGCATAGTTGTTGCACTCTTAAGCGAAAATGCATGAATACAAAATTTATTACGATTATATATATATAATGCAGTAACACGGAAATATTATGAATCCATCTTAAATAGAACATAATCAAAGTGCCAACATAGAATCATTACCTAGCATGGGATACCATTGAAGTAATTATGTATGATAGGATTTAATAGAAGAAGAAAACGTGTATTTATATCTTATTAAGGGATTCGAGTTTCATAAAATTTTGCAACGATTATACATATGATATATAGAACCATTCTTTTGGGTAGTTTTTGAGCTGTTATATGCAGATAGACAGACAAATAGGAGGACAGACAAGACGACGACTATAGGTGCTACGTATTTATATAATTACGACATTTCCCCATAGACCATAATGTAATGGATTACTTTTGAGTGTCTGTGTAAATAAACTATGAACGCTACATACTTTATTTGCAATACCGGATATGACACAGTAAATCTCAATAACATATATCAATTACAGATCATTCCAAATATATTAACGTAAGAGTTTGGATAGACAGATAAACTGAATTCATAAACACTTTTCAACTATGTTGAAAAGTGTTAAAAACGCATAATAGGTTGAGATTTCACTTTCAGCAATTTATACAACTAAACGGAAGCATACTTGAATATTGATGGACATAAATCATCAAGATGAATAACTGTACTAAAAATAAACTAATTTCATCAGTCACACAAATAATATAACTTTTCAACTTAGCCATAAATCTCTTTATAGTGCTAATGAATTTAACCTTGAAATTCCTGTAAAGATAATGACTTGTTGAATGACTAAATTATACTCATAAAATACAGTAAACTGATTAATTGTTATTATTATGTATCTTGTAATGCAAACATTTCCTTTCATTCTAAAAAATGTAGCTAACCAGGAGAGATGCCTATAAAAATGCTCTCTTATTACAGTTTACATAGTTTTAATTAAACAACATCTAAATGTCACTGCATCTTCATTTAATATTGAAATAATCTAGAATTTCTTTACTTAAAGGATGCATAAAAAAAACGTGCATTGGATAATACATTTTTCTTCAAATATAAAGTTAATAATATCGTCAACTAATAGGTTTTGGGATAAAAGTAAAATGTGGATTTACACCGTTAACGGATAAGTGTCCTGAAAAAGGGTAAGTCCCAATTTACATTCCGTACTCACGCCTATTTAATGGGATTCAAAATCCTTTTAAGATTATGAACACTGATTAACTGATTATAATTAAATAAATAAAATAGCCACCACTGAAATCTGAAATATCAGATATTTGATAAATAAAGTCAAATAAACTTTTAAACTTTCAAAAAGAAAAGTTGAAAGAACTTTTTGCGGTAACACGTAAATAATTAAAAGTTAAGAAAATGGCAGGTTCTAAAGAAAATTTAGCAATTGAAAAACTAACAGCTACGAATTATTCGATATGAAAATTTAAGGCCGAAATGATGTTAAATAAAAAAGATTTATTTCATGAAATTACGGAAGACCCGCCTAATCCAATTACGGACGCTTGGTACAAATGTGATAAGAAATACCGTGCACTCATTGATTTAACAATTGATCATAATCAGATTACTCATGTTAAAAATTTACAGAAAGCCAGAAAAACTTGGCAAGCTTTGCGCGAAATCCATGCACAACATAACTTGTCTAGCAAACTTTATCTCTTAAGAAAACTTTATGGGATTAAATTAGCAGAAGGTGGCAACGTTGTTAATCATATTACAAAAATAATGGAAATAGTGGATAAATTAGCTAACAAAGTAGAAGTTATAAATGATAACCACATTTCTGCACTGTTATTGTGCTCCCTACCTCAATCTTATTATACTCTTATTACTGCTCTTGAATCGAGAGAAGGGAATCAGCTTACTCAGTCATTTATTAAATCTAAACATATTGATGAATATAAGCGAAATCATCAAGATGAATAACTGTGCTAAAAATAAACTAATTTCCTCAGTCACACAAATAATATAACTTTTCAACTTAGCCATAAATCTCTTTATAGTGCTAATGAATTTTACCTTGAAATTCCTGTAAAGATAATGAATTGTTGAATGGCAAAATTATACTCATAAAATACAGTAAACTGATTAATTGTTATTATTATGTATCTTGTAATGCAAACAATTTCTTTCATTCTAAAAAATGTAGCTAACCAGGAGAGATGCATATAAAAATGCTCTCTTATTACAGTTTACATAGTTTTAATTAAACAACATCTAAATGTCACTGCATCTTCATTTAATGTTGAAATAATCTAGAATTTCTTTACTTAAAGGACGCATAAAAAAACGTGCATTGGATAATACATTTTTCTTCAAATATAAACTTAATAATATCGCCAACTAATACGTTTTGGGATAAAGGTAAAATGTGGATTTACATCGTTAACGGATAAGTATCCTGAAAAAGGATAAGTCCCAATTTACATTTCGTACTCACGCCTATTTAATGGGATTCAAAATCCTTTTAAGATTATGAACACTGATTAACTGATTATAATTAAATAAATAAAATAGCCACCACTGAAATCTGAAATATCAGATATTTGATAAATAAAGTCAAATAAACTTTTAAACTTTCAAAAAGAAAAGTTGAAAGAACTTTTTGCGGTAACACGTAAATAATTAAAAGTTAAGAAAATGGCAGGTTCTAAAGAAAATTTAGCAATTGAAAAACTAACAGCTACGAATTATTCGATATGAAAATTTAAGGCCGAAATGATGTTAAATAAAAAAGATTTATTTCATGAAATTACGGAAGACCCGCCTAATCCAATTACGGACGCTTGGTACAAATGTGATAAGAAATACCGTGCACTCATTGATTTAACAATTGATCATAATCAGATTACTCATGTTAAAAATTTACAGAAAGCCAGAAAAACTTGGCAAGCTTTGCGCGAAATCCAGGCACAACATAACTTGTCTAGCAAACTTTATCTCTTAAGAAAACTTTATGGGATTAAATTAGCAGAAGGTGGCAACGTTGTTAATCATATTACAAAAATAATGGAAATAGTGGATAAATTAGCTAACAAAGTAGAAGTTATAAATGATAACCACATTTCTGCACTGTTATTGTGCTCCCTACCTCAATCTTATTATACTCTTATTACTGCTCTTGAATCGAGAGAAGGGAATCAGCTTACTCAGTCATTTATTAAATCTAAACATATTGATGAATATAAACGAAATCATCAAGATGAATATCATCAAGATGAATAACTGTGCTAAAAATAAACTAATTTCCTCAGTCACACAAATAATATAACTTTTCAACTTAGCCATAAATCTCTTTATAGTGCTAATGAATTTTACCTTGAAATTCCTGTAAAGATAATGAATTGTTGAATGGCTAAATTATACTCATAAAATACAGTAAACTGATTAATTGTTATTATTATGTATCTTGTAATGCAAACAATTTCTTTCATTCTAAAAAATGTAGCTAACCAGGAGAGATGCATATAAAAATGCTCTCTTATTACAGTTTACATAGTTTTAATTAAACAACATCTAAATGTCACTGCATCTTCATTTAATGTTGAAATAATCTAGAATTTCTTTACTTAAAGGACGCATAAAAAAACGTGCATTGGATAATACATTTTTCTTCAAATATAAACTTAATAATATCGCCAACTAATACGTTTTGGGATAAAGGTAAAATGTGGATTTACATCGTTAACGGATAAGTATCCTGAAAAAGGGTAAGTCCCAATTTACATTTCGTACTCACGCCTATTTAATGGGATTCAAAATCCTTTTAAGATTATGAACACTGATTAACTGATTATAATTAAATAAATAAAATAGCCACCACTGAAATCTGAAATATCAGATATTTGATAAATAAAGTCAAATAAACTTTTAAACTTTCAAAAAGAAAAGTTGAAAGAACTTTTTGCGGTAACACGTAAATAATTAAAAGTTAAGAAAATGGCAGGTTCTAATGAAAATTTAGCAATTGAAAAACTAACAGTTACGAATTATTCGATATGAAAATTTAAGGCCGAAATGATGTCAAATAAAAAAGATTTATTCCATGCAATTACGGAAGACCCACCTAATCCAATTACGGACGCTTGGTACAAATGTGATAAGAAATACCGTGCACTCGTTGATTTAACAATTGATCATAATTAGATTACTCATGTTAAAAATTTACAGAAAGCCAGAAAAACTTGGCAAGCTTTGCGCGAAATCCATGCACAACATAACTTGTCTAGCAAACTTTATCTCTTAAGAAAACTTTATGGGATTAAATTAGCGGAAGGTGGCAACGTTGTTAATCATATTACAAAAATAATGGAAATAGTGGATAATATAGCTAACAAAGTAGAAGTTATAAATGATAACCACATTTCTGCACTGTTATTGTGCTCCCTACCTCAGTCTTATTATACTCTTATTACTGCTCTTGAATCGAGAGAAGAGAATCAGCTTACTCAGTCATTTATTAAATCTAAACTTATTGATGAATATAAGCGAAAATATGATAACGAAGAGAGACCAGAAAAACCTGCCAGAGCGTTTAAAGCACAGAAAAATTACAACAACGAAACAATAAATACTGCTGCAATTGTCGGATGAGAAATCACAATACACAGGAATGTTGGCATAACAAAGCCAAAACGCAAAACACACCCCAAAATCAACATATTAGAACAAACAGAAAACATTACCCTACATCACTAGTTTTTCAAAAGAGTGAAAACGATTTTAGAAGTCAGCTAACACCGGAATCGAACCGTAGGTACAGTCACTCCGAAAACTAAAACGGAAAAAACTTATCAGTTACGGGCCAGGTGACGTAAATATAAATACTCGTACATCAGACAACAAAATTCATGAAATAACACTTAAAGATGTATACTAGTACCTGAAATCAAAACAAATTTATTATCGGTTAGCAAAGCGACGCAAAATGGATGTGAAATTATATTCAGAAACGACAAATGTATGTTCTAATGGTTAAATTATACTCATAAACTACAGTAAACTTATTTATGGCTTTTATTATGTATCTTGTAATGCATACATTTTCTTTCATTCTTAAAAATGTAGCTAACCAGGAAAGAGGCATATAAAAATGCTCTTTTATTACAGTTTAAATAGTGTTCATTAAACAACATCTAAATGTCACTGCATCTTCATTTAATATTGAAATAATCTAGAATTTCTTTACTTAAAGGAGGCATAGATAAACGTGCATTGGATAATACATTTTTCTTCAAATATAAAATTAATAATATCGTCTACTAATACGTTTTGGGATAAAGGTAAAATGTGGATTTACACAGTTAACGGATAATTGTCCTGAAAATGTGTAAGTCCCAATTCACACTTCGTACTCACGCCTATTTAATGAAATTCAAAACCCTATCAAGATTATGAACACTGATTAATTTATTATAAATAAATAAATTATATAGACATCACTGAAATCTGAAATATCAGATGTTTGATAATAAAAGTCAAATAAACTTTTAAACTTTCCTAAAAGAAAAGTTGAAAGAACTTTTTACGGCAACACGTAAATAATTAAAAGTTAAGAAAATTAAAGTTTCTAAAGACAATTTAGCAATTGAAAAACTAACAGCTACAAACTATTCGATATGAAAATTTAAGGCCGAAATGATGTTAACTAAAGAAGATTTATTTCATGCAATTACGGAAGACCCGCCTAATCCAATTACGGACGCTTGGTACAAATGTGATAAGAAATCCTGTGCACTCATTAATTTAACAATTGATCATAATCAGATTACTCACGTTAAAAATTTACAGAAAGCCAGACAAATTAGCAAGCTTTGCGCAAAATCCATGCGCAACATAATTTGTCTAGCAAACTTTATCTCTTAAGAAAACTTTATGGGAATATATTAGCGGAAGGTGGCAACGTTGTTAATCATATCACAAAAATAATGGAAATAGTGGATAAATTAGCTGCCAAAGGAGAAGTTATAAATGATAAGCACAATTCTGCACTGTTATTGTGCTCCCTACCTCAATCTTATTATACTCTTATTACTGCTCTTGAATCGAGAGAAGAGAATCAGCCTACTCAGTCATTTATTAAATATAAACTTATTAATGAATATAAGCGAAGATATGATAACGAAGAGAGACCAGAAAAACCTGCCAGAGCATTTAAAGCACAGAAAAATTACAACAACAAAACAAATAATAAATACTGCTGCAATTGTCGGATGAGAAATCACAATACACAGGGATGTTAGCATAACAAAGCCAAAACACAAAACACACCCCAAAATCAACATATTAGAACAAACAGATAACATTAAACCTACATCACTAGTTTTTCAAAAGAATGAAAACAATTTTAGAAGTCAACTAACACCGGAATCGAACCGTAGGTACAGTCACTCCGAAAACTAAAACGGAAAAAAACTTATCAGTTACGGGTCAGGTGACGTAAATATAAACACGCGCACATCAGGCAACAAAGTTCGTGAAATAACACTTAAAGATGTATACTAGTACCTGAAATCGAAACAAATTTATTATCGGTTAGCAAAGAGACGCAAAATGGATGTGAAATTATATTCAGAAATGACAAATGTATGTTCAAACTTAACGGCGAAATACGTTTAGAAGCGCGAAAAGTAAATAACCTATACGATGTTCCGTTAGCATTCGAAAACAACACAAACGTAGCACAAAGCTGCAACAACAAAAATTGCCTAGAATTATGGCACCTTAGGTTAGGACATAGAAATCTAACATCAATTAAAGAAATTACGCTAAACGAATTAGCTAGAGGAGTCCAAATAAAAAAACTGTAAGCATAACATATATTGCGAACCGTGCATTAAAGCAAAATTAACTGATGAACCCTATCCGAAAATTGCAGAGTATAGAGCAACTAAAATACTCCAGCTCATTCACTCCGACGTGTGCGGATCTTTTCAAACTCCAACAATAGGGGAGAAATCATATTTTTTTTACTTCTATTGATGAGTACTCACCACTTACGATCATATGCCTATTGTCTAGAAAAAGTGAAGTTTACGAAAAACCTAAAGAATTCATCGTGTTAATTAGCAACAAATTTGGAGAAAAACCGAAAGCAATTAGAACAGATAACGGAGGGGAATTCACATCAGATGAAATAGAAAATTGCCTCAAGGCTAATGGGATAACACATCAACACAAATTACATTATTTAATTTTGCTCGAAAGGCTGTAACATCATTAAATGCACTTGAAATAATTTTTTCCCACTGGCCGTAATGCAACGGAAAATTATGACTGTCTCTGTAATTAAACTATGTATCCGATTTTCATAAAATTTGAAATGACACAACAAAATTTTGCAACAATTATATATTTAAATTTTCAGACCATTCCGTTGGGTAGTTTTTGCTCTGAAATATGCGGAATGGTGGACAGACAGACGGACCGAACGACGACTATAGTTGCTACTATTACAATTAATTATAACATAATTAATAACATAATATTATAATATTATAACATATATATATATTATAATATTATAATGTTGTAATTATTTACATAATTACGAACCTAAAAAGAGAGCAAAAAGTTTTCTTCTTTTTTCAGAAATTAGCGTAGACGACTCTTTTCATTTATTGATAATTATTACTTCTGAAAATCTGAAATGAGCCATATTTATAACCAGTGAAAAAAAAAAGAGGAAACTTGATTAAATTAATTAAAAAATGCAACTTGTATGCTTGAAAGAAAATAAAAAATAATATATATATATATATATATATATTATGGTTAAGTTTATAAGTTTCAATATTTATTTACAGATGCTACAAAACAGGTAAAATACAGAATACAAAATGTATTTTAATGTATAATATGGTTAATTTAAACGCACACATATCATGATTAGTAAAATTATAAATATAGTTTGAAAACCCAACTGCAACATACTAGAAATGATAATCATAATATACAAATCATTCGGTGTTATCGTGTTAAAAAGGAATGTGTCAGCAAATATCACATAAATGTGAGAAATTGTTATTTAGAAGCAATGGCAAAACAAGGGATAGCGGGTGTGGGGAGGAGTTGTAATCAACTAAAAATAATTTCCTACAGCTCATAAAGGGGAGATGCATACACAATTACTTGTGTTTGGATTTATACATAAAACATGACATAATGAAAAGAAATTAACAGCCAAAGTATAAGTTATTCTTAAAACTGTTACCCCAATCTGTGTTCGCGTACGAGGAAGGGTATTTCCTCTTATTTTCTCTCTCTCACTTTGAAATGAGCTAATTCTACGCATATCTATATAATCAGTGTAAGAAAAAAGAGGTGGGGACTGAAATTATTAAACAATGCAAATTATTGCACACTCCCATAGAATAATGTAAATTACATTTATTGAAATTCCAAAATTTATTTCTGCATTCTGAATTTCTGGATTATTTCTGCATACTCGTTGACTTTTATCACACATAATATTTTTCTTAAGTTTCTTAAAACTGAAATAATTTTGTCTTTTAGTAAATATTGTCAACCAAAAATTTTTCCCACCGTGCCTTGTGAAATTTCGAAGTCAATTGAAATTTAAAAGAAATGTCCTTCTTTGCATAAAAAATATTGATACTAATATGAGATTACTGTGATTATAATCACATTATTTATTCACGGAAAATGTTGTTAAGGCGGTAAAAAAAAAAAAAAAAAATCTTATTATACCCAAATTATGGGTGGAAGGGAGGAATGTTGTGAATAATATGTGGCGATTGCAATATGATGATACCTTTAGGGAGAACTTTACATGGGGAAGTGATCGAAATTACCACACTTAAACAGTACTAACCTTCTAGTACATGACTGAGTATACATTTGGTTCGGTAATTTTGAGATTTTGTTTCTGGGGGGGGGAGGGGGGGGGGGGTTGGGAAAAATTATCAGTGGATAACATTGAGTATCTTATTTTCACTATTAACTTTTCTTGAAGTGAAAACTTCTTTAAACGCGTTGAGCTTTTTTTGAGATGGGGAAAAACCACTGATTTCGAGACACTGTAACGTAACCGACATGCTAGCATTTTGACACGTAGGCACTAGCGCGCCAAGCGGTGAATGACAGGAACTTTTCCCTCTTCAGCTCAATCCGCAAAAGAAGAAGGAAGCTAAAACTCACTTTTTCTCCCGGCGTATTGCTAAAACAAATTATTATTTTGTTTTTCGTCAGTTAAAATGAATTATACCGTATTCGTGACCTACCTATTTCGTGTAACTAAAAACCGATAACGCTGTATTTTATCGTGTTGATGGTCTGGTCAATGACCAACAGTATTGGCGGGAATTTCGATTACGGAAGATAAAATACGGGGCACAGATGTCAGATACGTACTTGGGTACCTAATTGACAGCAAAATGGCGTTACTTTATTTTACAAGGTAACCCGGCTACTGTTGCTTATTTATTAATAAATTGTTCATTTACTTTTATTTTATTTTTTTTTAATTGTAAAATTGTTTTGTTCTATAGTTATTAATGAAATTACCGTTTATTTATTGTTGTTTACTTTTTAAAACAATAGAAAATAATTTAAAAATATATATTGTAACTGGTATTGGAAAACGGGCTTTCGCCAAACTGACGTTAAAAAATCGCGCCAAACCTGGTTCGTATATTACATCTCTGCCAAATTCTCGGTTTTTTGATTTTTCGATTTTTTATCCAAATTTTCCGGATTTTTAAAATTTTCCCTTTCATTGTATCCCAAACACTACCTTCATACCAAATTTCAAGATTCTAGGGATACAGGACGTACTTTCTGAGTTTTAATGATCGGTGAATCAGTTTCGAAAATTCCATTTCCACATTACTTTAGATTTACGAAGTTTCAAGTTTCTGGGAATCACCAACACAAAGATATTGGGGGGTCAAAAGTACCCTGAGTTGCTTCCAGAATAAGAGGCTTACGTGCTGTGCTTTCAAGACTTGGCAGGGGCACTGGCGTGTCCCCAGATGCTTTCATTAGTGCTGTTTCACAATTCAACGCATAAAACATTTCCTGACGATTAAAAAAACACACACGTAATTGTTGAAGTTTTCACTTCTATTGGAACTCCCAAAGTGCCACTTTTTTTTTTTTTTTTTTTTTACTATTGCTTTAAAATATTAATACCTTAAACTAACTGTTCAGCTGATTTTCCAATAAAATTTAGGGTAAAATAGTAAGTTTGAAATATATATATATATATATTTTTTTTTTTCTGCAGGATGGAGCAGAGTCTGATGGAAAACCAAAAAAGAAAAAAAAACACTAACTTTTACAACTAAGTCTCTAATTCTCAGTGAAAAAAAAATCATAGGTTTCGGTTATATTTATAAACTCATAAAACTTTCAAAACATTTGAACAATAAGAACTGTTTTTTTAAAATTTTAAATGGCCCGATGTCAAAAAAAAAAAAAAAAAAAAAAAAACCTGTTAGCTGCCGAAGACAATATAATTAGGTTTGTTTGGAAAGATTTTCGTTTAAGGCTGTCTGGGGCTGTTTTCTGATACATTTTTTAAGTGATTTTTATTCGAAAACGCATGAAATTGGCAGATGTTGCTATTCAGAAACCATGTCATCGAAATATATTTATTATTTTTTGGTACACGCGAAAGATCTTTCAGAAAATAGTGTGGAAGTTCGGGTTTTTTTAAAACAAAATTTCCACACGCGAAACCGCGAGACAAGATAAAAACCGGTCGTCACGTGACAACAATTACGTATAACTCGATAAGTAATTTATTTATCAAAAAATGAAAACTAATTTCGATTCCTATTCTCTTCATTAGTCAGGCCTTTTTTTCTTTCCTTTGCCATTATGTTTGAAAATGTGTAAAAAATTGCGTAAGAAAGTTTGCGTTCTTGAACAAGCGATTTGAGAACCGTCTTAAATATATAAGTTTTTTCAACACCAATTTTTGATACATTTAAAATTTAAAGCCGAGGGTTCCTCGTACTTTCGTTTAAATATACAGAGTGTTACTAAACTCATGGTAGATACTTTAAGGGTAGGTAGAGCACACAGTAACAATCATTTATTGTATATGAATGTATGGGACCAAGTGACGCATTAATGTAAAAACACCACGGGGCAATTAGGCCCCTTTTTTAAATTTCAAAATTTCTCAATCATACCAGAAATTTTTTATGCTATCCTTTTCTTGACATTTGATAATTACTTAACAACAAAATTCTTCTTTGAAAATTTTTGGTATGAAATCGAAATTTTTGAATTTAAAAAAAAAAGCGCAAAACTGGCAAACTTATCAAACGCAATAAATGAATAAAAAGGATAAAATGTTTATTTACAATGTAATTTGCAAGTAAATATTACAATAACTGTTCAAAATTGAGCCCACCATCTGTGATACATGCTTCGTAGCGTCGGTGAAACGATTGGCGTACACGTCTAAAGATGTCAGGCATTTCCCGCACACAGGGGCGCGCCGACCCAGTGTGCAAAGTGTGCGACGCACACAGGCGCCGAAGTAGCAAAGGCGCCAAATATTTCCGTTGAAGTGCAAATACTTAAAAAAAAATCCTTAATTTAATTAAACTAAAATGTATTACATTTTCTTGACATCTGATTTATGATTTGTAAATTTGTCTGAGATAAACTTTCTTATAGATATTTATTTTATTATTATTATTATTTATTTTATTTCGTTTCATTCTACTTCTGTATCTCCCAATATGTGATTTAGATGTAGGTCTATCCTACCTTTCAATAAACAGAGGCGCACCTCATATAGATGAAATCAATGAAAGACGCCATAATTCCCATGGCTGAAAACATGCAATACTATTATCTCACTGTAGTAGTGGTAAAGAATTGTACAGTTTTATTACAGCAGGGCTAAATTGTACCTGTTTTTGTTATTTTTAAATAGCAATCTTCTTTTTACTGCAGAATTTCTGTCATAAATAAGATGAAACTTACTATTCGGATGCATATACATTTCACGGGCATAAGCATAAATCCTCTAAGACTCAAAAACTCTATTTAAAAATAATTTGCAGAAATAATATAAATCATAGAAAATTTAAAATTACATTTTTCAGAGGATCAACCTATCTCAAAAGTTTTGTAGGTGAAGGGGACAGACACCTTAACTACTAAATAACAAATTAATAATATAAATTAATTAACATTAAATTACGATCACTGGTAACAATTAAAAGAACCCCATTCAGATATTTTTGATTTTAAAGGAAGCATCCTTTAAAGTGGATTTTTAATTTAAAAAATAGCTAGTAAGAGGAAAGATTCGAATGGGCACCAGGAAAACTTTCAAAGGGCGCCCCCATAGGTCCGCGGGGAGCGCGTTGGACATGGACAGCCTTGAGTTAGAGAACGGAACTTCCAGGCTCGGACTCTGCCCGTTTATATTTTTGCAGTTTGCGACCCGACCTGTACAAAAATTAGTGAAAACAGGTCCAACTCAATTTCTACAAAAAATTCCTAATTTCTTAACATACAATTAAAATCCTTTTAAAGAATACTGCATGCATATTTATGAAGAAATGTTAGATTATTATGTGTTCCCAAGACAGAAAGTACACAATAGCAACATTAATGATTACATACTTAGACTTTTCAACATTCAAATAAAGATTCATTAAAAAAAAAAAAAAAAAAAATGTAGTTTAGAATAAAAGAAAAGAAAGAGGGTTAAAAAAAATTATAATTTTTGAAACTATGTAATAAAAAGTAGATTTTTGAAAATATATCTCTGTAATTTATTAAGGTATATTTACAATGATTCCATTATCAGATGCTCATTATCGATATTACTATTTTTACAAAACATTTTGCTTGCCCGACACGTTTTGGGAACAATTTTGTCCAATTCCGGCTTTACCCTGAATAGAGAAATAATGTAAAACCAGAATAGGTATGACTGTGCTGTTCAATGTATTAGATATTTTAGATTGGAGAGACTGACGTCAGCTATGGAACAAATTTTAATTGGTAAAATGAAGCATCACCCGTTTGTGAAAGTTTTGGCGTTCCGTGTCGTAGGTTTAACACCGAGTTTTGTGCTCATAGAGTAAAGTCTACTTTAGGCGGCCGAAGCAATATATTTTTTCAGCGCTCCTACAAATTATCACTTCTGTAGAAACTTTTATGTATTGTAAAATTGTGTGTCTGTTCGGATCATAGACTTCCGAGCAGAACAAATACTTTTTATCTATACTATATTGTACTTTGGGTCTGTCATCATGGCGGAAACAGAATTTTCGTTAAGGGGAGGGGATGGTGAAAATAAGCTAAATTTGGCCATAAATGTCCAAAAATGCTTACTTTGTCAAAGATTGAGAGGTATCGGAACTTTCCCTGCACTCCTTCGTACGTTTGTGTCTGATCACATACTGAATATATAAACGTGATGATTTAAGATTTGTTCATTTTAATTCCAAACATAAAATTGAAAGTACTGAAATATGAGCACTTATTAGCATTACATATAACCTTAAACGTCCAGAGACTAGAATAGCAAAAAAAAAAGTTCAATTTAGATTTAATAAAGTTAGGACTGTTAGGAGCTACAATGATCGCTGTAATATGAACGGAAAAAAAATATGAAAAAATATTTTCAAATTTCTATGCTATGCCCTATTAACCAACCCGCCCGACATTGCAAATGATAATAACCTTAAATACACCTAAAATCAAATGTTGAATGATTTTTTTATTTTTAAACGAAATTTTTTTCCAACCTACCCTAGATATGGGGAGGGGGGGGGGGGCAATGTCTTCAGCAACATTATACACCGGACGTGCCTCGCACTGCCCGGTTTGTTTTGATTTTATATTTTTAAACAAAAATCTTTCCAAACGAGCCTAATATTGTCACCAGCACTGTCTTCGGCAGTATACAACCTCGAATTTATGACTTTTTTTTTTTTTTTAACTATTTGGAAAAATGGTTATTGTTCTCGTCAGGGTAGGAAAGCAAAAGCATATCTGAACGTTTTTATTGGTTTAATTCGCATTTTATTCGAGTTCTGATTGGTCTATACAGTAATCTATATTTCCCTTTAATTTCAACAGAGATGGATACCTTATGCTGCCACTATGACAAAGTAATAGAAACTACAAAAAAAAAATTAATAACTCTGAAACAAATTGGGATACAGCTTTCAAACAAATTGCATTTAAAAGTAGATTTTTTTCTCTATCCGACGGTGTAAAAAGTAATATTGTCGGATGTTTAGAAGTTTAAGAATGAAATTTCATTTAAAATTGGTAGTCAGATTTCTTTGAAATCTGACGATGGAAAAGCCTTTTCTAGAACAGCCAATGAAATGCTTGGATAACACGTAAGTTTCAGGTGGATAATAACTAATGAAAATGAAAGAAAATGAATAACAACTTCTGCCAAAGAGTTAATTTTAATTTGTAAGATTTTCACGTGCAAAAGAAAAATGGAATAAGCCAATTAAAAATAAAAAAAAAGATAAATAGGACAGGAATGAATACATATAAATGTTTCACACCAAATACGAGTCGCAGGCAATTTTTGTCGCTTGGAAGTTTTGCGTGTAATAACACTATTAATGTGAATTCATGGCTAATTCATGGCGTACGTAATGTATGATAAACTCCGTGCGATTTTTTATGTCTTAAATTTTAGTCTTTGAAAACAACATTTTCCAAATGGTCTTTGTAATTTGTTAAATTGCTTTTTTTTTTTTTTTTTTTTTTTTTTTGTTAATGAAAATCTATCCAAACGAAGTTCGAGTTGAGGCTCCGATGCCTTCTGAGGCGTACACCGCAGTTGATATCGAAGCTCCTATCTGATTTTTCAAGCGAACCTCGAATTTGTATTTAATTTCTGGCAATTAGATATATGAAAGTTTCAATTCTGACCAAAAATTCTTGATAAAACATAAAAAATATAAAATGCGCATCATCCCCTCACTCACTATTTTAAAACGCGAAATGATAGTCAAAACACATATCTTTGATACGAGAAACGATATCTTGAGAAAACGTGAACTGGGAGAAAAAGAATCTCTGGGGAAGATTTGAAATGACTTAAAGATTTTTTAGATAGTAAATATTAATATTTTTTCACACCAGATATATCGTTAGATTCGGAAAAAATGCCAAGAATGATATATACTATCATTACCAAGAAAAAATACCAGGTACCAAGTCTTAATAAGTGTTTTTTTTTCTTCTTTTTTTTTTTTTTTAAATTTTAAACTTTAGAAAAACGGGAAAACTTAAAAACTGATGTAAATCGCGGCCAAATAAAAATGGGTTTCGTAAGAGTAAAGAAAGATACCGTTGGAATCAGAAAGATAAGACGATTTTCTTTATTTCTCGCCCCCCCCCCCCTCTTCCCTCTTTTTTTCTTTCTTTTCTTTTTTTTTTTTTTTTTTTTTTTTTTTTTTGTAACTCGACGGGGACCTGGCCATCCCAGTTTCAAAATGCAGTGAAAATCGAACGCTACACTTCCGTCAGTGTGAAGAACCGCTTAACGTCTGGAGAAATGCAGAGGCATGATTGCTTTGAAAAAAGAAAGCTCGCCATTTTGCGATTATCATTATGGCCTTTAATTATATTTCGGCTAATTAAAAAAAAAAAAAAAATGAAAAATCTGAGCTCAGGTGCATTTGGACTTGCCATCTTTTATCCGCATTAAGATTTTCTGCTATCCGCGGTAGATTTTCTTAGCCGTCGACAACACATGCAGAGTCTTATTAATACAGATATGCAAATTAGAGATGACAAACAACTTTCTTTTATTAGTTTCTTTTATTTATTTACTATTGTATTATTTTCTCTCGGATAAGGAAATTTGACCGTTTAATGCAGAATTGATACAGACAGGTTTTATTTTCACAACCTTTACTGTGTTTCGAATGTAATTTACATAGTTGCCAATCTTCTTTATTTTTCAAGTAATTTAAAAATGTTTGGAACCAGAAATCATATTTAATAAAAGAAATAAAATACGAACCCTGTAGAAACAAGACGCATTTTATTAAATAATTTTCCGGTTCAAAAAAAAAAAAATATTTGAACTGTATAAACTCCAGCAGGATGGCATCTAAAACGTTTATAGATACTCATATTTTTTTTTTTTATAAAGTTTTATTTTTTTTCTAAAGGGTGGAGTTAGGGCGCCAATTGAAATTCTACACACAGCCGCTGGATACTGCTGGCGCGCCCCTGCCCGCACACGTGCAACAGCTTCGGATATGCGAGATCATGAACATAGAATAGGGAAGGACTTCTCACGAGCGTGTTAATATTGAAGCGCGATTTTCGAATCAAATCACTTGATGGCAACAGTCGTGGAACAACCGTGCTAAAGTAACGCCACCTGTAAACAAACAATCCGAAACTTTTACCAAAAGCGTCTCGTTGTGTACCTAATATTTCATAAATTAAAATTTTAAAAATACTTTTCGTAATACCATCAAGGAATTCTAAAAGTTTAGAGAATAATAATAAGGAAAAAAAATAGAGTAATTGGTTCGTTGCAGGTCCTAGTTTTGTCATTGCTTGTTGTGTAATAGTAGGGGAGAGGGGGGCACATCCACATGTGAACAATTTTTACATTTTTGACTATTTCTCAAAATTGTTATGAGCTATTGAACTAAAAATTCATTTATATGAATATTTAAAATTTTTTTGTTCGTTTGGTGAAACTTTTGGATGCACTTATCAAGAATTTCTAGCTTATATCATTATTCTAAAAATTATCTAAAATTGTTCACATGTGCGCCGGTGGAGGTTTAGTTGTGAACATGCATGGGGCACATGTGAACACTTGCATAAATAAGACAAAAATAATTTTTTGTGAATAATGACTGTGATAAAAACTAATTAGATGCCCTCTTTTTAGTTGTGTGAATAAAATCAATAAATATTTCAACATAGATACAAGAAAATATTCGTAAAATTGTACACTAATATAGGGGAGACCGGGGTACAGTGGTCCACCTTTGCAGTTAACATTTTTCTTTCTCTTTAACGGGGGGACCTATTTACCTGAAAATATTTTTGATTATTTTTTAAACCTTTCTACATGCCTCATAGTTTTTGCAGAACATAGTTCTCAATGCATTAAAAATATATACATATATATATATATATATATACACCTGTAAAGTGGACTACACTGATCCACCCTCTGGGGCATAGTGGTCCACTATTAGTTATTGTCTAAAGTACAATATAAATCTATAATTAATCTAATTCTTTTGTTATTTCCCCTTTATCTCCAAAATAATACAATAATACAAATATGCAAGTAACACTTTGAAACAAAAAACATAAAACTAAAGAATTATCAAAAAATTTATTATATTTTGAAAATAACAATGTAAGATACAGAAGTGATTGCAAATAAGGTAGTACAAAAAAATCACCAAACGTTAAGACAAATATGATGATGAAAAATTTATTAGAAGCTCAAAATATAGTCAGGATAAAATAGTTCATTATGAGCTAACCATGTGCTCTGAAGCTATAAATAACCAATCCAGTGAGGTCATCTATTGCTTATTGGGTTATATTTTTCAAAGGCAGTAAATACGAAACAAAATATTTCTTAATATGTTAACTCTACAATGCATGATTTTCATTTCTCTCCCCCCCACCCCCCACCCCAAAAAAAACTGCTATATTGAACAAGAAAACTTATTTTAACACTAGAACGGCCAAGGCGGCCATTTTGACTGTAAACGCATTTTAATCTTGCATATCTCTGTTTTGTTTTCAACTATTGCTGCGATAATTTTCGACTTTTCCTAAATATTCGTTGGAAATATATATTAAAAAAAAATTCATTCAAATATTGTTGTTAGTTGTTGAAAAAAAAAACTTATATGCCTAGAACAGCCAAAAACGGTCAAAATGACCGGCGCCTGATGCAGTGTTGAATTCAAACATTTTTTCTTTTTTTTTTCGGGAGGGGTTTCTGTGGCTCCGAGGGGGACATTATAGAGTTCCAGGAGGGTAAATGGCACTTTTTGACCATTGAAATCGGAAAATCTCAAATTTTCCATGGGAACATCTCGCATCTCCGGGGGGAAATGTCCCCCCGGAGCAATCATTATTTTCATCCCCTGAATTCAAAACTTGTCAGATAAAATCATTATTTTTAATTTGTAAAAGAGCTTTTTATACAAAGAACGTATAGAAGTGTGGGGAGAAGGGTGCTAAACAGCTGGTTTATTCCGGTTTCTTCGAAAGACGCCTGTCTCTGTTGCTTCGGCGCAGAGATACCCAGAACCATACGGCAGGGATGCCCAGAAAAATGTTTGAATAAGTGATCGCTTTATTAGTGAAGCAATACTTGATTTGTTACTTCCGTTTGAAAATGATATGATATTTTCAGTTAAATAATAATTATTATTATTATTCTAATATTGTCTCGTAGAACTGTCGGAAAGAACTTTTTGACTGCGGAAGCAATTGTGCAGTCAATGCATTATAAACCAAAAATTCTGCTTCGGAAAATGAGGATGAAAACGATATCAAAAGTGATATCGAGTGCGATGATATCGAATCTGTTTCGAGTTTTGATTTCAAAATACATGAAATAGAAAATCCGCATAATACTTCTGCACAATACTAGTTCTGATAATGAAACAAATGAAGAAATTATTCAAGGACGTAGTCGTTGACGGAAAAAATAGTCGTGTAAGAAGAAAAAATCAACAAACTAATAGTGATGAAAATAATTCTGCAGAAGTAATAGCCGCAGATGGAACCGTATGGAAGAACATATCGCAAAATACTTCCGGAAGACAGCCAATGCATAATGTTTTGCCCGAAAACGCTGCCCCACTCCATCTTACGCTAAAAGAAAAATTAGCTTTCATAATGCAAGATGTGCTTGTCGCCTTTTTCAAACTTCCCGGAATTCAAAACAAAAAACGAAAGCAGTGTCAAATACTCAAAAACTGTAAAGGAAATAAAAATTCCAAACAGGGTTCAAGATGCCAAAAACACGTTTGCGGGCCATGCATGAAGAAGAAAGATAGTATGCGTCTGCTTTGTTTGTGAAATAAATTGAGGTATGTTACATTTTTCAGTATGATATTTTTTATAATCTATTAATAAAATTGCTGACTTTAAAAAAAATTGAAAACATATATTACGTTTATAATTATAAAAAATTATGACACTTACATTATCTAATTTCAGGATTCCATATCATTATAAGATTGCCTAAGAAGAGTAAAATAATGCAAAATGTTTTATTTTCGTGAAAAATATTTTTTTTAATGTAAGTCTTTTTTGTAGTTTGTCATGAAACTTGTTTCCTGGAAAGGAATTTTTAATATTATTTTAGTTAAAATTACATTTTTTAGTTTTTTCGAAAGAGCGGTCAAAATGGCCGTTCTCGGCCGTTGTAGGTATATTGAAAACGAGGCCGTCGTAGTGTTAAAAATCACACGTGAACTGTTATCCATAATTTAGGAGAAAACTAAAGTGTCAGATGGCTACATTATAATCTGAACAACATATAACATGAAATTTAAAGTGTGCCTAAATGGCTACCCTATGCATTTTAGGGTTAAATAAATTGTCATTTTCCTTTGTTTACTTTATTTTATAGTTAAATAACTATTTAAAACAATATTTCTTTATAGAGAATAAGCAATTATTAAATATTTTGAAAATTCTTTATTACAGGAGCAATTCGATACATACACATAAAAATATTATTTAAAGTTTTCTTTTAAGCATATAAACTTTTAAATTAAATAAAGATCAGTGTCTTACCTTTACAAAAAAGTTTTTTATCTTATTTATCCATAACCTTTAATTACTCAATAATGAGAAGTATGATAATGAAAAAGTTTACTTTTAGGAGCTCAAAACAACCAGTCAGGATAAAAGGGTTCATTCTGAGGTAACGATGTGTTCTGAAGGCTATAAGTAATCAATCCAGTGTTGTTATCAATTAGCTTAAAAGAAAAGCTTTAAAAATAAGTAAAATATAAGGGGTGAGTCCACTGTGTATTCAGGTGCACGGTACCCCGCTCTCCCCTACCTACTCCTTTTGAGTCACTTTTAATTGTTATCTAACTTAAGTAAATTAAAACTGTGAAGCAATACTAAAAGCATTAAATTTATAGCTCAATGTTTGACAAGGGTAATTAAGTTTTAAACTTAAAAAAAAAAATGCATTCACAGACTTAAAAAATACACTAGTGAACTTGTCACAGCTCCCCCCCATATGTTCTGTTCACAAGTGCCCCATCTACCAACTTCAGCCTAACTTATCGAAAAAAGATATTTTTAATTGAAATAAGGAAACAAAACTTTTTGTAGACTTACCTAATTAATGCCACTATAGAATGCAATGCTGATATTCTAGTTTAAAAAATGTATTGAATGAATTTTTACTTCAATAACTTAGAAGACTTTTTTACTTCACACCTTCTAAAACAAACAAATTACAACTACCAGAAATCAAAAGGGCTACATTGTTCTGAAAATTCAGCCAAACGATGATACCAGTACTAACATCTATTGGTAATTTTTTGAATTTTTTTATTTCAAATTAACTGAGTGAAATATGTACTGTTTACATCTGCCTCATGTGCCCCCCTCTCCCCTAATATGCTATTTTTTGGAAAATATACTTTAGCGAGTAATGTAATAAAGAAAAAAAACTAGTTTGTAGGGAGCATCAATATTGTTTTTGATTTGACGCCCAGAAACTATGTATATATCAATCAATGCAAAGTATACCAGTGAAGGTAAGCGTAAGTTTACTAAAGTAACATAAAAAATAATATTTGTTCTCCATACAAACTAGTTTTTTTTTGCTACAAACTATAAGTACACAATAAGAAAAGTAAATACGAAAATTATTTAGCTGAATATATTTTTAAATGCCCATAAATATGTGAAAAAGACATTTATATGTTTCAGTCTGGAACATAAATAAAATCTGCCGCTAAGTAAAAAAAAAGTGTGGGCCAGCCTTATGTATATCCCCATCTTGTTTGTTACCAGAGCAATTTACACTATTTGGTTTTATTTTAAAAGATAAAAAAAAGTGTGTAGTGGGGATGGGGGGTGGGGGGGAGATGTGATTTTTTAGATAATAGAAGTTTTTAATGTTTTCTGTTTGAAACTACAAAAGTGTTCTTAAAATATGCCAATAAGTAATTAATACGTACATAAATATACATTTTATTAATTATATGTGTTTATTTAATATGCATAATTAATTAATTATATGTGGCCCAAGTTGGCTCCAAGCCTCCAAGTTGGCCCAAGTAGTTCTCTGTGCCTCTGACATATAAAATAAAATGTAATTAATTCTTCAATGACACAAAATGATTTTCTAATTCTTCGAATCAGATTAAAAAAGCTTTTTTTTTTACTTCTATTTAGCTTCTATAAGGATTTTTGTACATGATCATCTGTTGTAATAGAAATTTCTCAGAGAATATTCAAAAGACTTCTGCGGTTTCAAATTTTTCTATTACAGTTGACCCTACGGCTCTTAATGTGCACATGAAAAGTGTCTTCAAAGTTTAGTTCTATATGCATTGCTTGCTTTATAATTTGCACTCATGTCTTGAGTCAGTCATGAATAATAATTATAAATAGTGAAGTTCATATCAATAAATAATGAGTGTTTCATTGGAGTCAATACAGCTCAAATCAATGAGTAATGTTAAAAATTTCAAGAGAAGAAACGAGATATTTAGAATAAAGATTGTTTCGGTCAGGCCGAATTTTTGGCAACATTTTCACCAAAATCGAGACTGAATTTTCAGTCGATCTCTATTTAAAATACGGTTGTTACAGTTTAGCTAATATTGCGTGCTTTTTACCAATAATTTTGATGTTAATTTTGATGTTTTGAAATATTTTTTAAAATCTTAAAACTTTTCTGTATAATATTTTCTCTGGAATTAAAAAAAAACAAGATGGCAGAGTGGTCAGATTATACACACACTGTTCCATATTATATAGATTTGATGTGTCTATACGTACATATTAATTTGTTAACAATTATGAATGTTGAAAAAAGGAAATTTTTAATGCAAAGTCTTTCTTTAACTCTAGGGAATTTTTTTGAATTTGATTGAAAACAATGATTTGTAAAGCATGTAACTTGCAAAAAAAAAAAAAAAAAAAAAAAAAAAAGTCTTACCTAATTAGAAAAACTGGCTTGTTACAAATGTTTTAAAATAAAATTAATGGTAAGGTATTCTTACATAAATTAAATTATGACAGAAACCACTTTATAATTTGGCATGGCACATTTATGTGTACCAGGGCCGAAACTAGGGGAGAACAGAAGGGGCATGTGCCCCAGGCGCCAGGAGGAAAGGCGAAGGGGCCTCCAAATGAAGATTTTGTTTGTCGTTTGATACAAAAAAAAAGTATAAATATATGAAATTTAAATAAAATTATCTCACAGCCAGAAAATCCAAACGTAAAAATAATTGAAAATAAAAGTAACTTTTTGAAAAATCTGCAATCAAAATAGAAAAAAGTAAATATTAACGTGGTTAGAATTTCTAACCATAAAAGTAATTTAAAACTATTAAAATGGAAGCGAGACATTTTAAAAAGAACACTCCTATAGATTTAACATTAGTTTTCCAGTTTCTTCGCGTAATGACTGATGTAATCTCATGCAAAAATACTTGCACGCTAATGTTAAACCTATTAGAGCATTCTTTAAAGAATTCTTGCTTGAGCTTTAATTTTTTTTTCATATGATACCTGGGAGTGTGTTTCTACTTTTTCGATTTTAGCTGCATTTTTTTAATATGAGGACACTTTAAGTTTCAGAATTGGTTCCAAACAGTTTTCCGACATGAAAGTGTCGGAATAATAATAATAAAAAAAAATGCAACCAACACAACATGAAAAAGTACAAAAGCATCGACCTCAGGTACCTCATGGAAAAAATAACTCATGTGTAATCTTGTGCGAAAACACTCGCACACTAATGTTAAACCTATTAGAACATTCTTTTAAGAATTCTCGCTTCAGCTTTAATTTTTTCATATGATGCCTGGGCGTGTGTTTTTACTTTTTCGATTTTGACTGCAATTTTTAAATACGAGGACACTTTAAGTTTCAGAATTGGTTCCAAACAGTTTTCCAAAATAAAATTGTCAGAATATATATTAAAAAAAAAAATGTAACCAACACAACATGGAAAAGTACAAAAGCATCGACCTCAGGTGCCTTGTGGGAAAAAAAAATATATATATATATATGTGTTTAAAAGTAATATAATTCAAGTGAAATATTTGTCTAGAATGCTTCCATAGTTTTAATATTATAGCTTGCGAATGTCTTTATGGACTAATATAGTCTCTTATTTTATATCACTGTGACTTTTTTTTTCATTTAATGTTGAAGATCAACTTATTGAAAACAGAAACAATTTGATTTCTACACAAAAAAAAAGAAACTATAGGATTCAGTATCAACTATTAAGAAATCAGAAATTTATAAAACAAAATTTTAGATACAAAATATTTTTTTTTTTATTATTGAAAAAAATTAACATAAATGTAAGCTTATTTTTTATTCCCTAACATGCGGTACATTTTAAACTGAACCAAGCCAAAGCCAGAACAGATTTTTTTCCAGTGGCGCCAAATTATATGGGGCCTGCTCCCACCCAATAATTTGTTCTTCCTGCCCACCCAGTTTTCATTTTTCTATTTTCCTGCTCAATATTTGATTTTCAATCGCTGAAAAGAAATTATTTCGTTGACGTTCACAAAATCATTTTGTTTGAAAATACGATAAAGATAGCAATAACAGAGACACCGGAGACTAAAACACAACCTCCCTCCGTTCATCCTAATCGGCATTCAATCAATTTTCTCTCTCAAAAAAAAAAAAAAAAAAAAAAATCCTGCATATTCGGAAATTAATTTTTCTTCCTAAATTCACTAAATTTGTTGTTATTATTCAGTACTTTCCATTTTTGGGGTTAAAGGACCTTTCATAAATGCTGACAAAGCGTTTTAAGACAATTTTCAACATGCGTCAGCTCAGGCGCATTTTTATCCCCAGAAAACACTGAAAATTCATAAAATTTAAAAACTCAGTATGTATTCTCGGTAAAAGATTTTTTTTTTCTTCTTACGACTTCCTTCTAATGTCATTCTTTTTCTAAATATACGTTATACGAAAAAGAGACCGTATTAAAATTAAATTTCGTATTTTAATGTGCATGGAACCTCTTTTCAAATAAATGCCATATCTGAAAGATGCACTTCATTTGTATATTTTTTGTAACTGGATGTATCTTTCTATTATCAGCGTTTCAAGAAATTGTATACGTTTTGAATCATCCGGCATAGTTTAAATAAATAGTACTATTAATACAAGCATTTCAGGCTGTTCGTTCGTATTAAATGCCCATTTTAATATTTTTTAGTCCTTTGCGTTTTAATTTGCAGTCAAATTCATGGCACAATAGTAAATATTAGAGTCCATAAAATGAAGACTCCATGAGAATATAATTAAATAAAATTGAAACTTTTTATTCTGCTCTAAAAATTCCCAACTTATCTTAATGCGTTGAGTTTCACATCGGTCACCGGTGACTGAAACTGAACTTTCAGTTTAGGCTGCATCAGTCACCGGTGACTGACAGTGTAAAATATCATGTAAAACTAAACAATTGAAGTTGTTTTAAGTAATTACTAGAAAATTTATTTCACTTTTATCTATTACAGGATTATATTTCTACATATACAGGATATATACAGGAAGTAAATTTCAACCCTTTAGTAGGTCGCTTTGCATTGCTATACTGCAATACCAGCGCTTTTTAGCAACGCGCGTGGCCTGACGCGGATTTTTCCAAGAATTTGCATGTCATTCAACGCGTTAACTTGAAGTATCATCTTTTGACAAACTTTTAAAGAAAGCAAAATGGCAGTGTCACGTTCCCCTAAAAAGGTTTTGAACCCACCCAATAAATTTTCAAATGTTGGCGCCAGTGTTCTTTTCTAATGATGCTGTATATGACTGATTATTTAAATTAGACAGTTTATCTGTCAATGTCTATTCTGAATTATATCCCACATAATCTACATTTAAAAGTAAAAATTTCAAACATAAAGCTTGGAACATATATTTGTTTTCTTCTTTGGCTAAAAAAGTCACTACCAGAGACTAAATTTCTTTATCTACAGAACAACACAGTCAATAACAGTTAAAAATTTTATTTACACACATGTTTTCACGGAAAATGTCAAAAATACCTTGTGCAGTGATATTTTGAAAATAAATATCGATATATATCAATGAACCTGATTAATTAAAAAAAATTGTATATATCCCAATTAAATATAAAAATAACCGAGTATCCTGCACCTTCATTTTTTATTTTTTTTAGGAAATAAAATGGAAAAGTTCATTGATATGATGGTGGAGATTATGATTAATGTCCTCCAGAAATATCTTAAGAACAGTTATACCTGCGAATGCAAAAAGGGAGGGGACCAAACTGATAGTGCTGGACTTTCAGAGGAGTTGGACTTAGCGATTGAATATGATAAAATTAAAGAGAGTTCAAGTGACGCAATTCTTGGAAATGAAACCTTACGAGGCACGGAAACAATTATGTTGGGAGGCAGATAAAGGTCAAAATTAGCACTAGCCATCGGCCACAGGGCCAGTAAATGAGAAAAAGTGGCTGGTGAAAAATTGCCTATCAGCGGCCACTTTTTTACAAGGAGAGAATAAAAATGTCTTGCATTCCGTCAAGAATTGTACCTATTTTAGTTCCAATATATTTAAATTAACATATTTATTAAAGCTATTCAGTTATAGATTAATACTTATAGAAATTTTACTGTTTAGTATTTTTAAATAAAAAAGTGGCCACTTAAGAAACTAGTCCTACCTGCCAGTGGCCGTTAATGAAATTTCCCAGTTTTGTGCTATAGAGGCAGAGGATCCAATAAAATACAAAAATCAACTTGATCAAGAATATGTAAAAATTGCAACAGATTGAAAAAAAATTTAATAAATAAATACAAACCTAATTCTTAATTTGTTTAAAACTGGACTTTCTTCATTAGTGTATATTATACAAGAGTTTTCGGTACTTTTCAGTTAGCCGGGCGCCAGTGTTATATATACATAGATATATGTAAATATACATATACACATATCGTATATATACACACATATATATATATATGTATATATAACACTGGCGCCCGGCTAACCGAAAAGTACCGAGTTTTCCTTGCATGCCAGTTTTGATGAAATTAGTTGTAAAGTAGATAATCAAAGGGACTCTATGTGGATTAGGATTCCAATGAAGATTCTGTGCATTGGTGACCTAATACGTCAGAGTATTAAAAGTCATAACTAGGATTGATGCTATGCCTTTTAAAATATTCGAAAAGGACTAATTTAGAAGATAATTTTTAAATTTTATAGACTTTTTTTATAATACTTTTAAATAATTGAATAATTCACTTAATGTTATCTTAAATTGAATAAACAACATTAAATTTACGTACCTGTTTTCTTTCTTGTACTTACTTGTTTATATATATATATACTAGGAAGCTCGGCCCCCTACGAGCTACGCTCGCCAACCCCCGTCCAGAAACCGCAGACTCTAAATGCACGCTAATTTGATCGGTTTTAAAAAGATTTCGAAAGATTGAATTATAATTTAAAAAACAGTGGCGATCTCCCTATAAACGAATTTCTATTCATTTCTCTTTGATTGGGGACTTTTAACGCCAAATCCGCTGCGGTACTACTTGATTATCCTGTCGACCAATTTCGCCAAATTATATAAATCGCCAAACCACCCGCCAAATTATACAAATTGATATAATTTTTATTTTAAATAACGAAAGAACAAATAAATTCGTACAACATTAATAAAAACACAAATAAAACGTCGAAATAAAAATAACTTGATGACGTATACACGTGTAACAACATTTCAAAATAAGCTAATATAAAAGGAATTAAGTAAAGAGAGTCTTTGTCTCCTGGTATTTTTTAACAAAGCGAAAAGTAAGTTCTTTTAAATGAGACATTTTAAATTAATTCTCAAAATATCAAATAAATGTCTAGCGCAATTTTTAAATTTAAACTTTTTTGCAATATTATTTTGTGTTCATTTTATGTAATAACTATTATGTGACGTAAATATGACGTAATTTCTCCTAAGACTTCTAACGCATGTTAATGAATTTATTATTTTACAATATCCTTTCTCTTTTAAAATTCACGTGTATACTTTTTATGACGTAATTTTTAATAAGTTCCTGCTTTTTATACGTAATTATTTAATTCTAATTTGAAAGGTTTTTTTCTGTTTATAATAGTCATGTGTAAATAAATTTTTAATTTGAAGCAAACATTATTGCTTGCGCTTTTTATACAGTTGGCAACAATTTAAATTAGTACAATTTTCTGAAATCTGTAAAAAATATCTCTAGAAATGCTGAAAATTTGAATTTAAAATAGAAATGAAACCTCTAAAAATGAATCAAATTAAAAAAATTAATGAATTCTGCACACCGGGAAATTATAACGTATGAAATTATCTAAAAATTATTAAATTCCGATGAATAGTTTTTGCTCCTATAAAACTTTTTTAGTGGAACGGTTTTGTCCAATTTTAGCATTAAATAACTCTTAAAATAATTCTTCTATTTGAAAACTGTCTGCATCAGCGTGTTTATCAAACATTTCTGTATAATACTACCGATTTTCATATTTTTGTATGCATTCTTTTTGTTAATATTAACGAAGAAAGGCCTCCGGTCACAAAAAAAATCAAAAGCGGCGGCGGCGGTGACAGCGGTAGTTACTTTTTTTTTTAGAACTAGGGGGCTCGGCCCCCGACGAGCTACGCTCGCCAACCCCCCGTCCAGATACCGCAGACTCTAAATGCACGCTAATTTGATCGGCTTTAAAAAGATTTCGAAAGATTGAATTATAATTTAAAAAACAGTGGCGATCTCCCTATAAACGAATTTCTATTCATTTCTCTTTGATTGGGGAATTTTAACGCCAAATCCACTGCGGTACTACTTGATTATCCTGTCGACCAATTTCGCCAAATTATATAAATCGCCAAACCACTCGCCAAATTACACAAATTGATATAATTTTTATTTTAAATAACGAAAGAACAAATAAATTCGTACAACATTAATAAAAACACAAATAAAACGTCGAAATAAAAATAACTTGATGACGTATAGACGTGTAACAACATTTCAAAATAAGCTAATATAAAAGGAATTAAGTAAAGAGAGTCTTTGTCTCCTGGTATTTTTTAACAAAGCGAAAAGAAAGTTCTTTGAAATGAGACATTTTAAATTAATTCTCAAAATATCAAATAAATGTCTAGCGCAATTTCTAAATTTAAACTTTTTTTCAATAT
Source organism: Maratus speciosus (assembly GCA_963932465.1). Lineage (NCBI taxonomy): Eukaryota > Metazoa > Arthropoda > Arachnida > Araneae > Salticidae > Maratus > Maratus speciosus. The sequence goes on along the minus strand of OZ010795.1, from coordinate 283,714,182 downwards.
TATTTTGTGTTCATTTTACTTAATATCTATAATGTGACGTAAATATGACGTAATTTCTCCTAAGACTTCTAACGCATGTTAATTAATTTATTATTTTACAATGTCCTTTCTCTTTTAAAATTCAAGTTTATACTTTTTATGACGTAATTTTTAATAAGTTCATGCTTTTTATAAGTAATTATTTAATTCTAATTTGAAAGTTTTTTTTCCTGTTTATAATAGTCACGTGTAAATAAATTTTTAATTTGAAGCAAACATTATTGCTTGCGCTTTTTATACAGTTGGCAACAGTTTAAATTAGTACAATTTTCTGAAATCTGTAAAAAATATCTCTAGAAATGCTGAAAATTTGAATTTAAAATAGAAATAAAACCTGAAAAAATTAGTCAAAATAAAAAAATTAATGCAATCGGCACTTCGGCAAATTCTAACACATAAAATGATCTAAAAATGATTACACTGCCATGTATAGGTTTTGCTGCTATAAAACTTTTTTAGTGGAACGATTTTGTCCAACTTTAGCATTAAATAACTCTTAAAATAATTCTTCGATTCGAAAACTGTCTGCATCAGCGTGTTTATCAAACATTTCTGTATAAAACCACCGATTTTCATATTTTTGTATGCATTATTTTTGTTAATATTAACGAAGAAAGGCCTCCGGTCACAAAAAAATCAAAACCGGCGGCGGCGGTGACAGCGGTAGTTACTTTTTTTTAGAATAGAGAGATTTTTAATTTGTAAATATAGCAAAACCAGGGGGGATTTCCCGAGTGAGAGGCCAGACAATATGTCAGGCGCTACAAGCTCTAGAAATTCTCCAGGCGTTTGTCTTTATTTACAATTTGTCATTCATAGTGTGTGATTGTCACCTAAACAGTCTTTACAAGAACAGCAAGAAAATTTTTTCCTGTAGTCTTGAGTTCCTTTTCACTCTTGAGATGGGTGTTGACATATTAAATGCATATCTGGAGCTGTTGGGAAAAATGTCCTACCTTCCTGTTTTTCATGGCCTTTGAACCGCTGACGAAGGCTGTATGACAATCATCCCAAGTACTAGTATCACAGAGAATTGAATCATCCCAAAGCATTTGCGATGCAGGCTCTGAACAGTTTGTGGTTCTCTCTAAATCCTGAAAAATAATGAGTAGAAAAGTGATTTTTTTTTTTTTTAAATAGGAAACAATTCATCATAATAATGAGCCTCATAAAATTCAGACTTGGAAAAATGTTTGAAAAATTCAATTCTTCAACTAATTGTGGAAGGTAGTGTCTCTTCGTTGGTAGTCATAAGCCCCGGTGGAAAAGTGAATGGAAGCGGGTCTTTGTTTAAACATCAGAAAAAGTTAAGATATGTGGAAAAACAAAAATCTTGATAGAAATTTAGATCTGAGTAAACATACATTATATTACATTACGCTAAAAAATTTGTGAAAAGATTTTGACAATGCATCTTTATTTACTTGTAGATCTTTTGATCTTATGTCAATTCATGATTTTGTAAGCAGTCATAGTTTAAAAGGAGTTTTAATAATATAAATCATTAGATTAGAAATTTATAAAAATTAAAGATCTAACATATACAAACAAAAAAGCAGCCATATACGATGCACAGATTAAATCAATTTAATAGTTCGATACAATCAATTTCTTTTTTTTCTTTTTTTTTGGGGGGGGGGGGGGGAGAATTAAAAAAATTAAATATTTATAAAATAAAATTTCAGAAAATGCTAAAATTACTACAGTACATAGCTAACTTTTTAAATGTAGGTACTCTTTTTAAAAATCTCAAATAGAAACCAGCATAAAATAGCAAAAAACATTATTTCTTTCGATTTTTTTTTTCTTTTAAGAAAGCTTATATTAGCTACTGTAATTCGCAGTAGATTAAACATATACATAAAGTAATGATCTGTGAATAAGTTTGATTTAAGCATATAAAAAAATTCAAATCTTTTTGACAGTTTAGGAGGAAAAGTACACTCTACATGTCCTGTATAAATAAAAAAATTAATACATTTGAAAATTTTAATCTAAAACATTACTGTAAATTGTGTTAGACAAGAATTAACATTAATGCTAAGTATTAACACCATAAATTTAATTTGGCCTAAACAGATCCAGAGAAATAACACAGGCAAAAATGAAGGCACACAATATCTCTCTATTCTAAAAAAAAGTAACTACCGCTGTCACCGCCGCCGCCGCCGCCGGTTTTGAATTTTTTGTGACCGGAGGTCTTTCTTCGTTAATATTAAAAAAACTGTTGCATACAAAAATATGAAAATCGGTAGTATTATAGAAAAATGTTTAATAAACACGCTGATGCAGACAGTTTTCAAATCGAAGAATTATTTTAAGAGATATTTAATGCCAAAGTTGGACAAAATCGTTCCATTAAAAAAGTTTTATAGGAGCAAAAACTGTACATAGGAATTTAATCATTTTTAGATCATTTTATGCGTCAGAATTTCCCGGTGTGCAGATTGTAGTTAGTTTTTTAATTTGAATAATTTTTCGAGGTTTTATTTCTATTTTAAATTCAAATTTTCAGCATTTCGAGAGATATTTTTTACAAATTTTAGAAAATTGTATTAATTTAAACTGTTGCCAAATGTATAAACAGCGCAAGCAGTAATGTTTGCTTCAAATTAAAAATTTATTTTACACGTGACTATTATAAACAAAAAATATAAAAGCAGGAACTCATTGAAAATTACGCCATAAAAACTACAGTTACACGTGAATTTTAAATGAGAAAGAATATTGTAAAATAATAAATTCAGTAACATGCGTTAGAAGTCCTAAATAGGAGAATTTACGTCATATTACACTTATTACGTAAAATGAGCAAAAAATAATATTGCAAAATAGTTTTAATTTAAAAATTGCGCGAGACATTTACTTGACATTTTAAGATGATCATAATATTTCATTTCTAACAAAAGTATTTTGACGTGAATATTAAAAAGAGAAAGAAAAGTTTGGTGAAAATTACGTCAGATTATAATTGTCAGATTCAAATTATAATTCAATCTTCCGAAATCTTTTTAAAGGCGATCGAATTAGCGTGCTGTTAGAGTCTGCGGTGTCTGAACGGGGGATGACGAGCGTAGCTCGTAGGGGGCAGAGCCCCCTAGTAATTAGAAAAAAAAAGTAATAATAATTGACTACTTACGATAACAAAGCAACATGACAGCAGTTTCATATTGCAAACACAACTACTGCTTTACGTTTCTTGTGTGTATATGTGTTCCAAATGCAGGATCGCCATTGATAGTGATCGTTTGAACGCAAACAGCTAAAATATCGAGCTGTTTTTCTGTAATTTTAATGCCTTTAAACATAATTATTACGTTTTAAATTAAAATTCTTCTTGTTTGATCTTACTAGGAGTGAATATAATAAAATTTTTAATCAAGGAAAATATATATTCTGGTATTAATTGTTAAAAAATAGAAGATTAAGAAAGATTTTAAACACTCATGCTTGGCGGCGTAAACAATGAAATATTTCTTCCTTCAGTTTTAGCTTTTTTTCTGTTGCTCCTACCTTCTGGAATGCTACAATACGTGTTTCCACTCATTTCTAGTAAAAAAAAAAAAAATAATAATAATAAAAAATGTGTACATATATTAAATTAAAATAATTATCAATAAAATTCGTATGATTACCTTCGATATTGTTAGTGCAACTATCAAGCAGGCGATTTAGAAGGAGCAGACGAACTGTACAACCGTTCTACATAGGCACCACCTATTTGAAACATTTTCCGCGGAACGGTTTTCTTCTTACGAAGGCTATTTCGTGAGAAGTCCTTCCCTATTCTATGTTCATGTGCGAGATATTAGATTTTCGTCTGAGTCAACTGTAGTCACATAAACAAGATTTTTCAGATGTCCCCATAAAAAAGAAAGCAGGGCTAGACAAATCGGGAGATCGCTGTGGCCAAGGAACCAGTCCACCACGCCCAATCCATCGCGTCCCAAATGTGGCATTCAGGTAACTGCGCACATTAGTGGTGAAGTGCGCGTGCGCTCCATCATGTTGAAACCACATCCGGTTACGAATAGCGATCGGAACATGTTGCAGCAGTTCTGGTAAAACCTGTTGCAAAAAAATAAGGTAACAGCGACCACCCAGTCTCTTTGGTAGTAGGTATGGGCCAATCAAATAATTATTAACAATGCCCGCCCATAAATTCACAGAAAATCGTTGTTGATAAGCATGTGGCCGCGTTGCATGTAGATAATTGGTTGCCCAAAGATGGAAATTGTGCGCATTAAATACACCTCGTGTGTAATTACTGCCTCATCTGTAAATAGAATATGAGCAGTAATGTCTGGCTGCAATGCATGTTGCTGCAAAACCTACCGGCAAACGTTCAACCGCAGAAGATAGTCTTCCGAATTCAAAGTTTGTACACGATGAAAACGGAAGAGATGAAATCGATTTTCATTTAACACTCTCCAAACAGTCGGATGACTCACACCCAAATTCTGTGCAACAGCTCTTGTACTTAATTCGGGTCTTTCACTCACAATATTCAAAATAATTTCTTCCAGGCTTGCACTGCGTACAGCTCTTTCTCGCCCAATTTCCTGTCTGTTGACGTGGAAAGAACCTGTTTCAGAAAGTTGACGGTGTAAGCGCTGAAACATTCTAAGATCAGGCATTCTTCTGCGAGGAAACTGCTCCTGATACATTCGTAGGGCAGCTCTGGCGTTGCCATCTGCACGACCATACATGAAATTCATGTCGACATATGTAAAGTCTTTCATGACAAACTATAGCACAATTAAAAATGGCGATTTCTTCTACTTGAATGCATGGTATTGAACGGCGACCACTCACTTACTGCCCTCTACCGCCAGTGGAATCAACCAAAAACTCCATTTGTATTTCAAAAAATTTCTATTTTCATTTCTATTTTCAAATAAAAAAATTTCAATTTCATACCAAAAATTTTCAAAGAATTTTATTATTAAGTAATTATGAAATGTCAAGAAAAGGATAACATAAAAATTTTCTGGTATGAATGAGAAATTTTGAAAATTTAAAAAGGGGCCTAATTGCCACCCTGGATTTTTACCTTAATGCGTCACTTGGTCCCATACATTCCTGTACAATAAATGATTGTTACTGTGTTTTCTACCTACCCTTAAAGTTTGTACCATGAGTTTAGAAACACCCTGTATAATTTCAACTTAGACAGAAGTGTGTATAGGACGCCCGTTGTAAGCAGCTGAAAGCAGTAGGGCTCCCAACTATAAGTTTGGATAATATTTTCTTGTAAAAAAAAAAAAAAAAAAAAAAAAAAAAAAAAAAAAAAAAAAAAAAAAAAAAAAAAAAAAAAAACCTTCTAAATTAAATTTCTAAAATCTAATTTCTAAATTAAATTACAATATTTATTTTTGTTTGAGTAAATAAGGTAAAATAAAACATATTTACATTGAAACTTTCAAAATTGAAAAAAAAATCACTTTCGCTTTTGTAAGAAAAAATTATGGGTTTCATGAACGCCTCGAAAATAAAACAGCGGGGGATCCTCTTTCTTTGTAAAAGGCCCTGAAAGTAATCTATCACTTTCTTTTTCATCTTCCCTGAAAGAGGGGAAGTAACAGGAATTGCTCTGCAAGGAAACTGACAAAACAATTTTCGGACTCGGGGCTGCCTATTTTAGACCAGAATGGTAGCGTCGAGTTCTCTCGGGGCAAACGAAAAAGATAGGGTGCACTACTACCGAGGCTTCTCGGGGCAGCCGGTGAAGTGGTTAAGGAGAAATATATGTGTTATTTCTTATTAGGGTAACAAGTGCTTAATAAAAATAAAGCAATAACAAAATAGAAACAAGAATAAATTACCTGGATTTTAATTTTGAAATTAAGAACATTTTACATATTACACAAGCCCACCAGTGGCCGAGAGGTTCTGCTCTCGAAGCTGGTAGACGGGAGGTGCTGGGTTCGATCCCAATCGCGCCCGTCGGCCTAATCGTTCGGAGTTTTCGTGGTTTTCTTCGAGCCGTGGATCTTCCATGCGTTAATACGGATTAGGTTCCCTTAGAAAGACTCCCACGGAGGGCACTCCCCCCGGGCCTATATCCCTCGTGTAGATAATTGGCCGTCAAAAATCAACCCAACCCAACCCATATTACACAAGGGTTTGAAACAATGTTTTGTTTATCGCAATTTTGATTGCCTTTGCTTTAAACTTTATCGCGAAGTTTTTTAATATTATTAGTTCACGAGTATCACAATATTTCTGCTGCTGCAGTCCTGCCAAAACTTTTGCGAAACATTCAAAAGCTTCAGAATTGCCAATCTGTTCGTTTTCTTCGTTCCACTCCGCAGCTTACGGTAGCTCAAGTTAAATTCAAAGGAACCCTAAGAAAGGTAGTCGAAAATATTTATATGTACTTGTAGTTTGGAATGGACTGCTTCCGCACAAGGAATATGATAGTTAAAAAAAAAAAAAAAAAAAGGTTTGAAAATTGGATTTTGTACGCAAGGAATGTGATATTTAAAAAAGCTTTAAAAATGGCTTTCGGTAAACCAAGAGGTTCGATTAAAAGAATTTCGGATAAAAGAGGTTCTACTGTACTAGGTTACAGAAGATTAAATGCTATTACCAGTATAACAGCGGCTATCTTCTGCAATCACGTGATTGAAAAGTAAGATCAATTATACATTTGAAAATTAGCTTGTATAAAATTATCTGATTAAAAATGACGCCATCTTTCTGAGTTTCTGAGTTTTATAACGACGTTATAGACAATTTCTTCCTTTAGATTTGAAGTTAAAAATCTCTGTTTGCTTCGGAATAGCATTCAGATCCATGTATTGAAAAGCAATGTATTTTAAAATTTTACGCTTATATTTTATGTCTTAGATATTTCAAGAACAGGCGTAGCTTAATCATGAATTCTTTTCTATATATTAATACGGCATCATGCATATTTTCAAGTTATTTTTACAATTTATATTGTTTGTTTGATACTACTTGATTATACAGTAGACCAAAAAACTATGGACAAACTATAAGATTAAATCCCAATAACGGATGGTTGTAAATCTGACATTCTCTTGACATTAAACACAATACACGCCGCGCTTGTTATGCCATGAACTGATTTTTAATTCGACATTTTATTTGTATTTTTACTAATGTTTTACTAATTTATTTGTTATTTCGTTATTTAAAATAAAATTATGTAAATTTGTATAATCTGGCGAACAGATTGGCGATTTTTATAATTTGGCATAATTGGTCGTCGGGATAATCGAGTAGTACCGTTTTATTAAATAATAAGAATATCCGAATTTTCTAATACCTACTTATTGAATAGTAATTTGTACAAAATAAATCGAAAGTATTTTGCGCACACATTTGCCTGTATTTATGTTGCATCAAGTGATGTAATATATAAACAAATTTTCTTTCGGAATACTTTTATGCCACGTGACGTCAGATAGCGAGTCTCCGGAATAAAAAAACGTTTTAAATATATTGTTTTAATATTTGACGAAATTTTTCCTGTTAAAAGCGTATCTTATGTAATATATTTCTTTCCTGTTTTAAGATTCACGGGTATTAAGTAACTTAAAAGCATTTGGAAATATTATTTGAGCTTTTTAAATATGACGTAATTTCACCGTAATTCACCATTAAAAGTTTTTCACGTGTAATAATTTAATTATTTTAGGCACATTAAATATTCCAATATTTAATGTTTGGGCTTTTACAAATGATGCAATTATCACCTTTAAATTCGTTTCGCGTGTGATAATATTATTATTTTAAAGTTTAATATTTATGTGTAAAGATTTTAACGTAACTTACTTTATTTTCTACTTTTGACATGTGATGATTAAATTCTTATTTAAAAATTGTCTTTCTGTTTTTAACATTATTGATGTCATTTTCTCTTTAAAATTGAAACTAGTATGTTGTGGTCATCACAAAACTTTCTTCTATATAAATCACGTCAATTAAATTTTTTAAATAGTACAAGAAATAACAACGATTTAGCACCAATGCATATCAAAGTATATCTGAATTTGAAGTTGGATGAAAATTCGTGCATTAGTTCTTGAGATAGAGCTATAGAGGGAATTCTGAAAAATGCAGCTTAGCAGCGCCACCTGTTGAGCGATTTACACCAAAAATAAGCAGCACTAAATGATATCAAGGTATACCTGAATCTGAAGTTTGTTGAAAATCCAAGCATTAGTTCTTGAGATAAAGCTATTGCGGAAATCGCAAAAAATACAGCATAGCAGCGCCACCTGTTGAGCGATTTACACCAAAAATTAAACAGCACTAATTTATAAGTCAATTCATGTCAAGGACTAACTAAATCTGAAGTTTGATGAAAATCCGTGGAATAGTTCTTGAGATACAGCTCTTGCGGGAATCGTGAAAAATGCAGCACAGCAGCGCCACCTGTTGGGCGATTTACACCAAACATTAAACAGCACTAACTTATAAGTCAATTCATGTCAACGACTAACTAAATCTATAACCAAACTATATCCTGTACTAACTGAATCTGAAGTTTTATGAAAATCCGTGCAGTAGTTCTTGAGATATAGCTATTGCAGAAATCGTGAAAAATGCCACATAGCAGCGCCACCTGTTGGGCGATTTTCACCAAAAACTAATCAGGTCCAGTTTATACGAAGGTCTAACTAAATATAAAGTTTTGTGAAATTCCGTGCATTAGTTCTTGAGATAGAGCGCCCACAAAATTTTTGTCACAGACAGAGTGACAGAGTGACAGAGTGACACACAGACTCACAGACAGACATTTTCAAAAAACCATCAAATGGTGTTCTGGGCATTCTAACACGTATAATTCCGTCGAAAACCGGAAGTCGAAATTTTGCACGAATCCAATACTTTCTGCTTGTAAAGTTAGAAGAAAGTAAAAAAGACTTTTTTTCTGTCTATGGAATTTTAAATGAGCAGGCGATTTTTGTTTTCCAATATAAATTGATTCCAGGTGATCAAAATGGGAAAAAATATTTTATTTTTTTATTTTTCTTCTTCATCTTTCCCCCCCCCCCCCCTAAATAACATAATTATATCACAATGTTTTCTCGATATCAATTGAAATAAAAGATCGTTTCAATTATCTATTTGAAAATGACGAAAAAGAAGAAACATAATAATCCTTATAGTTTTTTCCTGTTTTCCCCTTAAAAAAAAAAAAAAAAAAAAAAAAAAAAAAAAAAAAAAAAAAAAAAAAATTGTCGTAACTTTGTAATCATAACAGACTGGCACTACAAAAATATAAGTTAAAATAAGGAAAAAAAAATAATATTTTGAAAACTTATTCAATTTTTAAAATTTTATTACCAGTTTTGACATCTGTAGATCAATACGGGTAATTGGTGTTAATTTCCTCGCCAAAAATTTCATATTTTAGGAGAAATAGCCGTGAAACTTAATTAGTCGTTTCAAAAAATCGTTTTATTAGGGTTACGTATAGGCAGATACACATATATATATAAAATATATATTTTTTCTCAAAATATGGCAAAAAAAGCATTAATTTAACTAAAAATTAAAAATGTGAATTTTTGAAATTTCAATCCCTTCCCCCCTCCCCCACAAAAAACAACAACATACCAAATATTGAAATGTATTTTTTGGGTATATGAGATGTGCAACCCTCATTTGGCATATTTAATACATTTCAAACAAATTGTTTTTTTGGCCGATTGTAACTCCTTATATGTTTGCTATATTTCGGATTATCCTTTGTGAATAAAAAAAAAGAAAAAGGAAATGGCAAATGTTATAAGTTCTATTGCCTGTAAATCATGCTTAAATATTTTAAAACAACAAAATTTACAAATCTTGACCACTTATTATTTATTTCGGTTCTTTTATCTTCGTATTTTCTTCTAATGTTATTAAAGAGTGTTCAATAATAGTACTTTCTTCATTGAAAAATAATATTAACAATAATGAATTTTTATCCAAGTATAGTATAAGCCACTATAAATAATAACTAGAAAACAGGGATTCTGCTTTTTCAGAATTTAGATGCGATGATCCCCTAATGAAAAAAAAAAAAAAAAAAAAAAAAAAAAAAAAAATAAATAAATAAATATATATATATATATATATATATATATATAGTACAAAACATATTTCAATTTTACGACTTAAAGCACACGCTTTTATATTATGTGAAATGACGTCATTCGCATCCGCTTAAGAATTCCACATTTACGATCCACTCTTAAACATCTACAGTAAAGCATACATGGGACGTCATTATTGCAAAATAATACACAAATGCAGAAAAAAGATGCGGTCATTAAAGAAACAAAACAAAACAAAACACACACACACACACACACACACACCAACACACACATACCGTCCTACCCGCCCTCGTCAATAACTAAACTTTTTACCGACGTTTGGAATACCCACCGAAATTTTATTAATAGCATTTAAATATTGTTATAGAATGTTAAGATATGCAAAATATACATATGAACACCAAAAAAATTTCATTCGAAGAAAATTTGTATTTTTTAGAGCGAAAAGTTTGTGGGAGTAAAGTACAATTATTTAGAGTAACTCGAGTGTTACTCGTTTTGAAATTTTACACAATCAACCCGAGTAACTTAATCTCGAACTAAGATGTCCTGGGTGGTTACTCTATTATTCAATGAATTGCCTGACAAAGTGTATAATGTTATTGAAGCGTTTGAAGGACAATGCCAATTTTTCGAAAGGATGTTTTAAGCAATAGGGATGAAATCGTTATGATTTTGAGTTATTCATGCTTAATCATCTGCTATTGTTAATTAAAATAGTACTTAATTGACGCTATTATTAGTTAGGGTAGTAATAAATGATTATTATTGACAAGTAGTAAATAATTGACTTATTGACTGCGGTTAGTTAATGATTGATTAATACGATTTAATTAATGTCGTCTTTAAAAGAAAATGGGCTCTTTTTTTAATAAATTTTGTGAACAAATATTAAATTTTGTTTAAAATATTAAAATATATGTCATTGGCTGTAACAAATTCTTTAGGTAAGTCTTTTGAACACGGTTGTTTGTTTAATTCGGTGCAATAATTGTAGAATGGTGTCTTTTTTTTATGCGACATGAAAGGATGTTTCATACGGGGGGGGGGGGGGCTTTGCTGGTTGATGAAAATATATCGAAAATATAATATTTGCAATGGAGACGAAAGTGTTATGATATAAAGATATTCATGCTTAATAATTTACTTACATTTGATTAAAATGGTACTTAATTGACGCTATTGATACGTAGATAAATGTAAGTAATTGGTGAATATTTTTAATTGACAAATAGTAAATAATTGACAAATGTTAATCTGTAGTAGTTAACCACTGATCAATATTATTTAAATTATGTTACCTATAAATAAAAAAATAAAGTAACTTATGTAAAAAATATTCTTTCGTTTTTAAATTAGTAAAATATATGTCATTAACTCGAACAGAGTTTTAGCCAGATCTTTTGTTTACAGTTGCTTGCTTAATTTGTTTAATTTCATCACGCAAGGATTTTTCGGAAATCGTAAATTTCAATGCGAAAAATCTGATACTATAAAATAGATGTAAGACTTTTTTATTGAGTTTAATTTTATTTAATTCAATAATTTATTCAATTTGTTGGCTTATACTGTGTTTTTTACAGCTAAACAGCTCAGGGGTCCGATGAGGTTGGGAGGGGAGGGGGGACCAATTTTAACTTTGAGCTTTTTAACTTTGAAATTTTCAATTTAAGAAAAATCCTGACGTGATGGTTTAAAATGAAGGTCATTTTCGTATTCAGCGCTAACAAATACATAAGAATCAATTTTTAAAAGCTAAAAACATGGCACAACCCAAAATTTGAAAGACAGTGTAATCTAGCGGCATTTAAAAATAAGTATATTTTTTAAAGAATTGAGGCTGTTGTTTTTCGTCCGTTTATTTAACAAAAATTCTGTTATTTTTATCCTCTTATATGTTCAGTACAAATTGTATATTTTGCAGTAATATGTCAGAATGATTAAAGATTTCAAATTTATATTGCAATGCTAATTTTACTTTCAACCATTTCTTTAATATATCTGACGAAATTATATTTCTAGTAAATTTATGAATTACCCCTAATTTGCAGCAAAAAATATTCTCCAACTTTAAACAGGTATTACTCGGTCAATTTTAATCGTAGAATAACGGGACTCTGTTTGATTTACTAGTCAATGTAACAGGAAAATTTTACTAAATATAACTTATAGGACCGGGTGACCGTATAAAATTTTAGATTCTGTAATTCTTCACTAAATTGTTTTTTCGCTTCAAACTTTTTTTATCTTAACTCTGAACCTAATTTTGACCACTTTTGTAATAGGAAGTATGCATGTAGGACCAACGGTTGCAAAAATAAAGGTCGGTTAGGTTATACGTGGACACCCTGTATATATATAACGACTTCTGTAAAGATTTCTGCTTAAGTTTCACCCATAGGTTTAACATTTTCTTTCGAGTTTCTCTGTGTGACTTGTATAGGCTCTTAAGAAAATTATTGTTAAACTCTTTATTATTTAATTGTTTTTTTTTTCTGGTAAAGGTTTATTAAAATAATACATGATTGCATCATATATTCAGATAAATTTCAACTTTAAAAATAAATATTAGAAAATCGACAGTTTTTTCTTGTTCTTGTCGACATGCATCGATTATCTAACGAATGTTTAAATATGTGTAACAGATAAAGCGAAACATTATGATAAAGGAATACGACATTTTAAATTATTTTTATTAATACAATTAAAGTGTTTATTTATTTTCTTTCAAAAAAAAAATCTAAGAATATTTTCAGCTTTATCATATTCTTAGTAAAAAGTCCAGAAATAAAAGGATTATCAGAAATGGAACCGATGAGTTAGGAGGCTACTTCAGTCAAGCGAATAGACTCGCTCGCTAATGCTAATCCTATGAGCGAAATTTATAAAGGTATCTCGTTCGCATTTCAATATTTTTAAATGATTTTTTTTTCATTGGATAGCACAAATCGATCTGTACAAAGACAGTTTTTCACTTTTTCGATTTTGTTTACATGTATTTTTAATAAGGACACTTTCACTTTTGGAACCAGTTTTGAAAATGAAAGCATCCTCATAAAAAATAAAAAAAAAAAAGTGCCCAGTTAAACTGATGGCATTGAGCTCACAGGCTATTCACACTAATTGTTATTATACTCTTATTTCAAAGAATAATGCCCCTCAAAAAATAAATGAAGAGGGATTAGACCAGTTTCCCCCCTTTATACTTAACCAATGAGCCTCCAAATCAAATGAAGGAAGGGCCATATCAGAATAAACTGGTATATCAAATTTGAAGTAAATTGAATAATTCTGCATGAAAAACCCATTTATCTAAATTAAGGGGTGACTAAGCCTCCGTCCCCTTTTATACTTAATCAATAATCCTCCAAATCTAATCAAGGCACCTCCTTAACATAATATACCGGTATACCAATTTTGGAGCAAATCGAATAACTGCATAAAAAACCCATTTATCTAAATAAAGGGGGGGATCTTGACCCCCTTTTCCCCCTTTATACTTATCTAATGAACCTCCAAATCTAATCAGGGAAGCTCCTTAATATAATAAACCGGCATACCAAATTTGGAGTAAATCGAACAATTCTACATAAACCCATTTATCTAAATTAAGGGGGGCTAGCCCCCTTTATACTTCAGTAATGAACTCCCAAATCTAATCAGGAAGTTCCTTAACATAATAAATCGGTATACCAAATTTGTAGCAAATCGAATATTTCTGCATGAAAAAGCCATTTATTTAAATTAGGTGGGGGATCAGCCCCCCTTTCCCCCTTTATCCTTAAGCAATGAACCCCCAAATCTAATCAAGGCAGCTCCTTAACATAATAAACTGGTACAGCAAATTTGGTGCAAATTGAACAATTCTATATGAAAAACCCATTTATCTAAATTAAGGGGGCTAGGCCCTCCTTTCCCCCCTTTATACTTAAGTCCAAATGTAATAAGCGAAGCTCCTCAACATAATAAACCGATATACCAAATTTGGAGCAAATCGAATATTTCTCCATGAAAAACCCATTTATCTAAATTAAGGGGGTGACTAAAACCCCTTTTCCCACTTTGTCTTTAAACAATGAACCCCCAAAACTAATCAGGGAAGCGCCTTATCAAAATGAACTGGTATACCAAATTTGGAGCAAATCGAACAATTCTACATGAAAAACCCATTTATACAAATTAAGAGGGGTTAGCCCCCTACCCCCCCTCCCTTTATACTTAAGTAATGGATTTCCATATCTAATCAAGGAAGCTCCTTATCAGAATAAACCGGTATACCAAATTTGAAGCAAATCGGATAATTCTGCATGAAAAACCCATTATCTAAATTAAGGGGGGACTAACCCCCCCTTTCCCCTTTATCCTTAAACAATGAACCCCCAAAACTAATCAGGGAAGCGCCTTATGAAAATGAACCTAGAAAATAAAAGTAAGCAAATCGGATATTTCTATCAAGAGTTATCGCGTTACTTACGTACATACGTACATACAGAACAGGCGGGCACATAAACTCTCAGGCTTTGATAGCCTGTGAGCTAAAAATAAATAAAAAGATAATAAAAAATAAAAAACGGTCTTTGTACAGATCGATTTCAGCTATCTAATGCAAGAAAAAAAATCATTTAACAAATATTGAAATGCAAACAAGATACATTTATAAATTTTTTCCATTGGATTAGCCGTAGCAAGAGGGTCATTTCGTGTGAATGAAGTAGCCCTCCCCCATGTTTATGTGAGTATGAATGAGATCGGTTTCATTAAGCATTAATTATCAAAGCTTATTTAAAATGTTTATTTATATTTCTATAAAGAATAGATATCTTTCTATAAAGAAAGAATAGAAGATATTACCTTTAAGGTTTTTGAAATGCTCAATGCAATACCATCATAGTTAAGTCTTAAGGCTGTTCTCAAATCCAAAAGGGCAAGTTTATGACATAAGTTTTAATTTATTTTTGTTCGGAAATGCATGAAACTAGCAATTTTTGTTGATCAGAAACTATATAATCGAACTGTTTTTTCAGTTTTTTTGCAAACGCAATAGATCTTTCAGAAAATAGTGTGAAAGTGGACGTTTTGAACCGAAGTTCCCGGAGAAAGCAGAAAAACCAGTCAGCGAAGGGAGAAATACGTCTTTGTTACGTGATCAAAATCGCTTATAACTCAATAGGTAATTTATTTATCAAAAAATGGAAAACACAGTTCGTTTCCAAATCGCTTCCATAGTCAGGCCTTCCAATTTTATATCTTTCCGTTAAAAAATGAATTTGTAAATGTGTCAAAACGGTTTGCGCTTGTTGAGCAGAGCAGTTGAGAGCCTTAATAAAATAACGACACCACCCCCCTCCAAATGAATAAATGTAGAACCAAGAAGATAAAATTTTCAACCCCATATAAACATTCCTGACCGATGTTCAATCCGAAATATTTACTTTTTTTTTTTTTTTTTTTTTTTTGTCTGTTATTATCATTATGCGCCAATGGTATGTAACAAGCTCTTCCGCCCCGGGCGCCAAGTGGAGTTCCTGTGGTGCTGGGAGAGAGACACCCTGTATTTTTGACAAAAGAAAATGTTATTCGACCTTGGCTTCCTATATAAAAAATAGTTTGTTGTGGTGTGGTCTACCATTTCTTAAAGTTTGCCAGATCTTTTTTTTTTTTTTTTTTTATCACTCTATATTGTTTAATTTTTAAGGCGTTTGTGTCATTATTCATTATATTATAAAATTACGATCAAAATCTTCTTTCCTAAAATCAAATTTGGAGTTATTTGTATTTCGGAATTTCATATTTTAATATTACCCCATATATGTGTTATTAAAACAAAATGCTAATTAAACTTTTTATTGTTTAATTTTATTTTTCTGGTATTGACTAAATAAACATCGTCGGTTTAATACTGATGCTTTCAAAAGTTTAACATTGAATTTTTTACCAACACAATACGAACTCATATGGCATTTTTAAGATAAGAAATTATATTAGGAGTATTTTTTAATTTGCTATTAAAAATATATTTAAAAGGTTTCGTTTTTTTTTTTTTTTTTTTTTTTTTTTTTTTTTTTTTTTTTCATTAGAAAAATCGCGTTTTTTAAAGTTAAATATTTTATAATGTATATATATATATCAGACCTTTATTATGAAACTTTGTCTAATTTTAATTATTTGCTTAAATTTTAATACAGAATGTTATAAAATCAACATTTACAATTGTTATTGGGGCATATTTTTAAAAAAGGAAGCGTATTCTGAAACCAATTATACGTACTGCAATAGAATATGTGCATTCTTAGCGAGAGAAAAATACGTTAATACATAATGTTATAATATAACAGAATGTTATAAAATCAACACTTACAATTGTTATTGGGGCATATTTTTAAAAAAGGAAGCGTATTCTGAAATCAATTATACGTATTGCAATAGAAGATGTACATTCTTTGCGAGGGAAAAATACGTTAATACATAACAAAAACATTAATGTATTAACTCATAATACAATACATTACATTGAATGTTACTTTTCCCCTATCTGAAACACAGAACGGAGTAAGATACAACTCTTATCATGGCTATTTATGTTTCCTGCCCATTTCTAGGAAATTTTAAGTCTGGCATTCCAGTTCCAGTGTGAGTGACCACGGCCAGATGTCGTCAAGGTATGGGGTGAAATCCCTTTAGGCAAAAGAGCGGTTAGTTTTAGCCCGAAGACATATTTTTTGAAAAGGGTTTTGGTCAGGAGAAAATAATATTTTGCCTTTTTCTACCTTTACAGAAGATATTCTTCGAAATTTTTTTAAAGAAAGAAAAATAAAATAGGAATCATAACCCTTTATTTTTTATAAAATGCATATAAATTTTACTATAATTACTCAGATTTTAAAATAATATTAATAATTTTACATAACTTTTTTTTTATTTAATAGCTTACACCAGCAATTTTGCATATATATGCATTTATCATTTTATTTTTCATTTAAAATCTCGAAATAGTTTCAACACAATCATAAAAATTCCATGAATTTTAATTAAGATTCCATACAACTGATGATTTGTTATTAATAATATATATAACAGTAATTATCTATCATAAAAAACGCGTTACATATCCCTTAAATCAGCTGTTCACACATATATAATCAGATATATATCTAATATATAAACAAGGAGGAAAAATCGATATGAATTAAAGGTTGGTTGGTTGTGTTTATGACGACCAATTATCAACACGAGGGATATATGCCTTAAGGGGAGGGGTGCCCTTCGTGGAGGGGGGTCTTTCTAAGGGAACCTAACCCGTATTAACGCTTGGAAATCCAAGGCTCGAGGAAAACTCCGAACGATTAAGCCGACGGGCGCGATTGGGTTCGAATCCAGCACTTCCCGTCTACCAGCTTCGAGAGCAGAACATCTCGGCCACTAGTGGGGCCCGATATAAATTAAAATACATTAATGTTTTACTATATACCTATTAATACTGAGATTTTCAAGAGCGTGGGCCCAAAAAGCTTTTTCAGATGAAAGAAAATGAAAATAAAAATTAGGTTTTCGTGAAACACACAATTTTTAGCAATTGCTTTATTTTTATTATGTTGAAAGTTATCGTGGTAAAAAACTTTTTTACACGTACAGGACAAAGTAAAATTTGCGAAATTATTACATTTTATCAAGGAATTTCGAATCGATCTTAAGCGAAATATAAATTCATTACTATTTTCAAGTAACCGTAATGTAAAAGCAAATTAGTATTAATTTATTATGTCGCACTTTTAATCCTATCAACATAAGGTAGACAAATTAAACTGTGATTTAAGCGTACACAGGACCAGTATTATGAATCGGCAAACGGGACATTGGTCCATGTTTCCATAAGCTTGAAGGGGGCGGGGGGGGTGTCAGTTGGCAGAATTGAAAGAAATTAGCTGTTGAGTTCCATTGTTTACATACTTTTATATCGTACAATAACAAGATAGGTAACTCTTAATCACCGCTACTGTGTTCCAGAAACTAATACCTTTCTTGAAACTACCTCGCAATGCCCAAGAAAGGTATAACGCGACTTATGGGTTAATTCTATATCATGAAAATCACGTCTAAAAAATGTCCAATCATACATGCAATTAAAAGTTATATAAGCGTGTTCTAATGTTTTATTTATTTTTTATCCTTTTTGGACTGCAATTGGCAACTCGCGCCTTTTTGCACCTTCACTAAGACATTTTTACATCTAAACATGTGTAATTTTTAAATAGTACTATTTCGGGTGCCATGGAACTTATCAGTGTTTTTTTATAACTTATACATATACATCCTTAATTAAAATTAATTCTTAAGCGAAAACATATTTTTTCTTCACTGCTCTATAGAGAAAATCTTTATTAATTTTAAGAATCTTTTTAATAGAAAAATTTGAAATAAAATTCCATTTTCTGAAATTTGAGTTTAAATATAAATGCAAATTTTGTGCATTTATGAATAAAATTAACTTCGTGAATAGGCCGGTACAAAGTTTAAATTGTACCATTCGAGTAGAATTATAAATGTTTCACGTACTACACAACACAAGAATGGAGATCCAAACAGTGTTTGTACCCAGGATTCACTTGTTATTGCGGTAACGAATTAAAAAAATAGCAGAAATGAAAATCGGAAATTGTACGTCAAATGTGGCAAATGACGTACTATAGCTAGTTTTATAAACATTCAGATTTTGATGCAATAGCTGTTGCACTCTCATGCAAAAATACATGAATATAAAATTTATTATATACATTAAATCCAATAATACGGAAATGATATGATTTCATCTTAAATCTGATGTAATCACCATGGCAAAATTGAATCACGACCTATCAGAGGATATGAGGGAATTAATTACGTATGACAGGATTTAATAGAATGAAGAAAACTTTTATTAATATCTTTTTAATTTTTGATTCGGTTTTCAAAAAATGTGAAATAACTCGACACAATTCTGCAACGATTATACATACTAAATTTTTAACCATTCGGTTGTGTAGTTTCTGCTCTGTTATATGCAGTCAGACGGACGAGCCAGATGACGGTTATAGGTGCTACATATTTATATAATTACGAACGCATTTAAAAAAAAGAAGATTTAAAAGAAGTATAAAAATTGCAGCCTCCCAAAATCTTGTGGTTTCTCTTAACATTAGATACTGAGATAATACCACTGTGAAATGTTCATATATGCATACGTTTGTGCCTGTGTGTGAAAATTTGTATGAAATTCATGAAATACGGGAAATGTTAAAAGAAGGGATTGAAGATTTAGTGGATATCTACAATTCACATCTGTATAAATTGGGCACTCTTGTTCGCAGTTTCTTCATTTACTTGTTTATTGTGAGAACCTCAAAGTAGTAATTCTCTGATTATATTTATATACTATATAAGGATATATCAATCAATAGAAAGAAGTCATATAGTATCTGTGTATATGAGCTCACTGAAGTTTTCGTGCTTGGAACCCTACATTACTAAATTAGGCACTGAATATAACGTTCTATGCATGGGAATTCCTTATTCTTTTCCGCCATTTCTCAGGAAATATTTGCAAGCTTTTTTAAATGCACATGGTCATACAATGATACTATGCGTTCGTAGATTAGGCATTCTTACCCTACTATATACGGTGACATAGGTCAAGAGAACAGTGGGTCGTGTTATAGAATATTTCACAAGTATTAATCATATTTTCAGATAGAGGGAGAGTGGATTAGGTGTGAAAGGACTCTTTCACAAGTCAATATGCATTTTAAAAGAATTATAAAACATACATAAACAATGTTATAATGTTAGCAAATTTTTTGTAACATCGTAAAAAGATACTTTCTTCTAAATGCAAAATGATAATAAATGTATTTCTTGTTAAAAATAGTTTGTAACATTTCAGTATCGTTTCTATATTTTTAAAATGATTTTTTTTATTTGAACTATTTGTAAATAAATATTTCTTATTGATAAACAGAAAATGTACCAAAATAAACTAAAACTATATTGAAAGCAACAAAATATTAAACTTACATGTTTGAAAGCATTTTTTTCTTTTGGGTAGAAGGTTCAATTTTAAGAACCCTGATAATTGTTTCATATATGCATTCCTTTTATGTAATTAGACTTATAAACATATTTTAATCATGTATCTATAATTTTTTTTTTTACAGTTTACAAAACAGAAAAATAAACAGGTGCAATAATTTATTAGTATGAATTAAAAAAAAGAAGAAAATAGAAATAAAAGTTTTAATAAAATTAAGAATAGATGCAGTACTTGTTTATCTTAGAAAATAAAAATATGATGGAGCTATCACAAATAGAATAGCGCCCTCGGAAAAGAGAACGTGAAAACGAAAAATAATACTGTGTGCTCGAAAAATGGCATGACACTGCATGGCGCTAAATATACCTAAAACAATTCATAATTTCAATAATAAAATCACTTTGTCTCTTTTTTAGTATATTAAATTAATAATTTCTATTTCAAAATTCCGACTTTATTGCAATGCAATTCATTTTGATATTTTTGTAAAAAGAATAAATAAAAATAAACGGAAACACAATAAACATTCTTAATATTTTTTAAATTATTAAATTTCTTAAGTTTGTTGAATTAGGATTTTTTTTTATGTATGTTTTAAGCTTGACTGTAGGCAGTTTTTTAGCAAAATTTTTTAATCCATTTATAGATTTTATACACGTCGAAAGCTTTTTTTTTTATTCTTTGAAATTGTTCAAACTGATTTTTTAAATAAAATATGACCAAGGGAAACGTATACATAGCTGCCAACTTGTACAGATTTTTGTTCCCCTAAAATTTAATAGAGATTATTACCTCATTAAATTGTAAGAAATCGTTAAACTTCATAGATTGTATTAGGCAAAATTTACTATTGAATTTTAGTGGTAACAAAAATCCGTACGTTTTCACAGCTATGCTTGTATATAGTATACTGTAATATTAATTAAAGAAATTACATAAAAGAATTGCACTATTCTTTCCGATTACGAATTATTAACCCATTTACACACGAAACAATATAAATAGTCTAGCATTTATTTTCGAATAGTATTCCATAACAAAATTGAAACTTTATGAATAACTAAAAAATATTATAAATAATATAAATATAACACAAATTTAATAGACAAGTAATCTAATTACTCTCTAAAACCGCTGAAATAATCAGAAAAAAATACTTCTGTAATTAACGAAATCCTTATCGATTGTTTCGGATATTAACATCTGATTTGGTACTAATACAAAAGTATTGCTTTTAATAAATTTTAAAACTTTATTTGAATACATTTTTATATTTTAAAATTAAAATGATTTTTGGAGTTGCTAGTGTGCAATCTAAAAACATATTAATTATAAGAAATCTATCACAGTTAAAAAGTAAGATTCTGCCAACGTTCTGTAACCGCATTCTGCAGTTAAATCCCCTAATAAAAAATTTAAAAAATGTTAGATTTTCTTTTAAGTGATTTTTTTAATCTAATGAAATAGGTTAGATATATATACATGCACATTATTCTACAAAACTGGATTTACCTTCAAATTCTGACAATATTGATCGTAGCTGTGAGGCATTTTTCTAGAGTGCGTGTGTGTGTGTGTGTGTGGGGGGGGGGGGGGGGGGCAGGTTCTTGATTTTTTATGCGATTCTTAAATATTCGAAAATCAGTAGCAAATGTACTGTATTCATCGAAGAACCATAATTTTTTGTTTAGATGCATGGCGGGTACCCAACAAGTGTACAAGAATTAGAAAAGAATCTTTCATTAAGTCGCTTGTTCATTCCACATAAAATCCATTTCTGTTACCCCTATACCTAGATTCATGGAATTTGGATTAGAGCAAGAATTGATCTTTCGTAAAAGTTTATTATCAATAAGAATTAAAATATTTTTTCTAATAACTCTCTCCCCCCCCCCCCCCCCTGTGTCTATAATTAAAAAGGAACTTCATATTAGAGTAAGATTTTAAATAGTTACCTTGTTTTAATGTTAGGAATTTTGAAAAAAATAGGAATCATAATCTTTTATTTATTTTTCAAAATTCATGTAAATTTTACTGCAATTACTCAGATAAATAATAATAATAAATAGTACCTTATGGCGTTTTCTGTTTAATCGCTAATAACAACAACATTGCATATGCATGCATTAATTATTTATAAATAATTCTTAAATTTTCAGTCACAATAACAAAGTTTTCAAACACTGTTATAAAAATTTCAGATATTTAATTCAGATTCTTTGAGAACTGAGGAATTTTATCATTATTATTTATATATACAAGAATTATCTGTTTTATAAAATTCACTATATATCACTTAAATCAGTCGTCAAACGAGCCATAAAAAAGAATATGCTAACCACCAGTTAGCTGTATAATCAAAGATATATCTAATTTATAAACAGGAAAAAAACTGAATAAAAATACATGCATTAAAATACTGTAGTTTTCAAAAGTGTCGTCAAATACGTTTTTTTAAGATAATACAAAATGAATAATTTAAAAAAAAATCCAGAACTATATAGTATTTTTAACAACTGATAAAAATCTTTTAAAATCAGATTCTTAAAACTCTCATGGTGTGGAAAATTTAGTTCAGCAAAATCTTTTTTACAGGTACAAAGTAAAGTTTGCAAAAGAATTACATTTGTTATAGAAATTCAGAGTCCACTGGTAATCGAAATATAAATATCTAATGACATTTTCAAAAACATATCATCTAAAAACAGAAAAGTATTAATTTGTTGCGTCGCACTTTTAAGGGACTACACTGTAAAAAAAAATACGACCAGTTTTCCCGCAGGAATCGGAAAAATAGTTGCCCTTATCGTACCAGAAAAATTTCCGACCCAGCTCGGAATAAAATCCGTAAAATCGGAATAAAGTCCGTAAAATGCCGTTTTATTGACTATTTCCTTTTTTATTCGGATTTTATTCCGAGCTGGGTCGGAAAAGTTTCCGGTACGATAAGGGCAGCTATTTTTCCGATTCCTACAGGAAAACTGGTCTGATTTTTTTTTATAGTGTACTTCACTCACGCGGAACCACACGCTCGCTAATGTTATCCCTATAAGAGAATTTTTTTTTTAAATATCTCGCTTGCATTTCAGTATTTGTACATTATTATTGTTATTATTATTATTATTATTATTATTATTATTATTATTATTATTTTGCATTGGATAGCTGCATAACTTTGTACAGCACTGGAGAAGTTATTTAGAATACATTTACTTTTCAAACTAGTTCCGAAAGTGAAAGTATGCAAACAAAATCGAAAAAGTAAAAAACGGGCTTTCTAGAGATTGACTTCAGTTATTCAATGTAAAAAAAGAAATCTTTTTAAAATATTGAAATGCAAACGAGATATTAAAAAAAAAAAAAATCTCTCTTAAGAATAACGTTAGCGAGTTTGTTTTTTCGCTTGAGTGAATAGCCTCTTAACGCTATCAATATAGTTTAGGAAAATTAAACTGATTATAAGTATTCACCGGGAGGGCTAGATTGAGACCTAGGTAATCGGGGCCCTGGTCAAAGTATTCATAAACTTGAGGTCTCTCAAATCTATACACTGTAAAAAAAAAAAAAAAACCGCCCAGTTTTTCAGTAGGAATCGGAAAAATAGTTGCCCTTATCAGGGACGGCCCAAGGGGTGTGCGAAGTGTGCCACCGCACAGGGCGCCAACCGGCGGTAGGAGTAAAGAGCGGCTATAAATAATTTTGGATTCTACTTTTTTTTTTTTTTTTTTTTGTAACATTTTCTATAACCAGGTGTGAATTATCTATTGGGACTAGGTAGATCTGCTTTGTGCTTAAAGGTGCTAAACTTTCACATGCAGCGACTTCTGTATTCTTTATTTGAGTAAAATGCAAAGAACTTGTGATGAACATATCAGAAGAACGAAGGATGTTAGGATGCGTTCTTTAAAGAAATCCCTTTAAGCTAAAGGCTCAGATTACCTTCCTTGAAACTATAAAAGGACCACCACCTATTCAACTCTTCCGCTTCCTTATGGAGTGCTAAATTCTTTTGACTAATTAATTGCGCCGTAGCTGAGGGGCGCCAAATTTAAGAAAGCTTTAAACCGAAATTATCTCACATATTTTGACGATAAACAAAAATTGAAGATTTTTTCCCTCTTGTGTATGTATGAATGCATTCTTTAGTAAAATATTTTATTATGTCCGATAAATGAAGAAAGAAAAATTTCTCTAAATGTTTCTAGAGATAGATCAAACCCATTTTGTACCTTACATGATTACGTACCTGACAGGACCCTCAAAATGATTAAATGGAGGAGAGGGCACGCCATGTTTAGGGAGGCTTTAAATCAAATTATCTCGCATATTTTGACAATAAACAAGAATCGTAGACTTTTTTTTTTCTTGTGTGTGGTGAGGCCCCGATCATGACTAGTTGAGGCCCTGGACAAAGATAAATTAGGGGGCCCCATTCGAATCGTTGCAACATTAATAAAATAGAACTGATGGTCTGTGATATATGTATGTGTAATGCATAAACAATATTTTCGCACCTTGTATTTTAAATAGAAGAAAATCCTTAGCTCCGTCAATTCTAAATTATATACCTTAATTAATAAAAACTCTTTTTTTTTTCTTAGTACAGAACAAAACTCCTTTATATAACTTTAACAACTTGTTATATTACTTACTGTAAGATGAATTTAATAATTTCAACCTAATGGAAGAGTTCAAATTGGAAAAAAAAAGCAAATGTTTTATAAATTAATATATGAATTTGGGGGGCCCTTGACATCTGGGGCCCCTGGGCAAAGTTCCGAATTGCCCATTGGATAATAAGGGCCTGTGTGTGGTGTGTGAATGTATTCTTTAGTAAAATATTTTATTATATCCGAAAAAGGAAGAAAGAAAAAGTTTCTCTAAACCTATTTTGTTCTTTACATGATTAGGTACCTGAAAGGAGAATCCAAATGATTAAATGAAGAGAGGGAGACGCCATATTTAGGGAGTCTTTAAATCGAAATTATATCACATATTTTGAAGATAAACAAGAATTGTAGACTTTTTCCCCCCTTGTGTGTGGTGTGTGAATGCATTCTTTAATAAAATATTTTATTATATCCGAAAAATGAAGAAATAAAAAGTTTCTCCAAGCCCATTTTGTTCTTTACATGATTACGCCATGTTTAGGGAAGCTTTAAGTCGAAATTATCTCGCATATTTTGAAGATAAAGAACAATTGTATAGACCTTTTTTTCCCTTTATGTGTGTAATCACTACTTGACCGGAATGTATGCTAAATACTGTGCTTCAGAATCGGTGTTCATATCTTATTTATTTTAAAGACAAGACTTTTTATTTCTTTTTTTCAAATGAATTTTTCGAGAGATTAATGACTTTTCTAATTTATCAAAAATTCTTATTATGATAAGAGAATCCTTTTCAGGATTCAACATTTTAGTGTAGTGATCATGATCAGTTTTAAACCTAAAAAAAAAATCGATTTTCTTGTTTTCCTGGTTTTGATATATTTTTAAATTTTTGAACCTATAAAAAGCGATTGCGTGAAAATATTCAAATTAGAACCGAGCCAATTTAAATTAATTGATAACGCATACTTTAACACAGATTACAACTGAATTTCAACTTTGCGTAGGTTTTTACTACTTGTACACATTAATAAAAAAAACGTTTTGAAAGATAGGTAATTTATTTTCAACATATATGTATAAAATGATTATAGTAAAATTTCTACCTACTTTTTTCATTACTTAAAAGGCGTAAAATTTATTTGTTGTAATTAGAACGTGTTTTCTGTACGTGATACACCTTTAAAAAGCACATTCTATCCCCCCCCCCCCCAAAAAAAAAAAACAAAAAAAAACGCGTCATTTAACGGGCACAAACATTGTTAGATAGGTATAATCATTTTATATACACCTATATTCAAAAGAAATTCTATCTGCAAAGAAAACTATTGTTATTTTTTTTTTCAATGTATATAAGTAGCAAAAACACAGTTTTGTGGAAAGCATACCCAGAATTATCAATTGGAGTCTGTGTTAACCCTTTATCTACTGACGGTACTTATAAGTACCGCATTAAAATAACTTGTTATAAAATTCATTTAATACATCGATTAGTTGTAATACAGTTTAGAATGAGTTATAGATACATTACTTTATCTTGTTCCAAAAGCATTATAGGTTACACAAAACAAAAATATTTTTAAAAGGATGATTTCTTTTGCCTTTGCATCTTTTCAGCTTTTTGGCGTTGGGGGGGGGGGGGGGGATTTTTCAACTTGGAAATATTTCTATATTTTTATTGTAAGAACATTATATCTGTACATTTCCTAATTCTACAAAATACTAAGAAAATATTTAAAATAAAAGATTTGAGTGGGGTTATAAATATTGCACAAAATCTCTATAAATTCAAATTGAATTAATCCTTCTAAATCCTTCAATCCCTCTAAAATCTTTCTAAAATTTATTAAATGGTTATGTAAATCGTCTAATGTAGTTTAAACAATTCACGAAAAAATGCTTTAGAAGACAAAATTTTCATGAATTCATAATTCAGTAGATAAAGGGTTAAAGTACTCAATTTCAAATTGAACCGTTTGTAATTCGAATATTCTTATCCGTTTTTTGTTTTGCTTGATCCAGAATCATATAATTTTTTAAAAAAGTATAAAAAACAATAAATTATTTTAAAAAAGATTTTAAAACTCACGACTCACCAAATATAAAATTAATATATGCTACCTTCACAGTAAATAACAAGACAGGGTTACAGTCCAAATAATAAACATAACTATTCTAATAAAAATTTTTCTTTCAATAAATTAATTATTGTTATTTTTGTCCTATACCATGGCATAATGAATGGCGTATAATTTTTGGATCATAATGTTACATATTGAGATTGATATTTATTATAAAATTCAGATCTCAAAGATAGGATTAAATATGGATACTTTTATTTATTTTATAGTCTTTTTTAATAATATTTTAAATAATTAAGAATAGCATGTGTAAAAGTTTATGAACGAATAATTTACGAATATTTAAAAAATTGTGTGAAAAAAAGGCCAAATATTTTTAACAGGTATGTTTTTTTTTTTTTGGGGGGGGGGGGGGAGCGCCCAAGAGAATACTCGCACGGGCGCCAAAATTGTCTTGGGCCGGCCCTGGCCCTTATCGAACCGGAAAAATTTCCGACCCAGCTCGGAATAAAATCCGTAAAATCGGAGTAAAATCCGTAAAATACCGTTTTATTGACTATTTCCTTTTTTTACGGATTTTATTCCGAGTTAGGTCGGAAAAGTTTCCGGTACGATAAGGGCAGCTATTTTTCCGATTCCTACAGGAAAACTGGTCGGATTTTTTTTTTTTTTTTTTTACAGTGTATGCTTTAACTATCAAAATAGGCTATTGAACTGGATCTGAATTATCAGGGGTAGAGATTAAGGCATGTTCTATAATCCAATAAGTTAGAAGGAGAGGAATCAATGGACAAAATTTTTAAAAAATTTGTTGATTAGTTTCATTATTTAAATAGTTTTATTATATCGTACAATACAAAGACAATTAATCAGTAATTAGCGTTGTTAGGTCTCAAGGACGCATATGCCTATATGTATTTCATAAAAGGCTTACGGTTTAATGCTGGATCATGAAAATTATATCTAAAAGAATACCCTATCATATGTGCATTAAAAGTTATATAAAGGTGTTATCGTGATTTTTCTTCTTTTTTTCTGCAATTGGCAACTCTCATCTTTCTAACAGATAGACATTTGTACAATGTTTTAGGTATCAAACAGTGTTTCCCCCCTAATTTGTAATCCTGAGTTAATGCCCAACCAAAAACAACATTTTTGCCACTACGCTGTCTCAAAAATTTTGCCAACTATGAGAACATATTTTTTCGCACATCATTTTACACGCATCATATTCTACTGAAAAATATTTTGTAGTAAACCTCAGTAATGCATAACAAATTCATCCCGTTTGTAATAGTGCAAGAGCAAGATAATTTACATACGCTGCGAACAGTATTTCCCTGGAGACCATTATATAATCGGACCCTGTAAATGAATGATAAATGCGTGACCCTGTAAATGAATGATAAATGCTTTGCACTCCATATTCTACAGAAAGCATGCATTTGTGCATTTCATAAATTCATATCAATAAAATGTGTCGCAAACGATTTTTCTTCATAGATAATAATATAACGAAATACTTTACAGCTCTCAGTACACGTACTGTAATTATATAGTAACCATCTTCAAGTGCGCCTTAATAATGTATATAAATTTCATTATGTTTAGCACATTGTAGCACTATTAAAATACACCGCAAATGATTTTTCTCCATAGACCTTAATGTAGCGGAATATTTTTGAGTGCCCCTGTAAATGAACTATGAATGGTACATACTTCATTTTCAATACCGAACATGCCACAATAAGCATCAATTACGTATATCAATTACATGGCAATCCGAGTATATTTACACGCGTTACAGCACTGGCAGAGAGACAAACCCAATTCATAAACACTTTTCAACCATGTGGAAAGTGGTGGAAAGCGTTAAAAAGTAAATCTTTTACAAAAATAAATGTTATAAGACGTTAATTAGAAAAGTTTAAGACTAATTTATTCATCTGTTTAAATTTTAATGCAAAATGTTATTAAATCAACATTTAAAACTGCTATTGATGCATATTTAAAATAATAAAGAAAACATATTCTGAAATCATTTATACGTACTGCAATGAAACATGTGTATTTGTTATTAAAGGAAAAAAAAATATGCCTAACAGAAATTTTAATGCTTTTAACTCATAATAAAATACATTAATGTTATTAAAAAGTTTTTTTTTGTTATTTAATCTGTTTAAAAACTGCATTTTAAACTCAGAGTAAGGATACTACAACAGTGCAGTCATTATAGCTAGTCATCATTTCCACGAAATTTCAAGTCACACCTTTTAGCACATAACTGCTGACCAGATGTACATGTACAAAGGAGGGGGAAATTCGCTAAGAGCGATTCGGGACTGGCACAGATGCTTGTTAAAAAAGTTTCTGGAATGAAGAAAATGATGTTGTGCCCCTTTTCGACTGTGTTTTACCTTTAGAGAAGATATTCTTTTAAAGAAAGTAAAATAAAATAGAATTCATACTCTTGTATATATTTTTTTATAAAATGCATATAATTTTTTCTATAATTATTCAAATTTTAAAATAATACCGATAAACCCACGTAACGTTTCTTTATTTAATAGTCAACATCAACAATATTGCATGCATATGCATTGAAAATTTAAATTTTAACTTAAAATCACGAAATAATTTATTATAATTATTTATCTGTATCATTAATTATCTATCATAAAAAAGGCACTAAATATTTCTTAAATAATCAGAAATGCATCGAATACATAAACAAGAGGAAAAATCGATATGAATAAGAATACATTAATATACACTTATGAATAAACATAATGAATACATATTATGTAATCGAAATTTTTTCGACGGATTTATACATTTAAGGGATCAGAGATCCCAAAAACATGTTTATAGAAAATGTCTGTCTGTCCGTGTGCCCGTATGTTCGTGTGTCTGTTGTCATTTTACAATCAAATAGTGTTTGAAGTTATGCATAGAATTGAACCAAAATTTTTTTTTAAAGTTTTTGGCTATGACAAGTACGTCCTCCCTTAATTTGAAAAAAAAAAAAAAAAAAAAAAAAAAAAACCCTGTTTCTGAAATTCAAAATTTTTTAATGAACAGTAACTGGAGGAAATAACGACACTTTCACTTTCGGAACCCGTTCCGAAAATAGAGGTAACTTTATAAGAAAAAAAAAAAAAAAGCACCCAAAATAAAATAAAACGGGCGAATGTAAATGCCTAAGCTATTCAATTTAAAAAATAATAATGATAAAGTCGAAATACACACGATATACTTGAAAAGAACCCCTCCCCCCCCCCCCCCAGAGCTTTAGCATTACCTCGTGAGTGTCTTCGTCTGAAGAAACGGAAAACTGAATAATAAATAGAACTTATTTTCTCATTTATATTTTTTATGTGAAATGTAATGGCGGTGCAAAAAGTTCTGGAAGTGAGCGGTAATTCAGTCAGTGACACCGTATGCAATGCGAACTATACTTCCAATTACGGAGCATCTAGCTCAATACTGTTTAAGGGTAGATAAGGGGAACTTCCACAAATTCGCATTTTACATTTACATTTCACACAATGCAAGTCAAATCTGGTGAAAATTGACTGTAATATGACTCTTTCAGTGATAAACGTTTTGGAAAACTTATGTTCTGTCTGGAATAAGACACCCTGTATTTTTCTCAGAAGAATGTGTTTTTCGACCCTTATTTCATAAAAAAAAAAAAAAAAAAAAAAAAAAAAAAATTGTTATAGTATGCTATATAATTTCTTAAAGCTCTCAAAATTTTTTTTTCAATCTCACTCTGTATTGTTTGAATTTATAAAGGCCTTTATGTCGTTATTCTATGAGAAAATTGTGTATCAAAACTTTCTGTCCTAAAATAAAATTTGAAGTTATATGAATTTCAGAATTTCATTTTTTTAACCACTCATTCATGTGTTATTAGAACAAAAATTTTATTATACAATTAATTATTGGTTTTATTTTTATTGTGTACTAGTAAACATCGATTTAATGCTGGGATGCTTTTAAAAATTTATCGCTGGACTTTTTATCGTTTCAGTATATTTAAGAAAGTCTATCTCAGGTATAAATAATTAATATTAAAATACTCAATATATCAATATATTGAAAAAACAAAACATTAAAATTATTATAAATTAGATAAGAGTTTTTGAACATTTATTTTTAACAAACTACAGTTTTTTAAATACAAAAGGCGGCCTTTTTTCCGGAGAATGAAACATTCTTCGCCCCAATACCAAGAGATTAGATGCGAGCAGTTGTGTGTCTCAGAATTTTTACAATGACAGTAAGTTGATTTAGCCTTTGACTGAATCAAAAATTCAATTATTTTTTCATATTAATTTTCATTATTAGGGAACTTAATTTTATTGGTTATTTTTGAAGCTATGTTAGCAAAATCGTATATTATGGTACAATACAAGCTCGTATGAAAGTTTTCGTTCAAATAAATAATCACGTTATGTTCCTTTTTTTTTAATGGGAGGGGGGGGGGGGGGGTAATTAAACACGTATTTATATGTTTTCATATTGTTATTATTTTCATCGAGAAAAATCATATTTTTCTCTGTGTATTCTAAAATATGTAATTTTATTGCAATTAAAATATTATTGTTTTTTAACTGCAATAATTTTTATTATAATTAAAAATTAAATGATTTTTAAAAATGGATGTTCTAAGACGTTTGTTAAAAAAACTTAACTATATTTTTGTATGGTTTCATAAAAATATATTTATATCTTCGTAAAGTTATCATGTACTATATTAACTTCATAAAATCAAGTTTTCTTCTTGATATTACCAAAAGACATTAAAGAAATTCACTTAGAAGTGTATAACACAGGAAACGAAATATTATTACGATATATAATAAGGAACTTTTTTAAAAAACAAAAACACCTATCAATTTATCAAAATCTGATTTACTAAAATTGTTTTTCATAGTATGAAAAAAAATTTCTTCGTCAATAAGTCTGATCTGAATGGAGTCTTATTGAAATTACGGATTTGTTCTCGAGATTGGCATACCAGACACTAGTTTTAATACCTAATTGATCCAAGAACGGAAAAAAGTAAGAATGTATATAGCATTTTGGCAATTGGAAACCTGCTTTCGCCTGCCCTTTTATCTAATATAAGCAGACATAGGGAGAATGTCCCACTGAAAGCCATTAATTAAGCCTCTGACAGGAACAAACATGTACATCGCGGAATGCAAGTGAGTAAAAAGCGCTACAGTATAAACTTTTGAATCGTTTTGCGTTCAAGAAGCTGAAATGATCATAAATGGATTTTCGAATCCAACTAGAATAGGACAGCAAATCA
The DNA here is from genome assembly GCA_963932465.1 of Maratus speciosus. Lineage (NCBI taxonomy): Eukaryota > Metazoa > Arthropoda > Arachnida > Araneae > Salticidae > Maratus > Maratus speciosus. Next base: position 283,681,987 of record OZ010795.1, on the reverse strand, counting down.
CAATAAGAATTCATATTTTAAAGAAACATTTTTCAAAATAATACACGATTTTAGTGTATATTCAGATAAATTTCAACTTAATAAAATGTATATATATTATACAGTATTAGAAAATCGACAGTTTTTTCTTGCTTCTTTTTTTCTGCATCTTAAAATTTGTGAAAAACGATGCATCAGTTATCAAATGAATGTTTAAATATGTGTAATAATTGTGTGTGTTTAAATATGTATACAGGTAAAGCGAAACATTATGACAAAGGAACAAAACTCTTTTAAAAAACTATTATTGGTAACAAAATTAATGAGTTCTTGTTATTTTCTTTGAAAAAAAAATATTTAATAATATTTCTAGCTTTATAGTACTCTCAGTAAAAATTTTAGAAAGTAAAAGATTATCAGAATAAAACATACGAATTACTGCCACTCTACTTGTTTATGTGAGTATCAACCAGATCAGTTACATTAAGAATTAATTATCAAAGTTTATTTAAACAGTTCATTTAGTTTTCTATACAGAATATTACCTAAGATTTTTGAAATGCTTAAGCTAATATCGGCGGGGTATAGTTCAGCTTTAAAAAAATATCTAAACTCTCCCACCCCCTCCCCCATAGGAAGAAAAGTCGAACAAACTAAATTTTTCAACATCCTATAAATATTCTGTTCCGATGTTTAATCTGAAATTTCTACGTAGTCTCCCCCCCCCCCTTTTTGGAAGGAGGGGGATTGAAATTACTACATATTTTATGTTGATCTCAAATCAAAACTGTTTAATTTAGGACAAATTCTTGAATTCCATTTTATTTGTAAAAGAGGATATTGGCAAGCATTCTCTACAGAAACTATTAAATAGATTTTTTTACCCTTTTTTATAAAATGGCAGAGAATCTTTCAGAGTTTTACCAAGCATTTTGAGCTATATTTCCAGAAGTGACAGTCGCGGATGAAAGTCGCCATGATCAAACAATCGTTTATAACTCAAGGTATAATTCACTTATCGAAAAAAAAAAAGCTGTTCGATTCCATATCACTTCAATAAATATACCTACCCGGTTCAAGCTTTAATGTTTAAAAATAAATCTGTAAATTTGTCAAATGAGGTGGGAGTGGGGGGATTTTTAGAACACTCTTGCACCGAAAAAACTGAAAGAGTCAAACACACACATGCATAGAAACAAATAAATAAAATCGTAGAAAAGTGAAAATCGTGAGGTATTTTCTGTTTGTGGTGCAGGCTTTCGGCCTTTTCAAAAATTAATGTAACTTTAGAGAATCTGTAATTGTTTACACAGGAATAAAAATATATAAATAAATAAAATTAAAATATAACAAATTTGAAAAGTATGAAACTTAAATTAGAATTCTATAAAACAGCAGTTTGTTTCATTGCGTAAAGTTTTTTTTTTTTTTTTTTTTTTTTTTTTTTTTTTTTTTAATCTTTCTATAGTTTTGACATTACTAACCAGAATTTTCAATTGTTTTATAGTCGTTATCTCTAAAGTCCATTGATAACATTCATTACAAAATAACAAAATACATCGTTAACAAAACAGAATTGGAATTATAATTCGATTTTCTAAAACAGCAAGGGATGCTCAAATACAATTGATTTAAGTGTATTAAATTGGTGATTTTGTTCTTTAAAAAAGGATTTTTTTTTTTTTTTTTAAAGTTTTCTATTACAAGTTAAAAAGAGAAAAGCTGCGACGAGCAAGAAAGGTGTCTCTCCGCCTACCGATTTATCAAATATCTTAAAACCTCTCAATCTTCAAATTTAACATAGCCCTTTTTCTTCAATGGCTGCATTGAAGAGATCCTTTAAGAGGCTACTTCAGTCAGGCGAAAACACCCGTTCGCTAATGTTAATCCAATGGGAGAATTTTTTTAAGTTAAGATCATTTCGTTTACATTTTAATATTTTTAAGTGTTTTTTCAATAGATAATGTCGATCTGTACAAAGGTGGTCGATCTGTACGTCGATCTGTACAAAGACCATTTTTTACTTTTTCAATTTTCTTCGCAATTTTTTTTTTTTTTTTTTTTTTTTTTTTATGGGGATGCTTTCACTTTCGAAGCCAGTTTCGAAAGTGAAAGGGTCCTAATTAAAAATACATGAAAACAAAAACGAAAAAGTAAAAAACGCCGATGTAGAGAACGAGATATATTAAAAAATATCTCCTATTGGATTAACAAAGCTAATCGTTGTTTTGCTTGACTGAAGTAGCCTATTGCAGGGTTTAGTTTCCGTCGGAGCCAACCGGAGCCCCAGCTCCGGCACTTCTCTGTTTTCAGTAAATATTTAAACATTGGTCGGAATTCACCAGAGATCATAAATACAGGGTTCCTGAGCGCATTTCCCCCCCAACTATGATTTGCCATCTCGTAATTCCGAAAAACCGAAACCCTTTCCTTACCTTCCAATCTCGAAGTTTTTTGCATTATTTTTTTATCAAAACACTTTTGTGTGACGTTAAGAGATGCATATAAAACGTACTCAATTTTTATATCAGTTTTTGGGCTTAGAGCTCAATCTGTCTTATATTCGAAATTTTATTTATTCATGTATAGAAAAAAAAAATCATCCTTCAAAATTACGTATTATATTCTATTTCGAATCATTTTGATCTGAATGAAAGGAAAACAGAAATCGTGTTTTTCTATTCTGGTAATATTTGCAAGTTTATGTCGTCAACGCATTGATACGGCTCCACTCAAGAGAAAGAAAAATGAATTTGCTTTCAGTTCGATTTTCTTTTATGACAGTAGGATAATTTTTAATTGGTTGGGTTTTTTCTTAATTATCATTTATTATTATTATTATTATTATTTAGATATCTAACCTGAAAAGAATATTTTCTGTTTTTACCCAACGAGCATCAGATTTTTGTTTGTTTGAGGTTTTTTGTCTCCTATTACGTACGAGTATAAAAATTACGTTAGTGATTTTTCTATTTACTTTGTATCATAGACGCTGCCCATGCTAGGGCTCTGCTCTGCATATTTTACGAAATCACTTTCATTTGTAAGTAGATATAAATGCCATGCATTGTTATTCTATCAGAAAGCAGTTGAGCAGTGTTTCCCCTTTTTCTATAAAAGCATCTAATCTTTCCGATAATGGTGTCCATTTGTTAGTTTATTCTGATTTTCAGGAACTCACCATAAAAGATTGTTATGCGGAAGTAATCGATTATAGTTTAAGGAATGCACCTTTTATAGGAAATTGAAAAACATTGTTCCATTCTTCAGCATATAAATATTAATTTCTGTAAAGTTCATTAATTTTTTCATAAAAATGGCGCCAGATCGAAGGGGTGCCAAATGATGGATTATATTTTTGGAATGGATCATTTTCTTCTGATGGACTGATGACTTCTATTATTATGAAACAGCCATTATAAATGAAGTGTTAGGTGAAGATGAAAGAGCAGTCGTAAAAAGTTAGAACTCTGATTTTCTGGTCAGAATGGGAAGAAAAAAATTGGCGGCCATTTTTTTTCTTCCCATTCTGACCAGAAAATCAGAGTTCTAACTTTTTACGACTGCTCTTTCATCTTCACCTGACACTTCATTTATAATGTCTGTTTCATAATAATAGAAGCCATCAGTCCATCAGAAGAAAATAACTCTGTGAAAGCGGAAGCTCGGTTAAACAGGACTCGGATAATCGGGACTCTAACTGTATATTTCATTTTAAAAATGATCTTTAGAATATTTTTGTTGGTGTTCAGAGGGGAGTCATGACCACCGTGACCTCCCCCTTGGATCCGCCATTGTAGATTACGTAGTTCAGTATTACATATTTTAAATTTTAAAATAAGTCGGCTATTAGAAAATTAGTAAAATTCTCTTTGTAAATGTACTTTGCGGAAGAGAGGTGGGGGGGCGCCTAAATCCATGCTTGCCACGGGGGCAAAAAAGGCTAGTTTCGGACCGGAGGGCTCCGATACTTTTTTTGTTAAAAATTAAGCCCTGCTCTTAAGAGGCTACTTCACTAGTGCGAAAACACCCGATCGCTAATGTTAATTCTGTGTAACAATTTTTTTAAAGTATCTTATTTGCATTTCAATATTTTAAAATGTTTCTTGTGTTGTATAGCTGAGGTCGATCTTTACGAAGAACTTTTTTCACTTTTGTATTATGTGTAGAGGTTTTTAAAAAGTATTATTAGGATACTTCACTTTCGAAACCGGTTCCGTAAATCCAAGTATTCTAATTTAGTTATATTTTAACAAATAGTAAATTGACTGATTTAAATAAGCACTTCATACTTTAAAAAGTAGAATTTCTGAATGCGTCTTATGCAAATTTCTCTGCATAAAACAACATATAATTTAATCAATCTCAGTGCTATTTTTTATAGGAAAAGAAAAATATTTAGATTTCAAAATAGATTTTAAAAAAAGCGGTCAAGTGCGAGTATTACTCGCGCACAGAGGGTTTCCGTACAATAAATATGTATATGGTAATTGTATATATGTATATGGTAATTGTATTAAAAAAAATAACCTTTGCTAAAAGAATACTAAGAATTTGTAAAAAACTATGCAAAGTATGTGTATAACAGAATATACTAGAAAAATGTAAATGGATATACCATGAAAGTTCAGAAAGATGTGAACCAAAGTAATAACAATTATACCTATTCTGTATAACTCATTTTTACTTTCTTCTATCTTTATAAGAAGAAAGTATTGGATTCGTGAAAATTTTTGAATTCCGGTTTTCGATGGATTTATAAGTTTTAGGGGACAGAGATAATGAAAAACATGTTTTTACAAAATGTCTGTCTATGATTCTGTCTGTGTGTGACAAAAATTTTGTGGGCGCTCTATCGTAAGAACTATTGAACAAAATTTAATAAAATTTTAGATTCAGTTAGTCCCTGATATAAATTGGTGCTGATTACGTTTTGGTGTAAATCGCCCAACAGCTGGCACTGCGATGCTGCATTAATCATGATTTCCACAATAGCTATATCTGAAGATCTAAAGCACGGATTTTCAGAAAACTTCAGATTCAGTTAGTCTTGATATAATTCAGTGCTGATAACCTTTTGTGTATATCGCTCAATAGGTGCTGCTGTTAAGCTGCATTATTCATGAATATCGCAATAGCTCTATCTCAGGAACAATGCACGAATTTTCACCAACCTTCAGATTCAATTAGCCCGACTTATATATATTAGTGCAGTTTAGTTTTTGGTTTAAATCGTCCAACAGGTGGCGCTACTATGCTGCAATTTTCACGATTTCCGCAATAGCTGTATCGCTAGAACTAATATATGAATTTTCATCAAATTTTAGATTCAGTTAGTCCCTGATATAATTTTTTTCTAATAAGTTTTTGGTGTAAATTGCCCAAGTGGTGCCGCTGCTATGCAGAACTTTTCACGATTTCCGCAATAGCTCTATCTCAAAAACTAACACACGGATAAACTTCAAATTCAATTAGAAGTTCACGTAAATTGTCCTTGATTAGATTTTGGTATAAATCATCTAACCGGTGGCACTGCTGTGCTGCATTTATCAAAAGTATTAACATGTATGAGATAAAAGAAAGTTTTGGGATTGACACATCCGACTAGTTTAAAATTAACTTAATCTGTTTATAATGAACTTAATTCGGTACTGACAATATAAGCAGTGCATATTTAAACTTCATTTGGCATTTCATAAAACTAAATTTAGCATAGTAATAACCATTCTTTCTATAGTGTAGCTAAAATAAAACATTTTTTCAAAGTTTACATTTGGCATTGTGCTAAGCGCGCTTCGAAAGGAAGTCACAAATTTGCAATGCCGCCTTAGTTCTTGCCGCGTTTTCCCAGATAGGTTTATAATTAAATTTAAAGTCACTCGAGGCGTATTGAAAAATGCATTCAATGCAAAATAGTCGCGAATCCCATACCATTTATGTAATTCACTCTAATTAAGGGGTCTCAGGGCTCTCAAAATTGGAAAAAATGAAAAAAAAAAAAGACATTTTCAACATTTAATATATTAAAATACATATGATTTAAAAACACAATTTTCATTGGGATGAAAGATTTAAGTATTTTCTGTTATTTAATGTATTTTTAAAAAATGCAAGATGCATAATTAGCATTTAAAGAGAGCTCCAAACTGTCAGACATTTGACGAGCAAAAAATTGTTATAACAGTTTAAGCGCAGGATTTCAAAATAAATTGCAATTAGAATGAAATTCTTGGTACCTACTTATACTTCAGATTGTAGTAATTATCCTGAACATAAATAAATTTATATTTAAAGCATTTTTATATTTTTAATACAAAGGTGTATTTAGCTAATACAAAATTTTGAAAAGTTCAACAACATAATCACTCAAAAATTTTTTTTTGAACAATAAAAAGGACCTTTTAGGTTCAGTTTATACAGATTAACATGGAACGCATGTTTTGAAAGTTTCATGAAAAAAAAATATTCATAAGTTTGAGATATAAGTGTGCGTTTTGCCCAAAAAAGTGATTTGGAGAAAAATGACTTAAAAGTTTCGAAAATGCCACTTCAGCTATTGAGCGGGTATAATTCTAAAAGCCATAACTTATCTTCTAATGAGAATTTGAAGGAAACAATTATATTAAAATGTTCAGAAAAAGTAGAAGGTTAACATCTAAAAAATTTAAAATTAAAAGTTTTTTGAAGCTTTAAGAGTCCCGAGACCCCTTGCATTAGTCTGTTTTTTTAACAATTTAACGTTTATTGCTTTTATACTGTTACTGGCCATTGCATTACACATATATAACATTAAAAGTTGTTAACTAGGCTTTAAAAGCCGATGGTACATAGGGTACGCCGCCTCTGTCATTATGTATGTCCAAACCACCCATATCTTTAACGGTTAGGCAGCCTAAGAGAGACTGCTCAGGGCCGGCTAGGCCTGCCCCTTAGAGCTTAACGTCTCTCCCGGTATGTTCCCCGACACGTTGAGGCTCGTTAGTGAGTACAGCCCTGTCCGGCCGTATGCAGACGGACAAACACAAAATGCTCAAGGGGCGACGCTCACCCGCTAAGGGCGTCTATGCACCACCGACCACAGAACCCAGAATTTATTTTAAAAAGGACAAAGTGGGATTACAAAAATTAGACAAATGCCTTCCCGCCAGGAAAATGCCTACTCGCGACAGAGGGCGGGAGTATGAGAACATTTAAAGTAAAAATAAAATAAAATAAATAATAATAATAATAATAATAAACATCACTGATCCTGGCCGCCGGGGTAGGAACCCCTCTCGCGACAAGGGGCGGCAGGAAGAGAAAAGAATGGAATGCGTGGCACAAGTAAGATGGCACGAGCAAATACTCAAGCGTCCATTGGAGATGTAATGATTTGCGTGGCACAAATAAGATGGCACGAGCAAATACTCAGCGTCCATTGGAGATGTAATGCTTTGTGTGGCACAAGTAAGATGGCACGAGCAGATACTCAAGCGTCCATTGGAGATGTATCTCTTGATAGAATGGTCAGAAGCACGAGCAGAGGCTCTTGCGATCGTAGGAAACCACACATTGATGAGTAAGAGAATTTAATTGGAGCCTACAAAGAGGACTGGATTCTGGTGCTGTTTGAAGATTGATATGGTGACAGTGAGACTGAATAAGCAGAACCAGGGCTTAAGTTAAGTTTGTTAAGTATGTAAGGAAATTGTGAATGTGTTTTAATTTGTTGAGTAGGAGGGTGCGGGAAATGACGTTTTGGAGCCAGTTGACTGGCAGTATGTCTGGACGCCTCAAGTGCCAGCGTTGCGTGAGAGTACAACTGTAGTACGGGTGACTTATAGTGCCATCTTCACCGCAGACGCAAGTGGCAGTGGATCTTATTTTGAAGCGGTCCAGATATGCCATGAAAGGGCCATGTCCTGTTAAGAAGCTAGTGGTGTAGGGTGTTAAGTTATATAGTGTGAGAGAAACTTTAGGAATTAGCTTATATGTGTGCCTGCCCTTTTTTGAAGTATCCCAGTGCTCCTGCCATCGCGTCAGTATCCTTGCTCTAAGGACCCTTTTGACGTATGACTGGGGCACTGGGAGGTGTGTGTCTATTGTTTCTTTCTGTGTGGCCTTCTTCGCTAGGTTGTCTGCTAGTTCATTGCCAAAGATACCTTTGTGAGCCGAGACGTGACCTAGTGAGATACGATGCAGGAGATTCTTAAGTTTTAGTTTGATTTGCAGTACTAGAGGATGTTTTGTCCTGTGTGCCTGTATTGCCTGCAGGCCAGAGAGGCAGTCACTGTAGATGATAATACTATTGCTAGAGTGGGATTCCACCCACTCTAATGCGTTTAGTATTGCGAACAGCTCCGCTTGGAATACGGAGTTATTATCATCTAGCCTTGCAGACCACTGATGGACCACCACCGTGCCCTCCGTGACGCAATAGGCTGCGCCCACGCCAGTCTCTGTGCCTGAACCATCAGTGAAGAGTGTGGTGCTAAGGGCAGGTGTGTAGCTGTTGCGTGTTGTGTTTACTTGAAAATGTGAAGTCTCCTCAGCGGGGTGGAGCTGCCAGCTCCTGACTTTGTATTGCAATGTTGTGTTTGGAAAAAGAGAATCTATTACTGTGTCACGTTTAGCTGTAGGATTGAGGATTTGGCGTGTTCGTATTCTAGTTGAAGTGTGATGGGTGGAATACCTGTAAGTATATGTAGTGCATCTGTGGAGATTGTGCGGTAGCCTCTTGAAATTTGTAGGAGAAAAGTGCGTTGTATTGATTTTAGTTTAGGTTGTGCTATGGATGATAAATTACCCCCCAGATACAGGCCCCGTAAAGTATTATTCTTTCGATTATTGTTAGGTACCAGATCTTCAGTGTTTTGTTGTCTACCCCTCCCAATTTAGAAGTTAGTCTTAATGAATTATTATGATATGATGTCAATTTAAGTTTTAGGTCGTTAATGTGTGGGATCCAGTTAAGAATCTTTAACGGTTAATATCTCGGCTAATTACTGCCGATTTTTTTTCGAAAATCATGATCAACAATGCTTTTATACTTCTGCTACGATAGGTACCTCCAGCGCTGCTCAACACTTTTGCTGAATGCCTGTAAATTGAAATTTGTGTATAACGGATGAATGAGATTTTCTCAGAAACTAAGTGACCTAGAGTAATCGCTATAATTTTCCTGTAAGGTTTAAATTAACATCTACTACCTCTAATTTTTTCATAATTTTAGTTTCAGTAGATTCGGAATTAGATGGGGGGGGGGGGGACATATTTCTGCGCTACATTTTCGACGATATCTTTAAGAATATAATACCTAAAATTAAAAGAAATGTATTTTTGAATTCAGCGTTACGAAAGCTTTCAGGCGATATCCCGCATGACATACAAAGAAAATATTTTTTTTTCAAAATAACATAATTTGCCCCCCACCCCCCACATTTTTATTAAATATATTTATAAATGTGTAATAATCTGAAAATATGTGGGTCAGTAGTCTTTATTATTTCTTCCAATTTGAACTTTCCATGTTCCATAGTTTACGAGTAAAATGGCTGTGACAGACAGACACAGGAGTGATCTTATAATGGTTCCGTTTCTACTTTTTAAGTACAGAACCCTAAAAGTGTGCGTAAATATTTCTTTTAAAAAAGTTTCTGATTTAAGCAATGTGTTAAGGCTTTTTCTTTTCTTCTTTGAGTATTTAATTTAGTTTATTTACTGTAATGACATATTTTTTAAGCATTCAAATTTTAAATAAAACTATTCATTTCTCGAAAATTATTCTCTTTATTACTGAGAGAGTGTAAATTAAAGTTTTATCGTAAACAAGTCGAATTCAGGAATTAAAAAAATTTAATTTGATAATGAGAGCGTACATACATAAATTGAGTAATTCAACACAAAATCTACGCACATTTTTTGAATCATAATAATGCAAAATTACTTGCAACGCAATTAATTTAAATTTGGAAGTGAGATCAGGATATTAATAATAATAATAATAATAATAAAAGTCATTTATCGCTTTATTTTCCAAATTTAAAGTACTTTCTTATTTTTTTATTGCAAGTCTTGCGAGATAATTATAATGAAATGAAAATATCATTGGAATAAATTTAAAACATCATATAAGGAAGCGATGCAACATTGGGATTATTACATACATCATTGACTCTATGAGTTATATCTCTTTTTAAATATCATTGTAAGTATTTCTTTGAAGGAACCAATATTAAAAAATCTTAATAGTCTTAATTTTTAAAAGAAGAATCCTTTAAAATCTAGGATTCTCTCTATAGAACTTCCCCCAAGTTTCCAATACGCGCATGCACTTTCTTTAGTAGAACCCATTCCATTTATAATGATTTACACTTTGCACATGTCTTACCAACCCGCCCCGAAAGATAATAGACAACAGATCTCTGCACGAATTCCAAGATAAGCAAACTTGTATCAAAGTTGTATATCCAGTTGATTCAACTGAAAAGGCATATTGAGTAAAACACCTCATAATATAAGAAAGCTTCCGTTATTTTATTATAAGAGCAAAGGTTCCTTTTATTTTGATCTTCACAGTTATTACAGGGGAACTACAACAGTGAAATATTTCAAAAGCTAAAATGTAGAAATATAAATAAAAGTAAAAAATAAAGAGTGTTAAATACCCTATTAAATTTTGTGGTTTAAATCTATTAAATTACGGTTTGAGAAAACAATTTAGATGACAAAACAATTAGGGGAGGCAGGGGTAATTAGGATGAATTTTTTTGGCGATTTGAACTTTGACAATTAATTGCCAGAGAATGAAGTGGAGTATATACTAATGTTATGTATAAGTTTACTCAGTGCGTACTTGTCTCTTGAAATGTGTAACCTCTCGGCCACTGGTGTGTTTTTTTCTTTGATTTAAATTTCAGTTTTCATTATTTCATTTCTAGTTTCTTTCCTTTTCTTTTTTTTTTTAACTTGTAATCGCAAACTTTATTTAAAAGATGTATTAATTTCAATTATAAAGGGCAATATAGATAAAACGAAACATCATGATAAAGAGACATTTTATATCTATTTTTAGTTACAAAATTAAAGGTTCATATTATTTTCTAGAATAAAAAAGTATTTATGTATGTGAGCACGAATCAGAACGACTCTGTTATAAATTAATTGTCAGAGTTTAGCGAAATAAGTCATCCAGATTTTAGTAAAGAATATTACCTTAAGATTTTTGAAATCTTTAATCTAATACTGGCGCGGGGGGGGGGGGGGGATTAGAGAACATATCCATTGTTTTTTTTCTTTTTCATATGATAAATTTAATGCATATAGAGATTCCGGACCGATAAGAAATATTTTTTAACTCAATACAAAACTTCTGAAACGACATTTATTAATGCATTTCTCGACGGATTTTTATGAGGATTAAAATTACCCTCTATTTAAGGATAACATTAATATCTTTTTATGTATGTTTTAACCATCATAATTGAATAGGTGAAGTTTTTAAAACCTAATTATATATGAGGAAATTATTTTATGTAAATTTTATGCACATGTTTAGTAAATTATTGTTTTATCAAAATGAATGTGATATTCCGCTTTAATCCTTTATGTATTGAATTATGAATCCATGAAAATTTTATCTTCTAAAGCATTTTTCGTGAATTGTTTAAACTACATTAAAAGTTTTACATAATCATTTAATAAATTTTAGAAGGATTTTAGAAGTATTGAAAGATTTAGAAGGATTAATTAAATTTGAATTTAAAGGGGTTTTGTGCAATATTTATAACCCCACTCAAATATTTCATTTTAAATATTTTGTTAGTATTTTGTAGAATTAGGAAATGTAAAAATATAATATTCTTGCAACATACAAATATTTCCGAATTAACCAACCCATTCCCCTTCCCCCAACGCCAAGAAAGCTCAAAAGATGCAAAGGCAAAAGAAATCCTCCTTTTAAAAATACTTTTGTTTTGTGTAACAAATAATACTTTTGTAACAAGATAAAGTAATGTATCTATAACTCATTCTAAACTGCATTACAACCAATTGATGTACTATTAAAGGAATTTTAAAACGAGTGACTTTAATGGTACTTATAAGTACCATCAGTAGATAAAGGGTTAAACTCTTTTTGAATCTCTCCATTTGATAATATTAATATTCTCAAATAAATCTGGCAGTTTTATGACGCATTCATCAATTCAATTTTTTACGTAAACGCGTGAAATTGGCACGTGCTCTTATTTCGAAGCTGAATAAATATTGTTATCTTCCATTTTCCGGTAAAAAAATGGGATTATTAAGAAAATGCTGTTAAAATTGCCAGTTTGAACAAAAGTTTTTGATAGGACAGCCCTATAAATGTCGTTATGAAACAAAAGTAGTTTAAATCAAAATGTAATTCATTTATCGGAAAATAAAAATAATAAATGTTCCTTTCATATCAATATTCCTTAAATTTGTTTAATTAAGAAAATAATCTTTTCTTTCTTAAATACTTTTTAAGCTTGACTGTGGGTAGAACTATGTAGTAATTTTTTGGCAAAATTTATCAATCAATTTATAGATTATATATATAGTATTTTGAAATTTTCGGAAGCTTTTTTGTTTTCGAAATTGTCTAGTTTTTCCCTTTTTTATGAAAAATAATCGAGAGAATTGTATGCATAAGTATACTCTGTTATATTGATAGAACAATTATATAAAAAAATTGCGCTGTTCTTTCCGATTACAAAAGATTTGCCCATTTACACACGAAACAGTATAAATAGTCTAGCATTTATTTCCGGCTGGTTTTCTATAATGAAGAAACTTTATTAATAAATAATAAAAATTGCATTAATAACATTAATATAACACAAATTTAACAGGTAAGTAGTCTACATAATCGTTAAAACCACTGAAATGTTCAGAATCGAAAAGGCTGCTGTAAGTAGCGAAACCTTTGTCCGTTGCTTTGGCTATTAACTTCAGCTATGCCCATTATTATTATTATTATTATTATTATTATTATTATTATTAAATATATTTGCCTTTATATGAAAGTTGAGTATATCACATGGCAGGACGATTTAATATTTTTATATAATTCCAAATTATTCGCTGAATGTTACTGATAATACCTTTCAACAAAACACAAAATTGAAAACATGAAGTATATTTTGGGAGGGGATGGAGGGGACATACTTCCGAAACATATATAAGTCTTCAGAACAATGCTGCGTCACGAATAATATTTTGTAACAATGTCCAGAAATTTGAACACAGCATTTATATTTATTACATATGAAAAAAAAAATAATAATTGAATATTTTAAATTTTAGTAAGTAGCCGTTAGATTCAAAATATATATAACGAATTGACTGTTATGAAAAAACTTAAAGTTTGTTACTTAATTATGCGTATCTCCAGAGATAAAACGGAAAGTATGTTAAATCTGATAATATATATGCACTATACCAGGCAGTCAAAGAAGTAAAACCTTTTTATGCGATTGCGATATGATAGGGAAAAGAGCAAAAGAACACTGTTTTGAATGCACCTATTTTATGTACTAGTATTTATGGTTTCATTTAACTTTTTAAAAGAGCTTAATTTTATTGTTATTATACATTTTTCCTTAAGAGGGTATTTCCTTTTTTCGGTTCAAAAAATCAATTTTTCTTTTTTTTTCTTTTTTTTTTTTTTTTTTTTTTTTTCTATTCCCTATAGTCTGTAGGGAATATAGTTAGGTAGGATAGTTCGATTGTAAAATTATTTGGCCGAATTCGAAGACCTTTCGTAGTTATTGAGTGCTTTAGCAGAACGCGCTCGTAGGTTTTTACTGCTTTGGAGCACTAAAAATGCATCTTATGTAAAATAAGTTTTTTCAAACTGGGCGGGATCAGAACGCAAAAAATTATTAAACCGATCTTGTAATTTCTTTTTAATTAAAGGGGACATAATTTATTAAGTTTTGAACCACTTTCAGCCATTTTCACACGCAAGAAAAAAAAAAAAAAAATCATTTAATTTAAAATTACGCAAAGTGCGAAAAAGGGAGCCAAAAAGAGACTTTTTTTGAAATGACCACCATTTTGTTATTTTCGATTTCTTGACCTCAAAATACTTGAAGTCCCAGACAATCTTATCTATTTTCATAATCTTTAACAAAACTCGACTGCAGACGCCTATGATAATCTATCGGATCCCACACAGTTGGAAGTGCACGACGCGCATCACCTACGCAACACAATTCACATAATCAATTTTTGATTTAAAAAAAAATGCAATATCCTTCGAATGATAATAAATAACATGCAAAAATTTCGGAACACAAATTTTCATTCCTATTCTAAAAAAAAAAAAAAAAAAAAAAAGGTAAAAACAGCCTTTTTTCTGTATCTAGAGGCAAAGCCGGCTGCTTAAGCTATGACCAACTACAATTAAAATATTTAAAATATTATATCGGTTATGTATGTAGTTCATATTTGCTTTATCCTTTAATTTCGATTTAAAAAATTAATCGACGTAGGTCTGCAGACCATGCAAACATTTCACAAAACAATTGACTGAATTCTTGCGTGTCCCACTTCCTCTCACTTTATCTTTTCCCTTTTTAGCTCACAGGCTATCAAAGACTGAGAGCTAATGTGCCCGCCCGTTCTGTATGTATGTACGTATGCATGTAAGTATGCATGTATGTATGTATGTAACGCGATAACTCTTGATAGAAACATCCGATTTGCTTCAAAAATTTTTTCTAGGTTCATTGCGATAAGGCGCTTCCCTGATTAGTTTTGGGAGTCATTGGTTAAGGAAAAAGGGGGAAAACGGGGTTAGTCCAACCCCTTAATTCAGATAAATGGTCTTTTCATGCAGAATCATTCGATTTGCTCCGAATTTGATATACCGGTTTATTATGTTAAGGAACTTCCCTGATTAGTTTTGGGGGTTCATTGGTTAAGGATAAAGGGGGAAAAGGGGGTTAGTCCACCCCCTTAATTCAGATAAATGGGTTTTTCATGCAGAATCATTCGATTTGCTCCGAATTTGGTATACCGGTTTATTATGTTAAGGAACTTCCCTGATTAGTTTTGGGGGTTCATTGGTTAAGGATAAAGGGGGAAAAGGGGGGTTAGTCCACCCCCTTTATTCAGATAAATGGGTTTTTCATGCAGAATCATTCGATTTGCTCCGAATTTGGTATACCGGTTTATTATGTTAAGGAACTTCCCTGATTAGATTTGGGGGTTCATTGGTTAAGGATAAAGGGGAAAAGGGGGGTTAGTCCAGCCCCTTAATTCAGACAAATGGGTTTTTCATGCAGAAACATTCGATTTGCTCCGAATTTCGTATACCAGTTTATTATGTTAAGGAACTTCCCTGATTAGTTTTGGGAGTTTATTGGTTAAGAATACAGGGGGAAAAGGGGCGCTAGTCCACCCCTTAATTCAGATAAATGGGTTTTTCATGCAAAATGATTCGATTTGCTCCGAATTTGGTACACCGGTTTATTATGTTAAGGAACTTCCCTGATTAGTTTTGGGGGCTCATTGGTTAAGGATAAAGGGGGAAAAGGGAGGATAGCCCGCCCCTCTTAAATTAGATAAATGGGTTTTTCAAACAGAATGATTCGATTTGCGCCGAAGTTGGTATACCGGTTTATTATGTTAAGGAACTTCTCTGATTAGTTTTGGGGGTTCATTGGTTAAGGATAAAGGGGGGAAAAGGGAGGTTAGCCCGCCCCTCTTAAATTAGATAAATGGGTTTTTCATGCAGAATGATTCGATTTTTTGCGAAGTTGGTATACCGGTTTATTATGTTAAGGGACTTCCCTGATTAGTTTTGGGGACTCATTGGTTAAGGATAAAGGGGGAAGGGGGCTAGTCCACCCCCCTTTATTTATATAAACGGGTTTTTCATGCAGAATTATAAGCTTTGCTCTAAATTTGGTATACCGGTTTATTATGTTAAGGAGCTTCCCTGATTCGTTTTGGGGATTCATTGGTTAAGGATAAAAGGGGGGCTAGTCCACCCCCTTAATTTAGATAAATGGTTTTTTTTGCAGGATTATTCGATTTGCTCCAAATTTGGTATACCGGTTTATTATGATAAGGAGCTTCCCTGATTAGATTTGGAGTTTCACTGGTTAAGTATAAAGGGGGAAACGAGGGCTAATTCCCCTTCACTTATTTTTTTGAGGGGCATTATTCTTTAAAATAAGAGTATGATATACAATTAGTGTAAATAGCCTGTGAGCTCAATGCCATCAGTTTAGCTGGGCACCTTTCTTTTTTATTAGCTCACAGTCTATCAAAGCCTGAGAGCTAATGTGCCCGCCCGTTCTGTATGTATGTATGTATGTATGTATGTACGTAACGCGATAACTCTTGATAAAAACATCCGATTTGCTTCAAATTTTTTTTGTGGGTTCATTGTGATAAGGCGCTTCCCTGATTAGTTTTGGAATTTCATTGGTTAAGGATAAAGGGGGAAAAGGGGGGTTAGTCCACCCCGCTTAATTAAGATAATTGGGTTTTTCACGCAGAATTATTCGATTTGCTCCGAATTTGGTATACCGGTTTATTATGTCAAGGAACTTCCTGATTAGCTTTGGGAGTTCATTGGTTAAGGATAAAGGGGGAAAAGGGGGGTTAGCCCACCCGTCGTAATTCAGATAAATGGGTTTTTCATGCAGAATTATTCGATTTGCTCCGAATTTGGTATACCGGTTTATTATGTTAAGGGACTTCCTTGATTAGTTTTGGGGGTTCATTGGTTAAGGATAAAGGGGGAAAAGGGGGTTTATCCCACCCCTCTTAATTCAGATAAATGGGTTTTTCATGCAGAATTTTCGATTTCTCCGAATTTGGTGTACCGTTTTATTATGTTAAGGAGCTTCACTGATTAATTTTGGGGGTTCATTGGTTAAGGATAAAGGGGGGAAAAGGGGGTTAGTTCCCCCCCCCCTTAATTCATATAAATGGGTTTTTCATGCAGAATAATTCGATTTGCTCCGAATTTGGTATACCGGTTTATTATGTTAAGGAACTTCCCTGATTAGTTTTGGGGGTTCATCGGTTAAGGATAAAGGGGGAAAAGGGGGGTTAGCCCACACCTCTTAATTTAGATAAATGGGTTTTTCATGCAGAATTATTAGATTTGCTCCGAATTTGGTATACCGGTTTATTATGTTAAGGAACTTCCCTGATTAGTTTTAGGGGTTTATTGGTTAAGAATAAAGGGGGGGGGAGGGGGCTAGTCCACCCCCTTAATTCAGATAAATGGGTTTTTCATGCAGAATTATTCGATTTGCTCCGAATTTGGTATACCGGTTTATTATGTTAAGGAAATTCTCGATTAGTTTTGGGGTTCATTGGTTAAGGATTAACGGGTAAAGGGGGCTAGTCCTCACCCCTTAATTTAGATAAACGGGTTTTTCGTGCAGAATTATTCGATTTGCTCCAAATTTGGTATACCGGTTTATTATGTTAAGGAGCTTCCCTGATTCGTTTTGGGGATTCATTGGTTAAGGTTAAAAGGGGACTAGTCCACCTCCTTAATTTAGATAAATGGGGTTTTTTGCAGGATTATTTGATTTGCCCCAAATTTGGTATACCGGTTTATTGTGTTAAGGAGCTTCCCATTAGATTTGGAGGTTCATTGGTTAAGTATAAAGGGGGGGGACGGGGGCTAATCCCCTTTACTTATTTTTTTGGGGGGGCATTATTCTTTAAAATAAGAGTATAATATACAATTAGTGTGAATAGCCTGTGAGTTCAATGCCATCAATTTAGCTGGGCGCTTTTCTTTTTTATTATGATATTATCACAGTGCTATTATGACGAGATAAACGACAATATATTCGAGTAACTTTGCTTAATGTGTGAAAAGAAGGGCAGAAGCTAGCATTGTCGAGTAAATGAATAGTTGAGTGTAAGAATTGGTAAAATACCTTATCATGGAGTAACTTAGATGGATTTATGTTATAGATGGGCAGAAGGTCGCGTTATCAAGTAACTGAGATAGTTGTGTATAGGAATTATAAAAATACGGTACCATCGAATACCTTTTAGATTCTGTGTAGAAATGGGCAGAAGATCGCATTATCGAGTAAATGAGATAGTTGTGTGTAGTAATTTGCAAAATAACGTATAGTTGAGTAACTTAAATTGCTGTGGCGGTAGAACGGCGTCAGGTAGATAAGGACGGCAGTAGATTGCATTATCGAGTAACTTAGATAGTGTGTGTAGGAATAGAAAAAAAACGTACCATTGAGTAACTTACTAGATCACTGTGTGTATAAATCGACAGAAGATCGTATTATCGAGTAACTGAGATAGTTGTGTATAGTAATTGGTAAAATACCGTGTCACCGAGTAACTTATATTGCTGCGTAACACATGGCAGAAGATTCCATCATCGAGTAACTTAAAGAGCTGTGTGTTGGAATTGGTAAAATATTGCATCATCGAGTAACCTCAGCTTACTTGACAGAAAATCATTGCATCTGGTGAAAGATTGGGGATTTATAATACCTACTATATATATAAAATGAAACTGGAAATTTCGTTCGGGCTGTTGATAACGTGAATTCTGCTAAATGGATTTTGATGGGACTTGTACTGTTAATTAGGTAATTTTAGGGGAGATTTTAGCATTTTGCATATCATTCTATATCAAATCTACAATAAATGACCAACGATCCTTAACAGAACAAATTTCACTTAACACATTAGATAATATAATAACGCAATGACATTCATATCGTTTACAGCAATACAGAAACACAGATAACGTTCCATATTACTTTAAAACACATGGTCAAATTCACTGAAATTTTTCATTTGTTTCAAAGTTAGTTTAGCGAAACCGATCAGCGTAACGGGCAGAGCCTGCTAGTAATATATAAATGAAGAATAATCTTTTTTTGGTAAAATGCGTTCTTATGCACATTGCGCTGCATTAAATGTAGGATTTTATTCGATCTCGTCTTTGGCCGATTTTCGTAGACCACTATACAGAAAAGGAAAAGTGTCGTCCAAATACTGCAATCGTTTATAACTAAAGAAGTGATTCATTTATTGAAAAAAAAAAATGTCTATTACAAATTACTGCCATAACTATGTCTGTAAGTAGCATGCTTTTATATTTAAAAGTTAGTCTAAAAATGTGTCAGAAAGTTTCAGACTATTATTGGAATTTTTTTTAAAGAACCGCCTTAAATATAACTTTTTATTTTCTTCTAAATTTTTACTTATAATGAATTTGCATAGCACCCACAGGATATTCAAATAAGAAATTAAAAAAATTTAATACTTTTAATACAGAATTTTTGTATAACATTGTCTTAAAGGGGTGTTAAAGAAGGGACGGTAAGATAAAAAAAGGGGGCGGTATAGAAAAAAAGGGACGAAATGGGACAAAAAGGGACGGTAAGGAAAATTACCACCTATTTTTAGGCAAATCATGTTAAGACTAAGTGATAGCCACAATGTTCATTGATTTTTAGAAACAGTCGTTAACATTGGATTAAATAATTTTTTTTATTATTTATCTCGGAAAGTGCCGGAGTAAACCGCCAAAGACAGCTTAAAACATAAAAATCAGCATCAGAGACACGGGACGGTATAGGAGTTTCCTGATATTTAGACCCCCAACGTCGTCCAAAACTTATTTATCTGGTTAATATTATTATGCAATCATGCAATGGGTTGTTCCCCAGTATATGAAATAAAAAAAAACACAAGAATATGTACTAAAATAAAAATTATTCAGGGACATAAAGGTCAAAAGATTGTGAGAATGCCCCATATATATATATATATATATATATATATATATTGAGGTGGGAATGCTGAGACTGTGGAAGTTTGTTGATGAATTTCCTTTCATTTTTATCTCACAGGCTATCAATGCCTGAGAGCTAATGTGCTCGCAGGTTCTGTATGTATGTACAGTCGTGGAAAAAAAAGTAAACACTCCCTACTAACTACTCAACAAATTATCGTAGAAGAAAGTTACTGGTACGAACGATTGGAAAAAAAGTCTACTTTTGAATTATGTACATAAAATTTGCTTAGGGGGCCATCTACATATTAAAACGAACCCAAATTTCATTTTTTTCAATGGCAATACCCAATTTTAACAAGATATTTCAAATCTTCGGTTCAAACTATGCCTAGACAACAAATTGCAAGTTATTTGAACGATAAGTTTTTGAATTATAAACATTCAAAACTGAGTGCTACTAATGTTAAATTACGTTCTCATATTTTTATTAATATCTCCTGAAATTATATTCTTAATGTGTTAATTTTTTGTGTAGCAATAATACTAAAATACCCAAACATAAATACGTTGAATTCTCAATTTTTATAAGTTTATGATATGAATTATGAATTATTAAATTAATATTCGAAAAAAGTATGAATTGCAACCTACAGTTTTTTTGATGGCTTTAGATTTATTGAGTCCTGCTTTATGAAAATCCAAAATTTCACATTTTTCTTCCAAGTACTTTTCGAATTATGCTTAAAAAACGAAAAAATAATAGTTTAAGGGGCCCTCTGTGATAGAAGTGACTAGATGTTTTGAAATTTCTTATGCTATCCTGTAATCTAGCAGTCTTGAACTACTGCTTGGGTGGCGCTTAAGGTGCCTTGATCAAGAAGGGTGCTTTCTCGGTCAACAATCGTGTACCGAACCTCAGTTTAGATACAGACCCTAAAATACGCTAGCTTTAAAATAATTAATTTCTCTGAAATTTATCGTACGAATTGCATAAAAATTTGTTTTTAGGCTAATTGAAGGGTGTAGGGTTCATTTATGCTGCAAAATTGTGTACTGCTATTGAAAAAAAAACAAAGTTATGGTTCATTTTAATATGTAGATGGCCCCCAAAGCAAATACTATATATATCATTTAAAAGTAAACTTTATTGCCAATCATGTGGTGCCAGTAACTTTCTTCTACGATAATTTGTTGAGGAGTTAGTAGAGGGTGTTTACTTTTTTTTCCCACGACTGTACGTACGTAAAGTGATAACTCTTGATAGAAATATCCGATTTTCTTCAAATTTTGTAAATAGGTTCATTCTGATAAGGCGCTCCCCAGATTAGTTTTGGGAATTCATTCCTTAAGCATAAGGGGGTGGGACGGGGGATAATCCCCTTAATTTAGATGAATGTATTTTTCATGCAGATTTATCCGATTTGCTGCAAATTCTGTAAATATGTTCATTCTGATAAGGCGCTTCCCTGATTAGTTATATTAACATTAGAATAAAATAGATTTAAAATATCAGCTTCATTAATGTTGCATACTAAATTTCAGATCTCCAAAAGTCGGGACCATAGGGCAACGGTCCAGTTGGGCAGTGCTTTAATCACATCCATTTACTGTGGTATTTTACAACATGTTTTCTGTAAAATGTAGAGTATGTAGTGGTAGTATTTATAAATATTTTACAAGGATACTTTAAAAGATGTCAACATTAACTCGTTTAGAGCCTTAGACAGTAATTAGGTTTCATTATTGCTTATGAGCGATACTTACATAACTAAAAGTGCATTTTTATGTATTGTATGTATTTTTAATATTAGCTACTCTCATTTTAATTGCATAGTGTTTATAAATTCTGCTGACAATATACGTAGCTTTAGAAAAGTGTTCTTAAGAATTATCGTTATGAGCCTGACTAATGCACGGTCATGCATAGCCACCTCATTTGAACGAGTTCACCATGGCAGGAATTCGGATGCTATTATGAGTACAATTGGCCAAAAATTACAAATATTATCAAATATTTACCAAAAAGACTTTCAAATATCAAGGAAGAGCGTTACCTCTCCTTAGCTCATGCTCTCCCCCCCCCCCCCCCGAAAAAAAAAGAATGAGCTACATTCTCAAAAAACTAATGATTAAAATTTTATTCTATAAACATAGTACATAGTTTTCAAGTGAAATTATTGGTGTTTTCCTCTTAACGAGGCAAGTTAAAACAATTTATGATGATCAATGCGGGGGAAGGGGGGGGGGGGTTCTTTTAGACATTTTATGACATTCATAAATAAAAAAAATGAAGTTTGCAAACCTTTATATCATAAACCAATCCATCAATTGTTCTATTAGTTTCCTATTAGTTTTTCTACTAGATATTTTCTTAAAATTGTGACTATCTTTGTTCTGATACCCCATAGGCCTACCCAAGGGAAAGAGCTGATGGGACTACAGCCCCCCCCCCCCCCCCCCCCCCGCGGACGAAATTTTCGAAAGTGATATGAAAAAAAAGCTGATTTTTTGCTGCTTCTTTTTTGGAAAACAAATTAACTTTTTTCTGTCATGCAGCGGATTAGTCATTCTCATTAGACCCATATTAGTCCACATGGTCACCAAAAAAGAGAAAGCGGGCTGATGGGGTTATAGGCCCTCTCCTCCCGAAAAAGTCTTAAATTAAATAAAAAAGTGTTTCTTCCTTGCTTTTTTAAATAAATATGAATTTTTTTCTGTCATAGAACGAAATAGCCATTCTCTCGTTAATCCCTATATTACTGTACATTGATATCACAGCATTCCCAAAGATAGGGAGGGGGATGTACGAATTACAGCCCCCTCCTCTAGATAGTCGAAAATAAAATGAAAAAATTGCTGATATTTTTTTCTTTCTATTTGAGATAAATTTGTATTTTTTCCCCTTTCATTTAACAGACTAGTCGCTCTCTTCCCTTTAGTTCCTAATTAATGCACAGTGACACCACATTATACTCAAAAAGGTGGAAGTGGGGCTAATGGGGTTACAGCCCCCTCACAAATTAGCCGACAATGAAATGAAAGAAATGCTGATTTTTATCTTTCTTTTTTGAGATAGATTTGTAATTTTGTTTTCTGAAATTCTTACTTTTTTAGATAAATCTGACTTTTTTTCTACTGTCATACAGCGAAATAGCCATTCTCGTTAGCTCCATGTTAGTCCACATTGACATCGCAGCATACCGAAATGAGGGGAGGGGGCTGATGGGATTACAGCCCCTTCTTCCCTAAATAGTCAAAATGAAATGAAAAAATAGTGCTTTTTTTCTTTCTGTTTGAGATAAATGTGCATTTTCCTCCTTTCATTCAACAAACTAGCACTCTCTTCTCTTTAGTTCCATATTAGTGCAAAATCACATAGCATTATACCAAAGAAGTGAAATGGGCTAATGGAGTAACAGCCTCCTCCCAAAACAGTCGAAAATGAAAAAAAAAAAACGCTGTCTTTTTTTTTGTTTGTTTGTTTGAGATAAGTTTGTAACTTTGTTTTCTGCAATACAACAAACTAGCCATTCTGATTAGTCCTATATCAGAGCACGGTTACACCACAGTATACCCAACGAGGGGAATGGGCCTGATTACAAGCCCTCTTTCGAAATAGTGGAAAATGAAGAAAAATGGGCTGATTTGTTTTCTTTCTGTTTAAGATGAGAGAAATTTGTAATTTTTTTCCTCCTATAATTCAACGGAACAGCCACACTCTTCTCTTTAGTCTTATCAGTGCACAGTTGCCCAAAGAGGTTGAAAGGGGCTAATGGGTTACAGCTCTCTTCACGAAATAGCCGAAAATAAAATGAAAAAGGTACTGATTTTCTTTTTGTTTGTTTGTTTGAGATAAATTTGTAATTTAATTTTCTGTTATACAGAGGATTAACAATTCTCGTTAGTCCTTATTAGTCCACGTTGACAACGCAGCATATTCAAAAATGGGGAAGGAGACTGTTGGGATACAGGACCCGCCCTTCAAAAAATGTCGAAAATGAAAAAAAAAAGTGCTGATTTGTTAACCTTTCTGCTTGAGAGAAATTTGCAATTTTCCCTCCTATCATTCAACTACAACATACTCTTTAGCCCCATATTAGTGCACAGTGGTACCACAGTATAACCATATAGCTGGAATGGGGCTAATGGGGTTACAGCTCCCTCCCGAATTAGTCCCTTATTCATATGAAACATGAGAAATTTTCGGGCTGTTTAAATCTGCGGGTTCTGGGAAAATGCCCCACGTGTCTTCAAATAGAAAACAAGTGGGTAAGTGTGATCGCAGATCGACACAAAGGGTTTCGCTTAATATTCCTTTCAAAACGCCTAGTACATTTATCGCCATGGAACCCCTTTTAAATTATGGTAAACCCTCCCTAAACTATCTTAAAGTTTCAAACAGATCGCCTTGCTCTATTTTCTAATTGTGTTTGCGACCCTCTTACCCACCCCGAAATGTGACGCGCCATTCTTTTTGATAATTTTTTTTGCCATGTGCTATAAACTATCTTAAAATTTAAAACAGATCGCCGTGTTAGGTTTCCTAATTTTCACAGAATCGCGTTCTGTTAGTTCCACATTCCACCACTAGGGAGCGCACTCTATTCTTAACAAAACTGTATCTGAACGAAACTCTGTTTAAACAACCTATCAGTAGGTATACTACTCGAGGGAGGGGGCGGTTTTCGACGGAGCACTCGTTCACCTCCCCCCCCCCCCCCCTCAACAAAATTTCAACTTACCTTAAATTTGTAAAGTTCTTATTATGTGTTATAAACTATGTCAAAGTTTAAAAGCGATCGATTATTCAGTTTTCCTAATTTTAAAAAATTCCCATCAATTGTCTGCGCGAAAAAGCATCTCTTTTATAAGTTTAAAAATCGATTTTTTTCATAAATCGGAAAATTGTGGTCCGATTTTTTTAAAAATTGAGATTTTATGAATCAGCGCACGAAATAACATTCGGATGCGAAAGAACCAAGTTTGTAAAATCAAAAGTTAAAAAAATTTGTACTGCGATTATCAAACCCTAGTGTAAAAATGTATTTCTTTTTCTTCCGTGTTACGTAGCCTGCCGTGCAAAAAATGCACTTCTGGAATTAATTACCAAAAAATTCATTTTTGCTTCCAACTCTCGAAATTAAGAAATAAAGACAGATTCTGAAAGAGAATGAAATTTTGCGTCGGATGGCATAAAAATCGCCGCTAAAAGAAAAAAAAAAATTTGGTCTTTTATAAAAATTCTGAGTCCGTTTTTAAACCGCAAGACACACCTGTTTTATATTTTCTCATTCTCTCCGAAAATTCAATGTCATCAGGCATTGACAAAATTGATATTTTTTTTCGGGGACCATTTGTCAAAAATCGGGATATATTTAAGTCCGAATTCACGAAACCTCAAGACATGTCGTAAATTTTTGGAAAATTCGGAATAGAACCATCCTTTCCGCCTCTGGCTACGGCCCTATTGCCAAAAATGATTTTTGTTTACAACACAATTCAACGTGTTTTGTAAGATTTAGAACATTAGGGAAATTTAAGTCAGCCCCCCCCACCCCGAAATAAATTCCTGTGTACGACGCCACTCAGATATCCCATATACTACAGTGAATACTACATGGTGTAAAATTTATCTATATGCACAAAAGGCATGAAGATTAGTAGTAGTTGCTTAAGCATAATATTTATGAACAATTTCTATGGACAGACAGAAGATCGGTCCTCAAAATGATATTTGACCCGCTGCTCTACAAGGAATTATTACAATATACAAGTTGTATTTGCTCAGGCGGAAAAGGAAAATATATATTTTCTCTTTTTTTAAAGTAAATTATATTGGGTGTGTTCATTAATTTAAAAAATTCGAAAATTTGTTTGAAAATAACGACCCTTTGAAAATCTAAATGACAAACACTATGGTAAATGAATAATTATGTTCAATTTTTAGAAATACATGCTAAATTTCTAACGATTTCATTAAAATAATTGGGAGTTGTTTACTTTGGTGACAGACATACTAAAATAATTTTATTGTTATTCATTGTATGGTTTGTGTTCGAACCTCATTTGTATCATAATTGTATTATATTTTAGTATCATTATATGTTGCTTACTATCATCATATAACCTTGCGTTGTCACAAGAACGTCCAAAAAAAAAAAAAAAAAAAAAAAAAAGACTAGAGCGAAATTTGGGGATTTCAATTTAAAAATAATGGTCATTTGAAAATTCGAACAACTTTACAGTTGTAGGAACTATATTTTCAATCCATCAACTCAATATTAGATTATGTTAAAATCATTTGATTTCAATAAAAGTTGCTTATTTTGCTAGACGAGAGATTTAAAAATTTTGATGGCTTTCATTGAATGATTTGTGTTCGGACCTTGTATGAAATAGGAAATATATTATAGCCAGTCTGTATTTTTATTCGTCAATTTCAATAATTGCTTAACAAATTTGCTACAGCTATCTCATATGCATTTAATTGCATTCGGTAAGGAAATTTAAAATGTTGCTTCTAATTAACTTCAACAAAATAATGAATTTAGGAGGAATAAACCAATTTGTTTAATTTTTATTAAATCTGATACATTATATCTTTAAAAGAATAAAAAGGAAAAAGAAGAAGAAATAACCTATTGTTCCGACTGGTGCCGGGAGGGGATGTTTAAAATGAATTTAACTGAAATATTGACAATTTACGTTATTAATATTAGGTCTATTTTTTCCATTCACTGAATATTTTAAGTTATTTCAGGTCTTTATTTCCTGAGAAATTCACGCTCTAAAGCTACGTTTAATAAAATCGTGAATTTTTTATCTGATTTTTTCGTTATATTTAAAAAACTATATAGACAGATATTCTTCTATCAAAAATGTAGTTAAATGGAGAGGAAAAACTTACATAGTCAATCTGAATTACCAAAGAAAATAAACACACAAGAGCTGCCATTCTTGGATTATTGCCGCTTTCGTGAGTAACCGCTAAATAGAGAGGAAAATCTTATATAGCAAACCTGTGTTACCAATGAAACCAAACACACAAGGGTTGCCATTATTGGACTATTACCGTTTTACCGAGTAATCGTTAGAAAACTCCCTGGGTTTGAGGCTGCATTTTTACACATCGCCAGATGTCGTTATACAGATTTTCGATTTTACATAACACACGGTGTGTATGAATGACTGTGGAATAACGCTTTTCTGAGTAACTTCGGAAAAAGTGGTGCAATGCATAGAAAAATGCCTCAGGAACGTCATGGTATGCTTAAACAAATCGAGTAACCGGCAAAAGTTACTCGAATTAAAATTGGTTACTCCTTACGTTGGTGTTTAAACCACTTTAGGTACTCAAAAGGGAGGGTAGGAGAGTGCACACACACACACACACACACAAAAAAAAAAAAAAAAACCGGCTATTTAATGATTTATAGGCCTTTATTTCTTTGTAACATGAATACAGATATTTAAAATTAAATATAGTTTATAATAGCTACATGTTTTAACAGAAATCATTCGTTTATATTTTTTTCAAAATAGCACGTATTTTAATTACATTTTCTTTCAGTTGTTATGAGAAAATGACAACAAAAATATATAATTAATATTTTAGAACTATTTTTCCTTTACTTTCTACAGAAATGGAGTACTTCTGTTGCCAATATTAAGCAAATGGCTATAAAAACTACAATAAATAAATAAATAAATAAATAAATAAATAAATAAATAAAATAAAATAAAATAAAATAAAATAAAATAATAATAATAATAATAATAATAATAATAATAATAATAATATTTCAAAAATAAATGGAGAAACACGTTTCAAACGAATTGCATTTAAAAGAACTTTTTTTTTTTTTGTTTTTTTTTTATCAATACAACGGTATAATGATTAAAAATGTGCGATGCTTAGAAGTTTAAAAAATTACTATAGCGTATTTAATCGTACAATGATACACCTGCTTTTTTTTACGTCTGGCTTATACAACGTAACGTTATTTGTTGGAGACGACACAAAATATGCTGGGAGAAAGATATAGCGTACCGGGGGCTAATAATAATAATAAAATGAAGCAAAATAATTTACTTTATTTTATTTAACAACCAAAGAAAGATATTTCTTACGATATAATTAATAGAGATTTTCTATTGTTGAAGTTATGTCTGCGACAGATAGAAATTTTTTTCCTATACAGTCGGACCTCGTTATCCCGACACCCGGTTTTTACGTCACTCCGCTTATCACGTCAGTTCTTCAAAGTTCCGATTTTCTGTATAGGGTTTTAATGAAAATAAACTCCGGATTTTACGTCGATGAATAATTTTCAACTCCGGATATCCCGACGGTTTAGGAAAAATTTCCATTTTCCATAATCCATCTTATAAGCATAGAAATTAAGCGGTAAGAAATATCTTAGCCAAACTTTTCACAAAAGCATCTAAAATACTCATTGAGATAAATGAGAATATTTATCTGAATAAATAAATCCACACACTCTGAATGACCCATTTAAGCTCCAGATAGACATATCAGTCTACTAGCGGTCTGTTAGTTCCGGTCAGGCAGCGCTCTCTTGTGGTTACGCGGCGTTTTTCATCCGACTAAATCCAAGGTATTGCATTGCATTCTATTGAAACGATAAGAAAATACCTAACATCTATTTATGAGTACATTGTAATCAACGAATATTGATTACAATGCATTGTATAATATTGAAAACAGAATTGTAGGATGCGCATCTAGGGATAAGAAAACCTTAATTCATCAATATTTCACGTAACAATAAAAAACCTAATCATCATAAATCCGATTTTTATTTTTTTCAATTTTGTTTTTATGTGTATTTTGTTTAATAATAATGTTTTATTGTTTAAAACTGCAAGAACAGTTAAGAATTTAATTGTCTTAAATTAATTAAAAATACAGCTTTTTATAAACCTATTTTTCTCCAACTCCGGTTATCGCGACACTCCGCTTATGACGACACTTTTTTCTGGTCATTAGAGTGTCGCGATAACGAGGTTCGACTGTAATAATTTATGCCCAAAATTTAATATATGTGTTCAAAGTTGAAGTAACTTAGAAAGAATAATAATTCCAACGCACTCAGTTGAAATCCTGTATCATTTCTTCCATTTTGCAATTAAATTTAAGAAATACTGAATCCTAAACTGTAATATTTAGTTAAACAATAAAGATTAAAACCTTAAAGGTGTTGGTGTTATTTACGGCAGCCGATTATCTGCACGAAAAATTAAATCTTAAAATTAGAATAATGCAAAAAAGTTTAGTGCTGCCATCTACAGAAGATTTGTTGAAATAAATACTTACCTAAAATACAGAACAAAATTAGCATTTTTTTTTTTTTTCTGAAGAATCTTATAATGATTAGCATTTCTTGAATAGAGAATATTGAAATTGTTTTAGAAAGTTAATTTTCAATTCTCCATTGAGTCAGAAGGTCAATTTTAATAGTTTTAATATACATATTTGAAGTTTTAAACGTCTATATTGAAACTCAAGAAGAGTAAAAAGGTTAAAGTTTAGTGCTGCCATCTACAGAATGTGTATTGAAATAAATACTTACGTAAATACAGAACAAAATTAGCAGTTTTTTTTCTCAAGAATCTTATAATAATTAGCCTTTTTCTCGAATAGGGAATATCGAAATTGTTTAAGAAAGTTAATATTCAAGTCTCAATGAGTTAGAAAGTCGATTTTAATAGTTTTAAATACATATTTGAAGTTTTAAATATCGATATTAAAATTTAAGAAGAATTAAATTGTTAAAATTTTAGTGCTGCCATCTACTAGATTTATTTGATAGAAATATTTATATATCTCCATTAGATAGGATTATTATTGTTGTTGTTGCTGTTGTTATGGAGTGTTACATATTATTTTAAAACAATTTGCATTTTTGAAGGTGTAAAAATGAAAAATTAAAGTTTTAAACAATTTTATCTCTAATACTGTGAATTCTCAAGTCCTTTGTAACGGACATCCTATATATATATATTATATTTTTGCGCCTCTGTTTCCAAATAATGATTTTTGTTTTATTTAATTACAGACTTAAATTATTAAATAAGGTGATAATTATCTATTAGAAATTATAAGAGTTAAAATTAAGAACTGTAAGCACCAGATACTGCGGGATTACATTACTCCTGGGTTACACACACAGACACAGACGGATAAAAAAAAAAAAAAAAAAAAAAAAAAAAAAAAAAAAATGCTATATTTTAAAATTTTAGATCTACAGAATGTAGTTAGGCCCATTAATTCAAAATTGTAATTTGGATAATTTTATTATATATATATATATGTGTGTGTGTGTGTGTGTGCGTGTATTCAAAGCTTTCTTTTTCTAATGAAATTAAATGTGATAAGAATATAGAATAGAATAGAATAATTTTCAAGAATAAGGAGAATTAATAATTTCATACACGTGATTTTGTTTGAATATATTTATATTTCAAGTATAAATTTTTTATTACTCATTTATCATATACATATTGATTAAAATTAGTATATAGTAATATTTGCTTTTATTTTCAAGAGAACTGGTAAGTGGAATATCTTTTAGTGTTTGCAGATCGTCGTGTCTACGAACTAATTGAGATATGACATGCCAAACGCTTGTTAAAAATCCTGATATATCATGAAAATACGATATATTTGCAAGTCATTCAGATTGCATCGCAATGGTATCCAGTGCGATTTAAATACGTGTTTCTCGTTCGTTGTTTCTTCAAGATGACATCAGCGGAGGTTATTGTTGGGTGTGTTGTTTTGTGACGGCTAATTATCAACACGAGTTATATGCGTCCGAAGGAGGGGGAGGGGGGGGGGACACGGAAAACTCCGAACGAGTAGGTGCACCTTACGTCTACCAGCGTCGAGAGCACAACCTCTCGGCCACTAGTGGGACGGAAGTCACTGAACTAGGTAGATAAGTTGACAGTTGACAGTGAAACAATAACAGACATTTCCCTTTTATTTATTTATTTTTTCTTTTGCGCTGGGTGGGTAGGGTATGTGGTGTGGTTTTATTTCTATATGTGTGGTATAAAAGCATAAAGATGAATGTTAACTTCCAGTGTAATATGTACGTACTTAGAGGCTCAGAAGTTGCTTTTTATAAACTCCAAATGTATTAAAAAATACCAATTAAAAACTCACTTGCTTAGCCGCCGTGAACTTTTACACGTATAACTTCACATGCTAATTGTGAAGGAAACAACAATTATTTAATACACAATTATTTAAAATACGTCCTCTTAAAGAGAAAGTGTTATATCGTTTGTAAAATATTTTTGCTATAAACTAAGGAACATTTAATTGATGAAGAGTGACGAAATAAAACCAAAATTCACCGGTTTCAAACGGTATTTTTGATGTAGCATGTATTTTAATTTAATTTTTATGAAGAAATGGCAACAAAAAAGTACGGTATTCTACTATTTTCCCTTTACTTTTAATAGAAATGGAGTACTTCTGTTGCCACAATTACAAAATTGGTACTAAAAACTATAAAAAAATTAATATCTCAAAAATAAATGAGATACAGCTTTCAAACAAATTGCATTTCAAAGTACATTTTTTTTCTTATACGACGATATAAAAACTAAAAATGTGCGATGTGTAGAATTTTAAAAATTTTCAGTAGCGAAAATTGCAAAACGAAAATTAATTTCAAATTTGAAAGCGTTGCCATTCGCAGAATGACGTATGCGTTACGCACATATATGTTTGTCCTTTATAATATAGATAGCATTTATTTAAATGTTTACCTGCGCTAAGATGTGGCATCGCTGATTACGTACAATACAGTTAAATTTTAGAATCTTAGAAGTTAACCCGGGAGGACGCGCGCGTTAATGGGACTCAGGGTATTACCCGGGGCACAGGGTATGAATGGTTTTTACTTTGTAAACAATAAATACAAATAATAATCGTCACCTTATTTAGTCGGAGACAATTGTTAAAAATTCTGCGATAAAATAAGTGGAATATTACTTAAAAAAAAAAAAAAAATAGTGGTGACAATTGTAAAAACCATACGCACTCCAGGTCTATCAGGCTCGGCGCGCGTCCATCTGGGTTAATTCAGATTTGACTATGGTTTCTAATTCAACCATAAATATCTTTCCGTTATGCCTGTATTCTTTATGTGTCGTTTAAGCTGTAGAATGAGAAAAGAGTGATGTAGAGCACTATCTGAAATGCTTCACAAGTTCAGCGTCTATCATTTGTCATCACTCATAGCCATTTATTTATTTATTTTTTAAATATTTATAGATAAAAATAAAAAAAGTAAACCAGTTTAATAATGATCTTGGATTGAGTTTGATTCCTTGAAATGCAATTAAAAGTGCATTCTCGATTTTTTAAAAATATTATCCTAATTAATATTTTAAAACATTTTTCTAATGAAACGAAAAAAAAAAAAAAAAAAAAAAAAAAACTACGGTATTTCTTTGTTTCCTCCCCGAACTCCTGAATATGAAATAAAACACTACAATTTCTAAAAAAAATATATTGTTAATGAGATTTTAATAATTGTATATATAACACATTAAACAAAAACATAATTGACAAAACAAATTAAAGAAACAAAACTATTAATTTCCTACACTGTTTAAGTTGGAGAAGGGAAATATATTAAAATATTTCATTTAGTTTGTTCTTTATTTAATGCAAATTTTTATAACAAATAAGTTAAACCAATTGGGCGTTAAAATAATAATAATAAAGTTCAAACAATATGATACTTAAAAGACCCTAAAAACTTAGATTCCATTCAACTGAAATCGAATTAAACCTTAAAAACTTTCAAAGATTTGTATTTTGCATGTACAGTATCATCCACCGTATGCGTCATCCTGTACCCTCGTACAACCTCGCACAACCAGTGGCTGAGAGGTTCTGCTCTCGAAGCTGGTAAACGGGAGGTGCTTTTTTCGAACCCAATCGCGCCCGTCAGCATAACCGTTCGCAATTTTCGTGGTTTTCTTCGAACCTTGGGAAATCTTGCGTAAATACTGGTTAGGTTCCATAAGTTAAACCTTAATGAGGGCTCTCCCCATAGGGCCTATATGCCTCTTGCAGCTAATCGGCCGTCATAAATAACACACTCATTCTCTACCGTCATGTACCGTATCATATGCATAATACAAAATCTGCACCATAAAAATTTACAGCTTTTAAATGAAGATATTCTAATGTTTATTTCGTTTTCAATTGAACGGAATTTTTAGAGTGTTTTAAGAATGACTTAGTTTGAATTTTAATATTATTTTTTTGAAGTTCAATTGGTTTAGCTTATTTGTTACAAAAATTAACATAAATGAAGAACTAACTGAATGAAATGTCATGATATATGTTCCTTCTCGAGCTTAAAGAATGTAGGAAATAAATTGTCTTGTTTTTTAATTTGTTCTGCAATTAGGTTTTAGCTTTATATGGCAAGTTTTTTAATAACTGCTGTATTCAGACAAACTAATTTTAAAAGTAACGGAATGTACAATCATTATTGTTTCATTTATGCGGTATCGCATCACAATTTGTGATGGTATTTATCAGCGATTACTACAAAATATTTCACATGTACTGTAATGTAGCTTATCGTATTTTTGACAAAAACTTCCAGTCCAATTATAAAATGTCTATAATAAAAACATAAAAAATCCATTTTGCTTAAATTTAGTTACCCTATTTTCAATTCGGGAACGATATGAATAAAAGGGAAAAAGGGAATTAGGGGAATCTTTAATGCTAATATTTAAAAACACTATACATATAATACAGTAAAACATTAAAAAAAAAAAAAAAACAGTTTTACTTAAACTTTGTTACTCCATTTCCTCCCAGTGGGCGATACAAACGCAAGAGAAAATTATTACCTAAGATAACTTGGGGTATCGTACCTATTTTGGAAAAAAATAATCCATTTTAAAGTTTTTAGTAATGCCATTCCTCACGAGGAGCGCCACCAGCATAAAATTATATGGACTTTTTTATCAAAATATAATGGCAGAATATAATGGACCGAAGCAGAAATTATTTTGAAAACTTTTTATAAAAAACACTAATCAATTTTATTAATATTGGTTATCTTATTGCCTCCGAGACTGTGCTACAAATGCAAAAGAAAAACTCGTTTAATCTGAATCACAAAATTTTAACCTGGATAGTGTTCAAATGAGAAAACATTAAAAAAAATAAAATAAATAAAAAAATAAAGTTATAGTAATAAATAAAGTTATAAAGTTTCGACTAATTATCTCTTCCACAGGAAGCTTTCGTCTCGGAACTTTGAGCCATTTAATCATCATATTTTCCTGAAGACTGCTGTAGAAACAGCTCAAAACGTAGATTTTAAATGTTGGTTTATTAAAGTTCATGTTTTGTGTACCATTTAGCAAGATTGTGTGTTTATTTATTGTAAAGTTATAGTTCTGTAATTTCTCAACAACGTCCAGCGTACCAAAAAACAGATATATTAAAATTTCAATCCTATCGTTAAAACACACAAAAATAAATAAATAAAATAAAATAAAAATAAAATAAATAAAATAAAAAAAAATAAAATAAAAACTAATATGGAATAAATATACAGTGTCATTGAAAAATAATGCCTAGATTTTAAATAACTGTCACAAAAAACTATGAAAGGTAATTTATTGGTTTTAGTCTTATAATGTGCGACAAAAAATAATTTTTTTTCATACCTTAGTATGTTTCAATGTGAGCACCGTTCGGTGTGCAACAGGAGCAAATATGTGTAATGTGAGAACCAGGAGCAGTTTCACCTGGGTAAGTTCTCCGAAAAAGCCGCTGTACACTGACTATTGACTTCGACTCCACATACCAAATTACGCACGGTGCTTTTTGTTGCACGGTCAACATCGTACTGTGCTTTTTGTTGCACGGCCAGCATCGTACTGTGCTTTTTGTTGCACGGTCCATATCGTACTGAGCAGCTGCAGTCTAGCACGTCGGCTGACCTTGACGACTGCGCAACTAATCCGCGCATAACATAGACACGCAAACGAATTCTGGTGAACTAAAACCAAACTTGTGTTCACCAGTTATTGTGTAGTGAAAGAATTACTCATTTAACATAAAAGGTTTCGATGTTATGATTGTTTTAAATCTAGGCATTTTTTTCGATGACCCTGTATATATAATCCCAATGATGACAAATGAAGTTTTACAAGCCATTAGATTTATAAAAAAAGGTATATGCCCTGGCGAAGATGGAATTTCAATCGACCTTATCAAAGAAATAGGAGAAGAATTTGCAAAAATGCTATCCTTATTGTTTTCCAAATGTCTCAAGAAGCGAGATGTACCAGAAAATTGGAATAATGCTGTGATGATGCTACTTTACAAGAAAGGAGAGAAGAAAGCATTAAAAACTACCGTCCAATCAGCTTACTATCAGTGATTTATAAAATTTTAACCAGAGATTTAACGACAAGACTTGAATCAGTTCTGGACTCAGCTCAACCTAGAGAACAAGCAGGATTCCAAAGTGGATTCAGCACAATGGATCTTATCCAAACGGTAAGGGAAATCATAGAAAACATAAGGCATATAATTTACCTCTCTGCCTTGCCTTTATTGATTATGAAAAAGCATTTGATTCGATCTACACATCAGCAGTAGTAGAATCTCTGGGGAACTTTGGTATAGACAAACATTACATCAATATAAAAAAAAAGATTTACAAGAAAGCATCAGCAACCATTCGCTTGGACAAAGGAAAGTCAGAAATTAAGCTTGGACGAGGGGTAAGACAAGGAGGCACTATTTCGCCTAAGCTTTTTACTGCTGTCTTAGAAAATATTTTCAAGAAGCTGGATTGGGTAAAATAAAGGTATTGAAATAAATGGGGAATATTTAAGTCATCTCCGATTCGCTGACGACATTTTAATTTTCAGTAACAGTCCTGAAGAATTGTAAAATATTCTAAAAGATTTGGCAGAAGCTAGCATTAATGTGGGATTAAAAATAAACTTGGGAAAGACTAAGGTGATGTTCAATTCATTTGCACCAAAAAAGAAAATCCTCTACAACAACACTAAAATTAAAGAATTGTAAAGTTATCTTTACCTTGGGCAGGAAATATCATTGGATAATAGTATCATGAATGAAATCAATAGAAGAATAAGAGATGGTTGGAGTGCTTTTGGGAAGAACAATAATATTCTGAAGAGTAACATGCCCCTTTGTTTGAAAAGAAAGGTGTTTAATCAATGTGTTTTGCCTTTGCTAACTTATGGGGCAGAAACATGGACGCTAACAAAACGAATGGTACAAAAATTACAAACAACACAGAGAAGTATAAAATATGTATGCTAAGTAGGACTGGAAGAGACAGAAAAAGAATAAAATGGGTAAGAAGCCAGACGAAAGTTTTTGACACCATTGAAATAATTAAACAGCTAAAATGGAAGTAGGCTGGGCACACTGCAAGAAGACAAGACAATAGATGGAGCACAAACACCCTACAGTTACAGCGTCTAGAATACCTAGTGCGGAAATATGCTATCCAAACAGTGATAAAAAATTTTATCCCTTAAATGTACGACGATACTGCTAAAATGCCAAGAGTCGATCGCAGAGACATCTGCGGGATTTTCATATTACTAGTATTGCATTGTATAGACGTGTAATACCTTGCAGTTGTAGAAAATATCCTGCAGATGTCGCTGCGATCTGCATATTGCAGCAGCATCGTTGCACATTTAAAGGATACAATATTTTAGCACTTTTTTAAGTATTACAGAGATAGCCGATTTCCACACTATGTATTCTAGTCGCTATACTACAGTGGTATATCAGAGGTGTAAAGCGGCCAAGAAGACGAACTAGAGTAAAGTGGAGTGATGAAATCAGAAAAATAGCCGGTGTAAATTGGATGACTAAAGCACTAGACAGGAAACATTGGAAAAATATCGGGGAGACCTACATCCAGCAGTGGATTGAAACCGGTTGATGATGATGATGATGATATTAAAATGTCAATTTTATCGTTTTTATCGTTTCAGAAGTTTGTTATGAATTTTTATTAAAAAAAAAGAAATTTTCTTTTTAAAATTTAGTTACTGTATTCCCTAACAGATGGCATTTTAAACGCAAGAGAAATTTGTGTTGTATCTGTGCTACCTATTTTGAACTTCTGTATTGTTCTATTTCACACAGTGAAACATAAAAAAAATCAACTTTACATTTAAAAAATAAATTTAGTTATCCTATTTCCTCCCAGGGGACTCTATAAACAAAAGAATTAAAAGAAAATTCATATTAATATTTTAGTCATACAATTTCACAACATAGGCGTTACCAGTGTAAAAAAAAAATATCATGTGGAAATTTTTATTAAACATAAATTTGCCCATGGCAGAAGTATACTCTAATGGTTAAAAAGAAGTTTACAAAAGAATAAGTTACCTTATTTTCCACCAGAGGGCGTTATAAACACACACAAGAAAAATTGCGTATTCATTTGCTTATAATGTGTGAATGTAAACATGAGAAGGCGTTGGAATCTACAATCGAAATTCTGACCAATTGTGCAAACCGTGAATCTAAATTCTGACCATCTGTAGGCTTATATTAAGGATATAAGGTTATAAGGATAAGCTTATTCAATAATAATTTGGGCAGAATGTGTGATAAACCAAGTGGCTAAATCCGGTTACGTATTTTCTACGGTTATTGGTGAAATGAACACGCGGTTATATATATTACGTACGCATCGGTTCAGTTTAATTTTAGTTCCTAATTTTAATTTAAAGTATGATTATCATTTGATAAAATTTATTTTTTTCTAAAATTTCTTTATTTTTTTTTCTAAAATTTATAATTGCAGTAAAATGGGTCATGTTTTTTTATTATTATTATTATTATTTATTTATATATATATATATATGTAAAGGAAAACTTTACACGGCAAGAAGCTTATTACAAAGATTTAAAGAAAAAAAAAAGTAAATTTATTTTAATTTAGTTTCTGATTCCCTGCCAGGGCGCTGTATAAACGGGAAAAAATCCCAATTTGTATTGACTAATTTTAGTCATGGTTCCCATATGAGAAAACAGTAAAAGGATTAGACTTTAAATCTTTAACTATGCAATTTCCTTCTAAGGGAGCTACTAATCCTATCATTTTTTTTTAAATATAAATTTCACCAGAGAAGCTCATAAGAAGCTATTTCTAAAAGTTTATTTAAAAAGTATGAAAATAAATTTTAATTAAATGGACTTATAGTCCAGGCAATAGAGACCGTATAGGGACTCTAACTAGCTAATTCATGGTAGTTCTGGAAAAATACTATATGTTTTTTGGGTCGCTGAATCGGAATTTTCAACTTCCCACAAAATTTCCCTCGGCACCCCCCCCCCCCCCCCCCCCCAAATTTTGATAAAATGCCCCCAAAGGAGGTTTTTATTAAAAAATCATTTTTGTTATTGTTTTACGGAAAAAAAGATATCTAGAAATTCAGAAAGTAGATAAAATTTGCAACAAATAAGATATATGACATTATGACGTATGGTGAATGGGGATGGGGAGATCAGCCTCGGAACTTGCGCCACGGGGCTGCGTAGGCAAAGTTGCGCAATTTCACTTAACCACTCACATCGTTTACATTCGCCCTCCTGTCTCCCCTCCGAACTTTCCCTATAAAGTTTGCTTTAATTTTTTGGGGTTTCCGAATCCGAATTTAAACTTCCCCTCAAAATTCTCCCCTCCCACAACCCCCTCAAAATAGTTGTTTTTAAATTAAATTTTTTATTGTTTTAGGAGAAATGTATGTAGAAATTCAGAAAGTAGACAAAGTTTGCAACAAATAGGATACATGACATTATGACGTAGGATGAACGGAGAGCGGAAGGGCTGCCTCTGAATATGCACTGCGGCGCTACGTGCACTAAGTTATGCAAGTCCAGGCAATAGGGAATTTTACCCGGCAAAATTAATACTAGTTCTGGATTTCGACTCACTTTATGTTTTTTGAGTCGCTGAATCTGAATTTGTAACTTCCCACCAAAATTTCACCCGGCAACACCCCCCCCTCCCCCCCCCCAAAAAAAAATTGATTTTTTGAAAAAATTTAGCTTTTGAGAACAGCGCGCGGGGAATGTTCGAGGCAGCACCCCCCCCCCCCCCCCTCACCCCGTTTATCCTACCTGATAATGTGAAATATCCTATTTGTTGCAAATTTTGTCTACTTTCTGAATTTATACATACTTTTTCCCTAAAACAGTAAAAAATTTAACTTAAAAACAACTATTTGAGGGTTTTCGGGGGGGGGGGGGGATTTGGGGAAAATTAAAAACTCGGATTCATCGACCCAAAAAACTTAAAGTCATACTTATAGGGAAAGTTCGGAGTGCAGACGGGAGGGCGAATGTAAACGATGTGAGTGGTTAAGTGAAATTGCGCAACTTAGTCCACGCAGCACCGCTGCGCATGTTCCGAGGCAGATCCCCCCCCCCCCCCATCCCCATTCATCCTACGTCATAATGTCACATATCTTATTTGTTGCAAATTTTGTCTACTTTCTGAATGTCTAGATACTTTTCCCCTAAAACAATAAAAAATTTGATTTTTTAAATAAAAACCTTATTTGGGGGGCATTTTACCATAATTTGGGGGGGGGGTTGCCTGGGGAGATTTAGGTGGGAAGTTACAAATTCGGATTCAGCGACCCAAAAAATATAAAGTAAGCCGATTTCCAGAACTACCATTAATTTTGCCAGGTAAAATCCCCTTATTGCCTGGACTATTACCCAATTTCAGGCTAGAGCATTCTATAACCACAAAAGGAAATTGTATTGAAACTGCGTTAAAATACTTTTAACGGCAGTATAGCTCTCATGCACTGAAACATTAAAAAATCATTTTTACTTAAGTTTGGTCACCCCATTTCCCCTATAAATATACTCTATAAACGCTATATATAGGAGCTGTAAAAGCAAAAATATAGGTGTTTAATCAGTACGCCTATTTTATAACAACCAGTTAAGCTATTTATACAATTAGAAGCCATTTTTTCTCCTTGGGAAATTCTCTTTTTAATAATATGTTCATTTTCTTTTCCCATGAATAATGACATCAAGGCATCATATTTGATTGAAAAATCTTTTTTGCATTCTTAACAGTCAGTATTCGTAAAATATATTTAATTTTTTTTCTTTTAAGTATGACGTCATATTCATCTGCTCTCTGTATTTTTTAAGCTATTGATAAAATACGACTTCATTTTTCTCCTTGGGAAATTCACTTATTTACTGATATTCATGCTTAACAATCAGTATTTTAAAATATATTTATTTTTTTTCTTTTAAGTATGTCGTCATATTCGTCAGCTCTCTGTATTTTTTAAGCTATTGATATATTAAGACGCCACTTTTCACCTTGGGAAATTCACTTTTTAATACCATGTTCATTTTCATTTCCTATGAATCATGGCATCATGACATCATATTTGATTGAAAAATCTTTTTTGTATGCAACTGATATTCAAACTTAACTGTTAGTATTCGTAAAATATATTTTCTGTCTCTTACGTATGACGTCATATTCATATACTCTGTGTATTTATTCATATAGATGATTATTGTTTCATTTAAAAATGTTTTAAATTTTCCTTTTAATTATAAATATGTCGTCATATTCACCTGCTTTCTGAACGTACACATATCCTTGCGCCTCGTATTGGCACCAAATATTTAAAAATATCTGTTATATTTCCTGTATGACGTCATAAATATGTTATTTTTAATTTTCAAATAAAACTTCAATTTCATTTTTTACGTGTAAATTATGAAAAATATATTAAATTTTATGGAAAATATGTCCATTTATTCTCAATGAAAATGACAAAATTTTAAATTATTAACAAAAATATTTGAATAAAGTAAATGAAACATAGCCTTTCTTACTTTTTGGGTTATAATTCACCTACTTGCAAATGCATTTAATCATCCGTTTTGGCCTTGTCGTCATCTGAACATTCTAACACTTTTAAACTTACAACAGTATTAGAAGTAGGATAGAGTAAACATTTTGTGGCATCAGGGACAAAACGATGGGAAGAAGTAAAAAAATTCAGCAGGCCTTTTTGCTTTACTGTGCTAAATTCAGATTCAGGAGTTACACCGGAAATGAATAAGTATTGCGCGCAATTTTTTAAGTACAAATATATAATGTATATATGTATATATATATATATCACACACATACATAGGTGCGTAGAGTGTGTGAGGGAAAAAAAAAAAAAAGATTGTTGCATTACTTTAGATACCATCATACATTTTCACTAGAATAGACATATAAATTAGTAACAAAATTTTTTACATATACTAATAGAAATTACAAAATGTTCAAAATACTGGAATTTTCTTTGTTTAATGCCATAAAGACTAATTATCATAATAAGGGAAAAAACAGAACTTTCTCCATTACACTATCGACAAAAGTTAAGCATTAATTAACCACCATTAAAGAAGTCTTCCACGTATGTGATAAATGATAAAAAACAAATATTAAAAAATAGAAAAATAAAAAAAAAATCCACAAAAGCAAAGTCATATCCCAAATTACAAAATCAATAACGAAATCGAAGTATTATAACACCGCGATAAACTATATTGAAAGAAGTTTTTATGGTCCTCTTTTATTTTTTTACTATTTTTTGTTTTTGTTTTTGTACTCTTCTGTTCGATTGGATTTGACTTTTTGTTAGGAAAAAGTTTATTTTTTATGCACTTAATGCCATATCTAATCTCAAATGCTTTCATTATTTATGAAAAATTAATTTAATATGCACTTTATGTTTATGTCATTCATCATAAAGAGTACTTTTTAACTGAGATATATTTTTTCAAAGTTCTATTTGCTTGAATGATTGCTTAAAAGCTGTTTTTGATCGGTTTTAAAAACTTATGTTCTAAGACAGAAGCAATATTTATTTATATTTGGAAATAAACAGGAAATTATTCCTACTTTTTAGACATCATTTTAAAAATAGAAATGATAGTCAATGGCATAATAAATGTATTTATAAATTTTATAGTATTGATTTTAGAAATTCAAGTTCTTATAGGAGGAACATGTTAAGTAACAAATATTACATTTGAAGAAATTTGAAGTGAAGGTTTTTGTTGTAAAATTTAATGATTTATTTTCTGTTCGATACGATGAGTTTAAAATATTAACAGATGAGATTCTAAACCCTCTCAGAAAAACTTATTCGTACTTACTTTTCAAATATTATATATAAATCATTAATATTATTTCTGTTATTAAATATTAAAATATTAAATATTAATGAATAATGTCTTAAATACTCAAGACTAAATATAACCTTAGTATTTAGTTTTACCATATAATAAAATAGCTCATACCGCCTTTATTTAAAAAATAAAATATTTTAAAGCAAATGTGGCATAACATGTTCTTCCACACAGCTCTCAATTACAAATTGCGCACTTTTCACAAAACAAGTGTACTATGATGTTTTAGATACAGGATCCTATTATTTAGCTTTACCATGTGATAAAATAGCTCATACCACCTTTATTTAAAACTAAAAATTTTTAAAACAAATGTAGCATAACACGTTCTTCCACTCAGCTCTCAATTATAAATTGCGCACTTTTCACAAATCAAGTGTACTATGATGTTTTAGATACATGTAGGTATGTCCAGTTATGTTTTAAGTATTTTTATTTTATTTTATTTAGAAGTTGTGTCCTCTATTCATATTTACCGAAAGTCCAGAAGATTTTAATGGACATAAAAATAGATTAAGATAAATGTGCAAAGAGAAGACATGAGTCAAAAGATATTTTTTCAGAAAAAGCCTAGAAATTTGTCCACCACCGCTTTAGTAAATCAAAGAACTCCATATCATCACCATCTTACTCTATCTGGTTAGAAATGTTTTTTAAGTTTCTTGATGAAATTCAAAAACTGCCATTCCTTTCTTTTCGTTAACTTTTTTAATTTTCTGCTGAATTTTAATACTTTTTAAAGAATTTGAAATTTAATTGAATGGTCAAAAACATATTAAAATGCCAATCCTTGAAATTTTTTACATATATTATAGAATCATTACATTTCAAGTGGCTTAAGGGAATATTATAGAATCATTACATTTCAAGTGGCTTAAGGGAACGGTGGACGTTTAAAAA
This sequence comes from Maratus speciosus, assembly GCA_963932465.1. NCBI lineage: Eukaryota > Metazoa > Arthropoda > Arachnida > Araneae > Salticidae > Maratus > Maratus speciosus. The sequence continues at coordinate 283,639,028 of OZ010795.1, read as the reverse complement.
AATTTCTTTTAATTTTCATAATAGAGATTGGAAATTTTGTGTAAATATACATTTCACCTTAAGTATATAGAATAATTTAAAAGAAATTTCCAATCTTATTATAATTTTAAGATATTAAAAATAATTAAAATTTTTAAACGACATTTGATTCCTGCGTTTTAATTTTTTAGATATTTCTTCGATTTTGGATTTTGATCACGTACAACTCTATCTCGAACAAATCTGTGCATCAATTTTTTAATCCCTTAAATATTTAATTTTTTAGAGACATTTTTCTGAATTCCATATCGATTTTCATCGAAATTCTGCCTTATAATAAGTTAAAAATCGAATTTAATTGTCTTAATGAAGTCGAACTTTAAAATGCATTCACAGTATCTTATTAAGCAATATCAGGATTATTCTTTATCAGTTTCATGAATTTTGATCAAAAATTAAGTAGCAATTTGCATAAAAAAAATTGCATTGCCAAATCAATTGTAATTGTAATGTATTGTATTTGCCAATCAGTATTGCCAAAAACAAATTAAAAATATATTAAATGGCCAAAAAATGGGTGAACAACATTAAAACACTTGTAACATTGCTTAAAATAATCGCATCTTCATGTGGTTTTTCACGAATGACGTAGTACAAATTGGAGAATAATGATACACACAAAAGGTAATGTCTATTTTGGGGTAAATTTTTGCTCAAATAAAGGTCCACGGTCACCTTAAATTCGGATATGTCATCTTCCATTTCAGTTTTTTTTGTAATAGTTACAAGATGCATGTATAGGTCTATAATTGGCTTCTGCAAACTGTCTGGGTGATATGGTTGGGACGACTGGGGCGCTTATAGAACTTTACCAATGCCTTCTCAAACAGGAACAAAATGACAAGTTTGACATCTATGTGCTGGTGATTTAAGTAACCTAACATATGTCAAATGTGTTCCCAACGTCAACGTTTTGTACAGAGAAACTTAAATACAGTATTAAGGATCAGAAATTCATATTTTCATCACAAATACGCCTCAAAATTGATCGTAAAATTTATCACGTTGATTTTTTTCCTTAAAAAAATACTTAATTAGTGATTGAAAAGATTTGAAAATTTGCTACTTCATCAATTAATTGCCTCTGGCCATGTCAAAGGTCTATAGAAGGCACGTTCTGCTTGATTAAGTATTTATTAA